>JARHVA010008605.1:0-440000 GCA_037957365.1 Torreya grandis | reverse complement strand
GGGGAAGGGTAAGTATAGGTTTTAGGGAAATAAATTTATGGTTTTGAGTGGTTTGGGCAAAAATCTAGGGTTTGAAATCTCTACCCTAGTTTTGACAAAGAACAAAGTCGATCATGGTCGATCGACACTGGTGAATAAGGAGTCGATGTTGTGTAAGAGGTACAATCACTAGGGGACTGAATCAATGAGCCTAGATATTTCAAATTCAATTCCAATTCCTTGAAATCCTTAATCATTTAATAAATACATTCATGAGGCATACATCATTCATAGTAATGAACAAAAAAGACAATCCAATATCAAGCACATAACACATGACATACATGGGAAACCCTCTTGGGTAATAAAACCAATTAGAAACTAAAATTAGACTACTATAATATAATAAAAATATCTAATTAAGGCCATCTAAAAATTATTAATTAATTACAATTCCTAATTTTAGTGAGACTATTATCTCATAAGGAGCTACCATGCCTATCTAACTAAGCTACCACAACAACTAGACCTTTAGAAAGTTTCAACTTGTAAAGAGGATATAAACCCCTTAGATTCTAATATTCCAAAACAAAACCTATGAACATGTCTACCTTTTAAATGATGTATTTAACACTTGATGATGGACCTTTGATTATTACTCTTCACCTTCACTCATACTGAAACAATAAGTGAACTATTATACCAATAAAATTATTACCAAAACATCATACAAATAGTCTTCAATCTGATATGCTCATAAAATCATCTACTATTTACTATACCTCTCCTTTTATTCATAATTCACACACCCAAACCTCTCTCAAATCTCACTCAAGTCTCTCTCAAACAACCTCTTGAGCATACTCACTCATTCTGCCTCTTCTAGGCTTATTAGGTCCAATAACCTATATGATCGCCTTCAAAAACTTGATCAGACAAGCATGTATGATACTATTCATTCTATTCTAGACCTCACTTATCTATATCTACTCTTTTAAAGGTTATCTTCTTCACTTGGCTCCACACATACTCAACAAGAACAAACATGCCAAATAGGCCTTGTATTTATACCATGCTCTTGGTATAACCCATCTTGGTCAGCCAAGATACTTACCACACTTTTTACATATTTTGAATTTGTACTCATAAATATTTCATGTAATAAACATATATTCCATAGGCCAGCCAATGCCTCATTAGCCCCAAACCACCATTAGGTCTTGGTGACACCTAAAACAATTAGGCCTTCATACTCACACATTACATGTGAGATTAATTGGACCACCTTCATCCTTTAACAATGATTATAACTTATAAAATTTATCTTTAATATCCCCTTTATCACTCCCATAAGGATTCATTCCATTTGGAACACCAACTCCACACTGGGACCTACAACTTAGGTCACCTCACTCTTCAGGTCTTCATACACAAAAAACATAATCTCAAAATTTAAAACCAGATACTCAAATATTTCACATATACATATGATTATATAACATGTTTGAACCATTAAATACATCATATATACCTCCATGTGTTTTAGACACATAAACACATGTTCTAATCATTCAAAACAATATACACAAAATGACCACTCAGACTAGTCATATATAATTAAAATACAATCAAACTATTTTAACTCTCCATATCTGATCAAAACCATATCATGACAAAAATTTATTTATTATAATCTTTATATACTTATAAAACATTTAAATTCTCATTTTATTCTTCAAATCTACTCAGAACATCTTCAACTTACCTTTGCAAGATAGTCACTCAAATTGCCAGTGCATTTAATGAATATAGTCAACTTCTACATATTTGTTCATATAGAATATAGATTGGTCATACATCCAATTATAATAAAAATTATCCTCATGGAGTATAAAACACTCCCCAATATATAATTCACCATGTAACATAAAAAAAATCCACATAAGGTTAATTACTCTTCTCGGTTCACTTGTAGAAGAAACATGAACACATATTCAAATATGAACCTCAATATATTTGACTGTACTAACAATCAAACTAGTTAAATAGGTTCACTAGATTCACCACTGAGTCCTTTAAATATTTTATTTTTTATACCATTAGTAACTTCATCTTGGATCAAAATCTATGGGAAAAGAACCAGACTATTTTTTCCTTTTGTAAAATTCAAATATTTAAATGTCAACAATCACAGTTAAGCCTCAACCACTTGCCTTCATTTCATGTTATCACTCAGCTTGGAAATTCATTATCCATTTATATTATTTTAATTTTATTTATTTATAACTATAACATGGTTTTTTAAACATCTAATAGGTTGACCACTTTTGACTTACTACACACCATAAATCTTCAACTATACAATCACACACTCACCATTGATATCTTTCCTTTACCTTTACCCAATCATTAAACATTATGCACCTCTTTCCATATCCCTAATTACTAAAATATTGGATAAAACACACTCTTTTGATATCCTTTATCCTTACTCGATCTTTACCTCTTCCAAAATTGACTAAGTATGGGGACCCTTGCAATCTGTTTGAGAAGCCAACTTTGAGCCTTAATAACTTTTTTTGTGCCTTGAAACATGATCTCAAATGTATAACATATGATCCACCCTCAGAAAAACACATCCATATAAAAATTTTATTTTTTAACCCACACATGTGTGATATATTCCATCATCAACATTCTTACTCATAATTTTCCTCCACATAGCCAACTTTGCCTGGAACTGCTTGGAAGGCCAACTTTTCTCATACATATCTTTTGACATGCTTCAATGCATGATCTGAAATTTAGTATAAATAATCTAAGATAAAAAATTAAAAAATACATATTATCGCATTTTCTTGAAACATCCACACATGTAAGACATGCCACCATCAAATTTATTACTCGGCTCTTTCTTGCCTCATGTAAAAATGGGTAAGTACGGGAAAACACTGTTAAAATGCCTGGGATCCCAAATTTATACTTGCATATATTTTGAAAAAATTATGTTAATTACATGATATTTAGTTCATAATAACTAGGAATAATACTAATCAAACCCATGTGAACATTTCCTTCTGACTCATCCACATGTGGCAATGGTGATGTCATCAAACTACCTACTCAGATTTTCTACCACTGGACCCAAAATGTCTAGATGAAAACTATGGACTACCATATGAATTAAAATTATACACATAGGATATCAAATATTATAAAACCTCTTAGGTAAATTTTTAACATGATCAATACCCCATACTCATCCCTGAATAACTCTAAACATGTCAAAATAAAATATCTGCCAATCATACTTCAAGCATACTAGGACTAACACATTGCACACTTTATCATTTTCACATAGACTATCAAGGCACTTCATCCACTCAATAGGAAACCTCCATGACATCATATTGACATCATTTGAAACTCTCTAAAAATATCCCCCTTTGTTGTTTATGTCAACAATCCATCATATAGCAACATATAACTCACCTTCCTTCTCTCTTTAAAAGCAGTCTCACAATAGGAACTTTCTCCCCCTTTGACACAATGAAAAGGTGGGAACAATCTAATCTTGAGGACCTAAAAATAACACTAATATGAGAGGACCACCTTATAAATTTGAGACAAACTCCCACTTACCTTAAGCCTACCTTTTGTTTGCCTTATCAACTTCCTCTTGCTTCATGCCAACACTCTCTTTAACTAAGCATTGGAACCAATGAAAAAAGAACACAAAAAACCACTAAAATCTAATATAAATCAACAAGAAACATTTTAGAGGGACTCCACCTAATAAATTTTAGCCATTGCATCTTTTGATCATCTTTAGATCTCCATACATCATGAGGAACCACCACACATGCTTACTAGCCTTCTCTCTCAAGATACCATAATGATCACAAACATAACTTCATTACACTCACCAAATAGGAAACATGCTCACAAACAACCTAATAACTCTCTTTGAAACAGACTTACCTTGATCTTTTGGAAAAACTGAGCAAAAAGCACTTCTTCTTCAAACTAGGCCTATCTAGTCTCCTTATATCCCTACTTGGAACTTACATAGCCCATAATTTTTAGTAGATACATATTTAGAACATTAAACTTCATATCTATAGTACTCTCATATTCCCCTTCAATCACACCAATTTATAACACCTAGATCATCTTTTACAACATACTTCATAAATCTACTAGCTAATTAGGCCTCCATTTTGATAAAAACATGAATAATTTTAAAACCACAAACTTTCATATCTCTACAAAACTTTATTTGACCACCCATTTGGTCCATTAAACATATTTAGAAGCCTTAGACCTCAATTTATAAGGCAAAACACTTTTATAGCATAGCCCAAAACCCTAGAATCTTAAAATAAACAAGGTCAACAAACCTCCTTCTATTTAATACACAACTTTGAAACTTATTTCACACATAGAGACACCCATGACACACTTTTGGACCAATATTTTACCCTTCACACCTTTGGGTGCATAGAATTCCTATAACCAATTTTAGGCCTGCTTGCCTTTAAGCCAAAATCTAAGAAAATTTAGAGCACTCAAAAATCTTCAATTGGCACAAACATACCTTCAAACCAAAAAATAATTTGGAAAACATAAAAAGGAATTGACAATACATTTATGAGTACCATACACTTATTAACATTACATCAAAATCATTATTCCATCTGGATATACCCATTCTGACCCTACATAATAGCTCCTTCACAATTATTTGGAATAGACTCATGAACTTGTTGTTTCCCCTTAACCAAAGACCTTATCTAATTAGAATTAACTCTTGGTAACAAAAAATTTCTTCTCCATAAGAAAAATGTCTCATAAGAAGTATAGGTAGAGGCATCCTCTACACCACAATGCTCTACCATGAAGTGAAACTAGGATTTGCCCATAAATCCTCATATTCTTTCTCCTCCTTGGTTATTTGATAATTATAGTTCTTCTTCTTCTTCTTCTTCTTCTTCTTCTTCTTCTTCTTCTTCTTCTTATTCTTCTTATTCTTCTTCTTATTCTTCTTCTTCTTCTTCTTCTTCTTCTTCTTCTTCTTCTTCTTCTTATTTTTCTTAAAAGAAACAACTTCCTCATCGAATGCAACGTTATCCTTTTCTTCTATGATTGGTTGACAATACATAGAGATAACATAGATTCATGACATACATTTTCCTTTAAATAACCTTCCTTACAACTTGGAACCTCATCATTAGGCACAAACCATTGAATTTATTTTCATGATACATGCTTAAAAATAGTAGGATGTTCGATTAGATCCATGCATAGCTCAGGACTAGCTTCAACCAATACCTTGGTCTTCTCCTTGAGCCTGATCTCTTCATTCTCAACATGAGCAAATAGTGAAACCTCTTGGTACTCAATAGAGTTAGTCTCCTTATTATTTACTACCTAAGGTCTCCATACCAAATTTTTATTCTTCTTGTCTTTTGTATGTATCTTACCTAGTTGATCCTTGAGCTTATCTTGATTTGTAACATAACCTTCTAGAGAAACTTTCTTATCAACCTTATGACTAGAAGAAATGGAAATGATTACATTTGGTTTCCATACCTAAGTTTATGCTTTCTCAAAGCTTCTGGGAGATATATATCCTTTGACATACCTTGAATACCTCTTAACATGATTTGGACATAAGCTAGCAATATGTTCACTCTTATGATAATTAAAACAAATAACATCATTTGTACCTTTTGATAGATTTGAACTATGTTTAATCTTTGGCCAAAAACTCCTTCTATCATAGCTCCATGAATGTTAATACTTGATTGACTTCATTCTATAGTCCTTAGCTCTATGACCAAACTTATTACATTTATAACAATGACCATGAAATAAACTCACATACTTTAAAGCATTTGTTTATCTAATAGACCTTCATACATTGCTTTCAAAGCATGCATTCTCCTAAACATAATCAGGATTCTCATGCTTCTCTTATAGATTATCTAATTTATCTATAAATATCTCATGTTCACTTTTCAATGACTTCATTTCAACCTTTAGTTGATTACACTCATTTTCTTTTGCATTTAGATTTGCATTTGTAGTCCTTAACTAATCCTCAAGAATATTGATCTTCTATTCATCCTCTTTGAACTTTCTTTCCATGTCTTTCAATCTATATGCATGTACTTCAATATAATTTATTTGTTCTTGATACTTATTCTCTATTTTCTTAGACAAACCTAACAAACTTCCCTCAAGAGAACTGACTTGTGCTTTTATACCTTTGATCATATCCCTCATTTTATGATTCCTATTCTTCTTCTCCTTTAATTCACCAAGTACTCTCATGATCTCAACTTCTAGATTAACTTCTTCCTTGCTTTCATCTTCTATACTATTATATCAAGATTATTTATCAAGCATGATGTCCTTTTATTTTGAACACAAACTTATCTTGGCATCTACTCACTGAACCTTGAGATCATTGATAATATTCTCATCCTCTTGGGCACATTTATTCAAATTACATATCTATTCTTTAAGTGACTTGATCACAGCCTTCCACTATTGATTTTGTTTCTTCAATTGCTTATCCATCTTTGTACCTACTTAGGATCACCTTCAAGTTATTAGGCTTCCTCCAAAAGAACCATTATGATAACAATTATCATAGGTACAATTACTAAGAGGGGGTGAATTAGTGATACTAGATATTTCAACTTTAACTCTAATTCCTTCAAATACTTAATCATTCAACACATTCATGTGGCATCATCATTCATAACAATGAATAAGAAATACAATCCAAGATCAAGCACATAACACATGACATATGTGAGAAACACTCTTGGGGAATAAAACTAATTGGAACCTATAATTGGAATACTATCCTATAATAACAAGATCCCATTTGGACTATCTACAAATGATAAGAGAACTACCATTCTCAATTTTAGTGAGACTCCAATCCCACAAGGAGTTACCACACCTATCTAGTTGAGCTACCACAACAACTAGACCTTTGGCAAGTTTCACCTTGAAAGGATGTTATAACACCCTTAAAAGTTGAGTTGCCAAAACAACACCTATGAACACATCCAAATTTTCACTAATGTCTTCAACACCTGTCAATGGACCTTTGATTGTCACTCTTCACCTTTGTTCATACTCAAATATCAAGAGCACTATTCTGCCAATAGAATTATGACTAACATGTCATATAAATAGTCCTCAATCTGATCTACTCATATAATAGTTATTATAACTCTCCTTTTCTTAATAATTCACACGCCCAAGCCTCTCTCAAATCTCACTCAAGTCTCTCTCAAATAAACTCTTAAGCATACTCACTCATTTTACCTCTTCTAGGCTTATTAGGTCCAATGACCTATGTGATCACCTTCAACACCTTACTCAGACAATCATATCTAATCCTATTTATCTCTTATAATACTTAATTACTTATACCTTCTCTTTCAAAATTTATCTCCTTCACTTGGCTCCACACATACTCAACTAGAACAAACATGCCAAATAGGCCTTGTATTTATACCATGCTCTTAGTATAACCCATCTTGGTCAGCCAAGATACTTACCAAAAATTTTACACATATTAAATAGGTCCTCATACATATTTAATTAAATAAACATATATTTCATAGTTCATCCAATTACTTATTAGCCCCAAACCACCATTAGGTCTTGGTGACACCTAAAATAATTAGGCCTTCATACTCACACATTATATGTGAGACTAACTAGACCACCTTCATCTTTTACAAAAGATTATAAATTATCAAAAATATATCCAATATCTCCTTTATCCCTCCCATAAGGATCCATTTCATCTGGAACACCAACTCCACACTTGGACCTACCACTTAGGTCACCTCACTATTCAGGTCTTCATACACATAAATCACAGTCTCAAACTTATGGACTAAATACTCAAACATTTCACATATAAATATGATTATAACAAATGAGTGAATCATTTATGACCTCATATATACCTCCATGTTCTTTAGACACATCAACACATATTCTAAGCACTTAAAACAATATACACAATATGACCACTTAGACTAGTCATATACATTCAAAATACAGTCAAGCTATTCTGACTCTCCATATCTGATAAAAGGAATATATTGAAAAAAATGACTTATTATAATACTTATATACTTATATAACATCTCCATGTTCATTTTATTATTCAACTCTACTCAAAATATCTTCAACTTACCCTTGCAAAATGGTCACTCAAACTGCCAGTGCATTCAACAAACATAGTCAACTTTTGTGTCTTTGTTCATAAAAAAAATATATTATTCAGAATTATAATTACCACATATATTATACAAATGTATTATAAAAAACTTCCCAATATCTAATTCACCATGAAACATCGAAACAACATCTACATAAGTTTAATTATGCTTCTTGAGTCACTTACAATTAAGCACAAACATAGTCAAATTTGAACTTAATATCTTTGATTGTACTAACAATAAGAAAAACTAAAAAGTTTAATTAGATTAACTAATTAATCCTTTACATTTTTTTAATACTATTAGCAAATTCATCCTAGATCAAAAGTTATTTGAAAAAAACCATAGACTAGTTGTTCCCTTTGTAAATTCAAATATTTAAATGTCAACGATCACAATTAAACCTTGACCACTTGCCTTCATCTTGTGCTCTCAATAATATTGGACAATCAGAATTAATTTATATTCTTGGAATTTTTTCAATAAATTACTTTAATTTAGGATGTTAAACATCGAACTAGTTGACCACTTTGACTTACTACGCACCATAGATCTTCAAATGTATGATCACATGCTCACTGTTGATCTCTTTCCTTTAACTTTTGCCAATAATTAAAAATAATGAACTTATTTTCATCTCACTTATTTATAAAATATTGGATCAAATTCACTCCTTATATCTCCTTGATAATTCTTGATCTTTACCTCTTGCAAAATTGACTAAGTATGAGGACTCTTGTAATCTGCCTGAGAAGCCAACTTTGAACCTTAATAACTTTTTATGTGCTTTGATGCATGATTTAAAATTTGGACCATATTATATAACCACATAATATAATACATAAATATATAAATACTATATTATAACCCACACATATGTGATATATTCCATCATCAACATGCTCACTCAAAATTTTCTTCCACAAAGCCAACTATGCCTAAAACTGCTTGGAAGGCCAACTTTTCTCATGCATATATTTTGATGTGATTCATCACATGATATAAAATTTATTAAAAATAAATTGGGATAAAAAATTATCAAACTCATATTATCACCTTTTACTTAAATTTCCACATGTGTAAGATATACCACCATCAAGTTGTTTACTCGACTCTTTTTTACCTGATGAAAATTTGGATAAGTATGGGAAAACACTGTCAAAATGCCTAGGATCATAACTTTGAAATTTATTATATTTGATACTCTTAGTTGCATGAAATAATATTTATCACATAATAACTATGCACAATATTAAACAAACCCATGTGACCATTTCCTCCTGACTCATCCACACATGGCAATGGTGACATCATCAAACTACTTACTCAAATTTTTTTCCACTGGACCAAAAATGTCTAGATTGAAACTATGGACTAATAGATGAATTAAAATTATGAACATAAGATATCAAAGCTTATAAAAACTCTTATATATTTTTTTCACTTGCTCAATACTCCATAATCATCCCTAAACAACTTTAACCATGGCAAAATAGAAGATCAATTAATCATACTTCAAGCATATTAGGACAAGCACATTACAAAATTTGTCACTATCACATATACTATTAAGGCACTTAATCCACTCAATATGACACATACATGAAATCATCATGACATAATTAACAACTTTCCAACAATATCCCCCTTTATCATTGGTGTCAATAATCCATCATATAGCAATATGCAACTCACCTTCTCTCTTTTTAAGCACTCTCACAATAGGAACTTTATCCCACTTTAACACAATGACAAATTGGGAAATTTTTTATCTTGAGTACCTAAAAATACCAAAAAAAATATAGGACCATCTTAAAAATATGATACAAACTCCCCCTTACCTTGATCCTACCTTTTCTTTACCTTGTCAACTTCCTCTTGCTTCATGCCAACACTCTCTTCAACCAAACACTATAAACAATGAAAAAAGAACACAAAAAACCACTAGAATCTAATGAAACTCAAAAATAAACATCTAAGAATGCCTCCCCCTAATAATTATGAGCCATTTCACCTTTTGAGCATCTTCAGATCTCCATACATCATGAAGAACCACCACACATGCTTACTAGTCTTCTCTCTCAGGCTACCATTAGGATCACCAACAAAACTTCATGCCACTCACCAAATAGGAAACATGATCTAAACCAACTTTATAACTCTCTTTGAAACAAGCATACCTTTCTCTTTTGAATAAATTGAGCAAAAATCACTTCATCAAACTAGGCCTATCTAGTCTCCTTATAACCCTACCTACAACTTGTAGAGCCCATAAATTTTATTAGACACATATTCAAAACTTAAAAATGCATATATACATCACTCTTATATTCCCATTTAATCACACCAATTTTAAACACCTATCTTATATTTTGCAACATAATTATTTCACAAATCAACTAGCTAATTAGGCTTCCATCTTGATAAAAACATGAATAATTTTAAAAACACAAACCTTCAGATCTATATGAATATTTATTTGACCACAAATTTATCCAATTCAACATATTAAGAGGCCTAAAACCTCAATTTATAAGGTAGATCACTTTTTTAGCATATCACAAAACCCTAGAATCTTAAAATAAACAAGGTCAAAAAAACCTCCTTCTGGTCAATGCACACATTTGAAACTTATTGCACACCTGTAGACACCCATCACATATTTTTAGACCAATATTTTAACCTTAAAACCTTTGGTATCATAGACTTCTTATAACCCATTTTAGGCCTGCTTACCTTTAAGCCAAAAACTAAGAAAACTGAGAGCACTCAAAAATCTTCAATTGGCACAAACATACCTTCAAACCATAAAATCACCTAGAGAACATCACAAAGAAGTGAACATACCTTTTTGAGCATCATAAACTTCTTGACATTTCATCACACCCATTATGCCATTTTAATATACCCATTTTGACCCTGCATAATAGCTCCTTCACAAATCTTTGGAATAGGCTCATGAAATTCTTGCTCCCCTTTAACAAAAGAACTTATATTATGTACATTATCATCTTGATCACACATCCTTGTTTATACATAATAAAAATGTCTCCTAACAAGTATAGGCAAAGACATCCTCTACACCACAATGTTCTACCATGGTGTGAAACTAGAAGTTGCCCATAACTCCTCATATCCCTTCTCCTCCTTGATCAGTTGATATTTATAGTTCTTATTCTTCTTCTTCTTCTTCTTCTTCTTATTCTTATTTATATTAAGATAAATAAATTACTCGTCCACTAAAACATTATCCTTTTCTTCTATGATTGGATTGAAAATATATGGAGACCACAAATTCATGACATAACTTTTCATCTGAAGAATCTTCCTTGCATCTTGGAACCTCATCATTAGGAACAAAAAAATTGATGTTATTTGCATGATACATGCTCAAAAATAATATGATGTTTACTTGGATCCATGCATACCTCATTACTAGATTCAACCATCACTTGGTCTTCTCTTTGAGCTTGATCTCTTCATTCTCAACATGAGTAGACAATGAAACCTCTTGGCACTCAATAAAGTTAGTATCCTTAATATTTATCACATCAGTTCTCCATACCATAGTTTTAATCTTCTTGTCTTATTCAACCATCTTACCTACTTGATCCTTGAGCTTATCTTGATTTACAACATAACCTTCTAACGTAACTTTCTTATCAACCTTATGACTAGAATAATTGGCAATGGTTATCTTTGGTTTCCATACCTTAGTTTTTCCTTTCTCAAATCTTTTAGGAGATTTATATCCTTTTACATACATTGACGACCTATTAACACCATTTGTATAGAATATATAAAAATGTCCACTCTTATGATAATTGAAACAAATAACATAATTCATACCTTTTGACATATTTTAACTGTGATCAATCTTTGGCCAAAAACTCCTTCTATCATAGCTCCATGAATGTTAATACTTGACTAACTTCATTCTATATTCCTTAGCTCTATGAACAAACTTATTAGATATATAACAATGAACATGAAATAAACTATCATACCTTAAAGCATTTGGTTGTGTAAAATACATTCTTGCATTACTTTCAAATCAAGCATTATCCTTGACATACCCAAGCTTCTTATGCTTCTCTTCCAACTTACCCAATTTGACTATAACAATTTCATGCTCACTTTTCAATGACTTTATTTCAACCATTAGATTATTGCACTCATTTTTATTTTCCTTCTAGATTTGCATTTATAGTCCTTAACTAATTATCAAGAATATTGATCTTCTCTTCATCCTTTTTGACCTTGTTGGCCATGTCTTTCAATTTATATGAATGTACTTCAATAGATTTGATTTGTTCTATATTCTTCTTCTCTTTCTTCTTAGACAAACATAAAAAACTTCCCTTAAGATAACTTAATTTTTATTCAATTCCTTTGATCATATTCCTCATTTTATGATTCCTCTTCTTCTATTACTTTAGTTCACCAAATGCACTCATGAGATCAGGGTCTAGATAAAATTCTTCTTCCTTGTTGTCATCTTCTATACTGTTATGGCAATCTTCTTTATCAAACATGATATCCTTTTATTTTGAACACAAACTTTTCTTAGAATCTACTAGCTAAATCTTGAGATTATTAATAATATTCTTATCCTCTTTGGAATCTTTCTTCAAAGTACATATATATTCTTCAAGTTCCTTGATCGTAGCCTTCCACTATTGATTTTATTTATTCAACAACTTAGCCATCTTTGTACCTACTTAAGATCACCTTCAAGCTATTAGGCTTCCTCTAAAGGACATGCTCTAATACAAATTATCAGAGGTACAATCACTACGGGGGTGAATCAGTGAGCTCAGATATTTCAAATTTAATTCCAATTCCTTCAAATATGTAATCATTCAATACATACATTCATGAGGCATACATCATTCATAGTAATGATCAAGAAAGACAATCCAAAATCAAGCACATAACACATGACATACATGGGAAACCCTCTTTGGGAATAAAACCCATTATAACCTATAATTGGACTACTATCTTATAATAACAAGATCCAATTTATATCATCTACAAATAATTAAGGAACTACCATTCTTGATTTTAGTGAGACTATAATCCCACAAGAAGCTACCACACCTATCTAACTGATCTACCATAACAAATAGACCTTTAACAAGTTTTAACTTGTAAGGAGGCTAAAACCCTCTTAGATACTGAGTTACCACAACAACACTTATGAACACATCCACCTTTGTACTAATGTCTTCAACACGTGATGATTGACCTCTGATTATCACTCTTCACCTTCACTCATACTCAACAATTATGATCAATAGGACATAAAATTAGTCCTTAATTTGATCTATTTATCAACTCATCTACTATTTAGTATAACTCTCCTTAAATTAAAAATTCACACACTCAAGCCTCTCTCAAATCTCACTCAAGTCTCTCTCAAACAACCTCTTAAGCATACTCACTCATTTTTCCTCTTCTAGGCTTATTAGGTCCAATGACCTATGTGATCACCTTCAACACCTTACTCAGAAAATCATGTATTATCCTATTTAAATTCTACTATTCCTCACTAAATTTTACTTTCTCTTTCAAATTTTATCTCCTTTACTTGGCTCCACACATACTCAACTAGAATAAATAGGGCAAATAGGCCTTGTATTTATACGATGATCTTGGTATAACCCATCTTAGTCAGCCAATATGCTTACCAAATTTGTTACACATTTTAAACATTTCCTCATACATATTAAATTTAATAAACATATATTACATAGGTATTCCAATTCCTCATTATCCCCAAACCACCATTAGGTCTTGGTGACACCTAAAATAATTAGGCCTTCATACTCACACATTATATGTGAGACTACTTAGACCATGGTCATTATTTACCAATGATTATAACTTATTAAAAATATATCCAATATCCAATTTCTAAATCCCACAAGGATCCATGTCATCTTGAATACCAACTTCATGTTTGGACCTATCACTTAGGTCACCTCGCTCTGCAAGTCTTCTTACATAAAAAACATAGTCTCAAACTTCTAGACCAACTATTCAAATATTTAACGAAACCATATTATTATATCACATGGGTGTAACATTAAATACCTTATATATGCCTACATATTATTTAGACACATCAACACATGTTCTAAGCACTCAAAACAATATGCACAAAATGACCACTCAGACTCGTCATATATAGTCAAAATACAATCAATCTATTTTGACTCTCTATATTTGATCAGAAGCATATCATGATAACCAATTCCTTATTATAATCATTATATACTTATATAACATATCCATTCTCATTTTATTCTTCAAATCTACTCAAAACATCTTTAACCTACCTCTGCAAGATGGTCACTCAAACTACCAATGCATTCAACAAATACAATCAACTTCAACATCTTTGTTCATATAGAATATAGAATTTTCATACCTAAAATTACAACAAAAATTATCCTCATGGAGTATAAAATAATTTAAAATAGCTAATTCACCATGAAACATTGAAACAACATCTACATAATCTCAATTACTCTTCTTGGGTCACTTGTATTATAAGCACAAACAAATAGTAAACTTTAAACCTTAATATCTTTGATTGTAATAATAATGATAGCACCTAAATAGGATAAATATATTTTATAGTTATTACTTTACATTTTTTTATTTTTATACCATTAGAAAATTCATCTTGTATCAAAAGTTATGTTAAAAAACTATAGACTAGTTTTTCTCTGTATAAATTTCAAATATTTAAATGTCAATGGTCACCGTTAAACTTAGACCACTTTCCTTCATATAATGATCTAACTCAGATTGGCCAATCATGATCCATTTACATTCTTATAATTTTTTTAATTTATAACTTTAACACACATTAAACATTGAATAGGTTGACCACTTTGACTTCCTATGCATCATAGATCTTCAACTGTATGATCACGTGCTCATTGTTGATCTTTATCCTTTAGATTTGCCTAGTCATTAGACATTGTGGAATTATTTCCATCTAATTTATTCCTAAAATATTGGATTAAGTTAACTTCATTTATCTCCTTGAGACTTTATCGATCTTTTCCTCTTGAAAAATTGGCTATGGGGTCCCTTGTAATCTATGTGAGAAGCCAACTTTGAGCCTTAACTTTTTCTAGGATTTGATGCATAATATAAAATTTGTATCATATGATATACCCACATAGGATAATATATGCATATAATAATATTATCTTTAAACCCATACATGTGTGATATATTCCATCATCAACATGCTCACTCAAAATTTTCTTCCATAGAGCTAACTATGCTTGGAATTACCTGGAAGGCCAACTTTGCTCATGAATATATTTTGATGTGCTTCATAAAATAATATAAAATTTATAAAAAATAAACTAGGATTAAAATTTAACAAACCCATATGATCACATTTTCTTGAAATATCTGCATGTGCGAGATATTTCATTATAAAACTACTTACTTGATTCTTTCTTACCTCATGCAAATTTGGCTATGGAAAAACACTATCAAAATACCTAAGATCCCAAATTTTCTCTTACATATATTTTGATGTTATTAAGTTAATTACCTAATATTTATTTCATAATAACTAGGCAAAATACTCAAAAAACCCATGTGACCTTTTCCTCTTGATTCATCCACACGTGGCAATAGAGATGTCATCAAACAACCTACTTAGATTTTTGCCACTAGACCCAAAATGTCTAGATGAAAACTATGGACTACCAGATGAATTCCACTTATTCACACAGTCTCTCAAATATCTAAAAACCACTTAGGTAACTTTTACACATGCTTAATTCTCTATACTCATCCCTAAATAACTCTAACCATTCCAAAATAAAGATCAACCAATCATACTTCAAGCATACTAGGACAAGCACATTGCACACTTTGTCATTGTCATATAGAATAAAAAATAACTTAATACACTAAAGAAGACACATCTATGACATCATCATGAAATCATTTTCAACACTCCAATATTTTTTTTAATTAGCAACCAACATCAATCCTTATTCAATGTCTAAGAGGCCAAAAGAGGAAGAATTTTTTGAGTTAGATGAAGTTTGGAGTGGGTATTATGTGGTCATGAATTATGTGTAGGCATTTATAAGGTATAAAGGGCAAGTTTGAAATTTTAGGGTTTAGTATGGCTGAGGCTTGATTTATTTTTATATTTTTAAAGGTGAGTTTTGAATATTAGGTTAGGGGGGATTAGGAATAGGTGTTTATAGGCCAAATGAGCCTAGGGGGGTGTCTAATAGTGCTCCTTTGTGTATTCTAAAATTAGCTCAAATGTGGGTATGAATCTATTCTAGTGGGAATTATTTATTTATATAGTTTTGTAATAAAATATGGGTTAGTTTTAGGTATAGAGTGAATAAGTAGGTATTTGAATATTTGATGTTATTTATTGATGGTTTATGGTGCACTAAGTGTAGGATATAACCTGGTAGGATAGGAATATATTGTCTATGTAAGATCAAGTTTTGTCATTACTTTAAGAGTTAAAAAAAGATATGACCAATAAGGATTAGGTTTATATGATGGTTATGGGTTTATGAGGTATATGATATTATCATTGTGTGCCTTGGGATGAAGGCATGTTGTTGGCCCTCATTCAGAGATGGGATCCAACCACCAACACTTTATAGATACCTATATGAGAGTTGACTAATACTTTGAAAGATGTGTATATGATCCTAAGGTTACCAATATAGGGTTGAGTGATTGAGCCAATTTATGGAGATGAGTTGGATGCACAGATGGATCTGCTATATGGTGAGGATGCAATAGAGGCTTGGTATCACTCTAGGTGCTTCTAATTTGAGGACATATATTAGTTTTATATAGATAGGAGTATATTGATTATGATGCTAATGATAATGGTTAGATTTTATGCTTTTCTAGACTTAAGTGGTAAGAGGTATCCCTAGGCTTTGACTAGTATACAAGTTGAGATACATGAGGAGATGATAATATATACATGGGCACTATCATTTTTGTCATATATGTATTGGGAAATGTGGGGCTATCAATTGTATAGGAGGTATGGGATGAGTGTGTTCTTCCTAATTCACTATTGGGCTTATGAACACACCATGATTTTGTGGCTAGTTGGATTATCATGGGATACATGGAATTAGGCTTGATTCAATGTTGGTTTCATGAGGTGGAGGTCAAATATGGAACTACCATGAGTAAATGGTGTCATATGAGATGTAACATAATAAAAATAGTGGCTATACACTTTAGTGGATGAAGAGGTCATTTGGAGACCATATGTGGGTTTTCCATCATGGAGGGGGTTGCATGCATATACTTTTTGAGATAGATCTGATACCCTTTGACCACATGTGTTGATAGTTTGGCTTGGTTTAGGGTGATCCAAGAGTGTTCCTTAGATAAAAATGAGAGGATGCAAAGGCACCACTTCCCCTACCACATTATTTATAGGAGGAGCCACTTTTTAAACAAATACTAGCTCCTACAATAGTTGATGATGCTAGGTAAACTCTAGATTATATAACATGGTGGAAAAGATGACACCCTATAGTTGGTGATGAAGATGAAGGATAAGGTCAAACTATTAGAGGAGATGATGGATAACATGAGGATAAGGGTGATGTGAAAATATAGGAGGTAACCCCAAATATCTATATGATTATTATAGAGAGGGATGCTATGAGAGTAACACAATCTACTTTACAGGTGTTGTTAACCATTATTACACATCAAAGAGATATTGCATAGGGGAAGTTGACTATTATGAAACAATAATGAGATAACTTGTAGATATAGTTTTCCATCATCACCTAGTAGAGAGATACTATGCAAGGATAATTGACCATTTTTACTCAAGAGAGGGATATCTTGTAAGTGTATTTAACCTTAGTTAAAACCGAGAGGGATGGTTTGAGGTTGGTAGTAGGGGACCATCATAGACTGTACCATATTTGAGCAAGACTTGAGATATCATAAGACCACCTCAAAGCATTTCATTGACTAGGTACATCATCACAATGGTGGAACTGAGATATTATAAAGGTCATGTTGTTAAGAGGCTTCTCAATGTGTCTCAACATATAGAGAACCTAAAAAATTAGGTTATGTTGATGATCCTAGGCAATGATGCAAAAAATGGTGACAGAAGCCACATGACATCCATAGGTGCATATAAAGGTCACATAGATGGAGAGGGTATGGTAGATGGTAGTGCCCCTACACTATATATTACTATATATTACTATATTATATTTTGATTCTAGCCTATGAGCCATCGTATCATGATGTACATATCATATTGAGATATTTACATGGACACTTGTGTGTGTGTGTGTGTGTGTGTGTGTGTGTGTGTGTGTGTGTGTGTGTGTGAGAGAGAGAGAGAGAGAGTAGATATAACATATGGTTTATTTATTGATAATTATTGATGATGATGGTTTATGGTACTTATGATGTGATAATGATATGCTTATATGATGTTTTGTATTTTTCCTTATGGTAGGTGTATTCATGATCATATTTTGATGTACATGATATAGTTAGATGTATCTGTGTGATTGTCCTATTTAGATGTATATGGATGAAATGAATGGTTTAAATGAAAATCATTGTCTAATTTTTTTAATAAAAATTACTAAGTATGATGTGATGTTATTTTTTATGATGAGAAACAAATGGTTAAATATTATCTGATGTATAGATTGACTAGAAACTAAATGAGATTGTAATTTAGTTCATACATTAAAAAAAATTGTTACAATTTGTTATGTGATTAGTTGTATTGATTTTATGGTTGTTGATTAAATGTTTGATGTATGATGATGGTGATATAATGATTATGATTTGGTTTTTTTGATGATGTGAGATAATATATTATAAAACACCTATGTTATTTATAATGAATTATAATTATGTAGAATGTTCTCTTAATAAAAACACCTAAGTAATGATTAAAGTGGCTTTAAAGATAGATTATACATAATAAAACAACTAAATGTTTAATAATGTGATTTTATGTTTTTAATGACTTAGATGATTTGAGAGATACAACCTAGATATATAAATTACTTTTGTTGAAATGCTATATGTCAAGGGTGAAGTGAATGAGGATATGATTACTCAAAAAAGGGTAAGACCCATGCCTCAATGATTGCTTCAACAAGTAGTCATGAAAGTACAAAAAGGATGTTAAATTATCCTATTGGAAAAGACCATAACCATAATAGGTAGGCTTATGTACATAATCCCCTTGATTTATTATTATTAGTGTTAATTTGTTTATTAAAATAAGTGACTTAATCACATTATGTCAAATAAGCTCAAAATCCCTTGATTGAGAGGGTGAAAAAGGGTGACATGATGTAGCTAGGTAAATGGAGGGAAGTATAACCTTATTGTGGGGATGGATTTCCCCTTATGTAGGTGACATAAGAACCATTATAATCAAATCCATGTCTCATTTTGGTGTAGACTAATCCATGTGGGAAGTCTACTAATGCTTTATGAAATTTTATTGAAGCTTTCTTTGGGACATACATTTTTTTTATTGTTTTGAATTTTGACTTACGATATCTTCATGATTTTTTGGTTAATAGGTTAGGGAAGCTAATAAATATAGGAATATTCCATGTGATTGATTTTTTTTTACAAATTTTTGACTTAGCCATCCTTCAAGTGAGTGGTATAGGTTTTGGATTTGTTTGATTTTGATAGTTGTCGTTCAAGGAAGCATTCTACAAGTTTGGATATGACCCATAATACACACACACACACACACACACACACACACACACACACACACACACACACACATACATACATACATATATATATATATATATACATACATATATATACATACATATATATATATATATATATATATATATATACATACATACATACATATATATATATATACATATATATATATGTATATATATATATATATATGTATGTATGTATGTGTGTGTGTGTGTGTGTATATATATATATATATATGTATATATATATATGGTTATGTATATGTATATGTATATGTTTTATATGGACTTTCTTATATAGGTCTAAGGTTTTCATTTTACTAGGGAAAAACCATAGCACAAGAAAGTTAAATGATGGGTGATAGAGTGTTTAAGAGACAATGACCATTGGAATCCATCCTATAAGGGGGAAAAAGTATGCATGAGAATCATTTCATGGGTAGAGCTATGGTACCCATGTTTATTATTAGGCTGAAAATGTGATGAATAATTACATAATTATTTTATTTAATCAGTTTTCCTTAAATTAAGGAGATGAAGGTGATAAGTTTGTAAAAAAAGGGATGAGATTAAATTAGACACAAGGTGCTTTATAGCTTATTTTAACAAAATAAAAAACATAGATGCAAAGAATTGAGGGGCTTAGGTTATGGATTTCCTTAAATGGATGATAATTGATAAGTTATTGACCCATGCTTATGCATGATGATAAATGGTCCAATCCAATTGGGATAAAACTTGCCCCGCTTGCTTCTTTCCATGTTAGTTACATGCTGATTTTCCTTTAAGACAAGGTCACTAATACTGAATTCTCATTCAAGGTGTTTGTTATAAGTGTGTTTGATTCAATATTGATAGACATGAAGATGGTTAAGAGTAGACAAATGATGATCTTTAAATAGATTAAGTTGGGCTAGACATTCTTGATTATAGTCCTCTTTTATGATGATATCCTTTAGCTATATGTGAAGGGAGGGAATTTTCACTTTTAGGGGCAAGACAACCTCTTCACCATAGACAAGTGATAAAGGGATGGTACTCGTAGGGGTTTAAATTTTGGTTTAATATGCCCATATGGAAAAATTATATACAAGTGCCAATCCCTACCATATTTTTTGACCACTTTGGTGAGCATTTTATTAAGGGTTTTGTTAAAGGCTTCAACCTATCAATTATCTTATGGGTGGTATGGAGATGAGAATATTAACTTAATGTTTAAGGTGACACAAATATTATGTAATTTATTATTTTTGAATTATTTTCCATTGGTAGTGATGATTTTTTGAGGAACACCAAAGTGGTATATGATATGCAGATTGATGAATTCAACAATATTATCATCTTTGATTGAGATGAGAAGAATAGCCTTCACCCATTTTTTGAAGTATTCTATCATGATGATGATATAATGGTGTCTCTATGAAGAGTGAGGGTTGATATCACCAATGAAATATAATCCCCATTGAAATATGGGCCATAATTCCTTAGTAACTTGAAGGGCATGATTGAGAATGTGATGCAAGTTAGCATGTTATTGACACTTGAGACACAATTTGACATAACCACAATAATCTTGGTTAAGGGTAGGCCAATAGTAGCCAAGGTGAAGGATGTGTTTAGTGATAGCTAAACCACTAAAGTGTCCTCCACAAATTCCATCATCATTTTATTTGATTGTGAGAGGCATTTCTTGGATATGAAGGCACCTAAAAAGGAGACCATAAAAGCCTTGTTTGTAGAGGATTCCCCCTAGTATGATATAATGATTATTACTCTATATGAAATATAGTATACCATTCCTAAAGAGGTTAAAAGGGATGATGGCTATGGTAAGGTAGTTAAAAATTTGTTTATACCAAATATCCGATTGGATTTCCTTCACATTATAGATGGAAAGGAATTTCATTTTGGTGTAAGAGGGTTGGTTAATTATATTAATGGTGAAAAATAATTTAGATTTTGAAGGTGCATATGGGATTTAATAAGCAAGATAATCCATGATGTTATCAAACTTGTTTGTCGAATGTGGGTGGTTTGGATAAGGTAGTGATAAAATTATTTCAATAGTACATTTACCAATTATTTTTATTTTTTGAGAACATAATTTTTACACTATTAGTACCCATTGATGTTTTTTAACACAATTTGGGAATTTACAAAAAAAATGATCAATTTTACTCCCAAGGACAAAGCTATTTAGAGACCTAAAACTAGGGTCTCATATTTAGCCACATTATTGGTGATATCAAAGTTAAATTTTAAGGAAAAGGGAAAAGGATCACCTTTAAGTTATATAATGATTATTTTGGCACCCAAAGCAAATTAACATTTTGATCCATTAAATAGTATTGTCATTTGGTAAGAAATATCCTCTTGAGAGAGAATTATGATGGACTCATTAGGAAACTCAAGGTTGGAAGGTTGTTTGTCAGTTAAAGGGGCTTTGGCTATTTGATCAATGATGATTTTACCTTTGACCAACTTTTATTAAAGGAAGTCAATATTAAACTATGCTAAAATCATGATCCATCTAGCCATACATTGATTTTGATATGGCTTATAATGCATGTACTTGAGGGGGCTGATATTTATGATGATAAAGTTTTTATGGTTGAGGAGGTAGTGATGAAGTTTTGAAGTCATGAAGACCAAATTAAGGCATAATTTTTTGGTATGGGTATAATGAGTTTCATACTTTACAAGTTTTTGAATTATATAGTATAATGCCTATTATTTATGTTGTTTGTCATGATGTCCAATCATGGCACCTAAGGAATGGTCTATGGTGAAGATGTAGGGGTAGAAGGGTTGGTCCTATTTTGGAGGGACAAGGATAGTTGGAGAGAGAAGGTATCCTTTAAGTGATTTAAATGCATTTTGATATTATTCATTCCAAATAAAGGAGGTATCCTTCTTAACAAGGTGGTGAAAGGGATTACATCTATCAGATAATTAAGAGATGAAATGATGAATGGATTAAAGCTTATCTTATAAACTATGGAGTTTCTTAGGGTTAGTTGGAGGATGCATGCCTAGGATTGCTTTGACTTTGGTGTGATCAACCTCTATTCAGTGAAGGGAAATGATAGTTCAAGAGTTTGCCTAATAGGATCTGAAAGATGCATTAATCTAGGTTAAGGTAAACATGGAATTTGATAAGGTATTTAAAGATGAATTTAAGAATTATAAAATGGTCCTTATGACATTTGGACTTACCAAGGAGGTCATCTACATAGTCTTCTATGGTTTTTTGGATGAGGTCATGAAATATGTAGGTCATGGCACACTGATAGTTTGCACCAACATTCTTCAAGAAAAAAGGCATTACCCTATAGTAAAATGTTACCCATGGGGTGATGAAGGTGGTTTTGTCTTGATATTATAGGGTGATTAATATTTGGTTATATCTTGATAATCCATCCATAAGAGATAACATCTCATGGCTAGAATTTAGATCAACAAGCTAGTCTATGCTTAGTAAAATAAATCCATCTTTTAGATAATCAAGGTTGAGGTCACAAAAATCCATATAAATATGAATTCCCCCTATTATTTTAGTGATAGGAATGACATTTGAGACCCATTATAGATAGACAATGGGTTAGATGAAGTTTATGAATAAGAGACGTTATATCTCCTCTTTAACAAAAAATATAATGTGAGGGTGCATTATTTGAATATTTTACCTAAAAATATTAGCATCAAGGTTGGTGATGATGTTTTGGATGATCATGGAAGGTTAAATTCCAATAATATCACTGTAAGACCAAGCAAATGCTATACTACAATCATTTAGAAAAGAAAAGTCTTGATATTGTGATGAATCCAAATATTGGCCATTTGTGATTATGTAAGGATTGTCTTAAGTACCCAAGTTGATATCAATGGTAGATTAATTCAACATATTCAATGTCTAAGGAGGAAGGGATCTGTGAAGGGAGGAGTCCTTGACACCAAGGTAGGTGAGAAGGGAATAGTCATCCTGACACTAGATAGTATTAATGGTAGGAGAATCATCTTGAGCCATATCAAGATGAGATAGAGGAATGGTTTTGGTTTCCCCATTAATTTTATAGGTTAGGGGTCAAAAACTGATCATGTTGATAAAAAAAAGTTAGGAGGGATAGACTCAGGGTCATCAGACTTTAAAGAAGAAAAGGTTGGTGAGGATGGGGTTTCTTCCTTAATTATTGAGATGAAAGGTGTGTCTATTGGTTTGTTTAGTTGGATAAATCCAAATCCATGTCTCTCATGAGTATTTTGAGTTTTTTATGAGATAATATCATGTGGTCCATGATCATAACCACCTAAATTAAATCCTTTCCAAGCACACCAATGAAGGCAGGTTTGGGTAAAATATAGTTTATCCAAGAAGGAAAAATTGGTGGTGAATGGTTTGAAAAAGGTGAGGTGTTATAATATAAATGTGGTTGATTGATTATACCATATATAAATTTGATTTTTAAGTTGGGAGGACCAAAAGGGATGATAAATTTTAGAATCATAATGAGGATGTTGATCAATATTTTTGTACTATTGAGGATTAGGAAGGGTATCAAGAGTCAATAAGAAGTATTCTATAAGTGAAAGATGTCAGAACATGGATTCCAAGGGGTATTTTGTAGTGATTTGGGAAGAGGGTACCATTGACCTTGAAGAAGCTTTGTTGATGTAAGTTGAAGGGGTTGTGTCCTTTAATGCAATGAGGACAAAATTTGGGTGGTAAGTTATGTTCATGACTTAAATAGACTAGGGTCAGTGGGGATAACATGAACTTGATCATTATGTTCAAATTTTAGGCATGTATACAAGGTTGATGGTACAAAACCCATGGTTTGTATCTAAGGGCATCTAAACAGTACATTATACTTAAATCCCCTCCTATAATGTAGATGATCTTGGGGAGAGTTCAAGGGCCTAAACGTATGTGAAGGACAACTGTTCCCAAGGTGGTTGCCATCATGTCATTGAAATATCATAGCACAAAATTGGTTTCAAACATGATGTTCTCAAGAAGTTTGATCTAATCATTGGCATGGGATGAGATGATTTTGATGTTGTCTTTGTCATCAATCAAAACCCTTTTGACTTAGGTTTTATTAATGTGGGTTGTGATAAAGAGGGGAGAAATTGGATCATTTAGGTGGATAAGAGGTATCTCAGAATCCTATAATGTGATAAGGTATGATACTTGTATGGATCTAATAAGGGTTGATAGAATGTTTCACTATAATTTTAGATCATTTTATTTTATTTTTGAAAATAAGTAAAACTAAATAAAGGGAAAAGGTCTGGATGAACCTAGATGTGGTTATGCACTTTGTGATCCAGATGATGTGAAGTACTCCTCTTTGATTAGGTAGGAATGACCTATAATAATAATAATAATAATAATAATAATAATAATAATAATAATAATAATAATAATAATAATAATAATAATAATAATAATAATTAGAAACAAGATTGATTATTAAGGTTTGAGGGTCGATTATTTAGCAAGTTCTAGATCCAAGAAGTTCAAGACTTCCTTGGAAGGTTATCAATACACTTTATTTTAAAAAATTAAGTTCTAAATAATGTTGATAAGAAGTGATTACATAAAGGAAAGCAAATTATTTTAAAAAAATGTAATAAAATTATTTTCAATAAATTTATTGATTTAACAAAATTAAATTAACTTATGAGAAACAAATTCTAAAGTGCTAAAGTGTGGTTCAGATTATTGTTTTTGGCTTTGTATTATGACAAGGGTTGAGAAGCAAGGTTTTTAATTGAAATTAATAGGTGATTTTAACTTGATATTTTTTTTAAATACAATTACATAGAGATAAATGCCGATCACTGGTTAATCTATGTCAATCACTAGTTAACTAATGTAATTCAGGGATGACTGATGTCAATTATTATGAATTTTCAAATATTTGGCTTTTGGGAAAAAGTGGTTTTTTGGGCTAGTTATAAGGGTTTCTTGGTATTTTTTAAGGTTGGTTTATGGTCATAAAGGTAAAATAAATACTCAAGGATATCGAACACAAAGGTTTAATACTCAAAAAGTTGGTAATGGTTAGTGGAAATTTGGTGAAAAATGGGTGTTGGAGTTGCAGAACTCCAACACAAAAGAGAGTGTGGGTAGACATTGAAAAGGGTGAAAGAAATAAACAAATAAAATAATATACTAAACTTACAAAAATTATGGAATACTTATATATTATGTATTTTTTGGATTTAAGATGGCTTCAAGTTGAATGAGAGCTAGTTGGAAGCCTAAAAAAATTGGGTAGAATAATGGCACTCGAATCCTCAGTCTTGAGGTGATAAATAACTCATTGGTCTTTAGACTATTTCTCTAGGTCACTAGATAGATCTGGTTCAACTTTGGTTCACATAAGCATTTAGTTATTACTAAAAATGATTCAACCCCCTAAGTAAAGGTCATGGGTAATCTTAAGTAATTGATTTTGGTCTAGTCAACTAAAATTGGTCGATGGATGATCGACATCAGTCAAGTTAAATAAGGTCTAACTTGCCAAAAATAGTGTTTTGCACTTTTTTTTTATAGTTAAAACCATTATAAATGGTCTAATTTCATTTAAGGGAGTGTGTTCATAGATGTATAAATAGTCTAAGAGGTTAGGACTTAAATACTAGGGTAGGAAAAAGTCTTAAGGCAAGGTGTCACTAAGTTATAAATGGGCTTGGTTAGGGTCATGTGTAAATAAAATTTTATTAGTTTAATTAATAAATTAATTTATCTAAATGTGGGTAGGGGTAAATAGGTTTTTAAGGGTGGTTCAAAAATTCTATAACCTAAGGGGGGCCAAGGGGGTCAAAAAGGTGTATTACAACATCTAGAACCATTGGTGCAATTTTATAGTGTCTAAAATTTCCTTATCAACTAATTTATTTTCATATTTCAAAAGATAAACCTTATAACCAATTAAGGGTTAGATTATGTTATGAAAAATAGTCATAACTTTATAATATATTCAAGTCATTTAATAACCCTAAGCCAAAACAAATATAGAAGAATACATGCTTATTTTTATAGACATAAGAGTATATACCTATATTTATATTTATATATATATATATATATATATATATATATATATATATATATATATATATATATATATATATATATATATATATATATATATATATATATATGTATACACACACACAAATATATATGCCTATATTCATATTTTTTAAATCTAAATGTAGTCAATCCCCTAAACTAGCTTGAGGGATCTCAACCAATGTTCATAAACTTTACATAGCTAATATAACTAAATCAAATTATCAACATATAAGTATTAACATAATCTTGGAATAATACTTTTCTTGACACCCTCAACCTTATAGGCTCAAGAATGGGATTAAAAAACCCCATCCTTAGGTCTATAATCCTATTAGTCTAGGGTTTTATAAAAGAGTCCATCAAACTATTACACACACACACACACACACACACACACGCACACACACACACACACACACACACACACACACACACACAAATAAACCTTTTTTTTTAAATCCTTAAACTCATTTTAAACCAAGTTAATAAAATGATCAACTTGGTGTTTTAAGAAAATTTGAAGCAATCTTCTCCATTCATAATAGCCATGTTTCCTATTCTCTTCTCCTCCTTCCATAGTTTGATAACCACGACCCATATCCTTTCTCATATTACTAATGTTTATTCCCAAATCATGCATGACTTTCATGACCTCCAACAGACTCCTATTATCTCAGCCCCTAAACCCCATGCAATAATCCTCCACAAATGTATCACTCCACTACTCTCAATCCACTCATTGTCCCTTTATTTTTTTACATGTGAGCTTAGTGATCGAGCTATCCATGCTCTATAACAAGATAAATTCTCATGAAAAATGATAACCAAAAACATAATTTGAATCCCTTTTCTTCTTTTTCAAAGAATCTAATAATTAAAAAGATCTCATTTTCAAAAAAATCATAACTTTTATTAGAACACCAAGACATATGCTAAAACAAGGATTTTGGATAAAAACTCAACCACCTACCTTAATTAGGGGATATTTTCCCCTAATTACCCCTTTATGATATCTAGACCCCCAAGGCATTTTAATACTTTTATTACAAATTTAAACACATGAACCTTAACAAGTAAACACCTAGAGAAGTCTTGTAGTTATATTATATATAAGTTATTTTATCACCAAATTTTTTTAGAAATGGTTAGTCCACATATACTTTTCAAGGATATATACAACCACTAAATAAGTATATATACATGGTTAAACAATAAATACAACTTATAAGATTTAAAGAATGAAAACCGATCAAAATGAGTTGGTTAGCACATTAATAGCATAAAAACACAAACAAATTATGACAATATGCTCAATAATTTCAAGATCAATGGAAACATTAATTAACCATAAAAAAGGCATCAAACTAAATGTATAAACACATATATGAAAGTTATGAAATCAAAGGAATAGTTTGTATAGCATTACATGGAAGCATCGTAAATTTCACTCTAAGCAAACTATTGATGCAAGTTTTATGTACACCAAATCCTTAATAAGGTAGCCTCTAACAATTTAGGATCTTAATGGAGGTAAACTCCAATCTAGGGCATGATTTGAAGGCATGTAGTCTATTACAACCTATTGATGTAATAGTGTGTAGGGTATACAGGTTATTGACAAGGTTTTTGGATGGAGGTGTGGTTCCTAATAAGGGTAGTGAGTTCCTACATGATTTGCATGGGGGGTTATATTTTAACCTAGAGTGGGTAGGTCTCAAAAAAAAGTGAAAAAGGAGGGAAGGGCAAGGTAGAAAAGAATCTTCCATAGTTTTCAAGAACTACTTCCCTAGCTAGTTTCTAATAGGACAAGTGCTCTTCGAACCTTTTCCTGTTGCTATCAGTGATTACACACACATAATCAGACATAGCTAAGAATTTTAAGGAGATAAATATGTTGGAAATTAATAAGTTTTATACAAAGGTTTCTCCTTTTAAATTAGTTGTTACACACCATTAATCAAGAGATTATGGCTTAAGCTAGTGAAGTATCTAAGCCAACTATTGCACACACACACACACACACACACACACACACAAAACTACATCCAAGAAAGCATTCATGCACAATCATAATTATGAATCAATTTAAACTTGACTATCTTAACTAATATATTTTACCAATATTTCAGTAGTTATGTGCATCTACATATTAGTACATCAATCAAAATAATCAAGAATCCATTCACAACTTTTATACACTAAATATTATTGAAACACACAACCAAAGAAAGTAATAACTAAACACATAGAAATTGGAAAGAAAATACATAAACACATTCACTGACAACCAAAACTAATGTTTCTCCTATATTCAAAAATTCTTTGACCAAAATACAAGTTGGATTACATTTTTTATAGACTTGGGGAAGGGGTTACCTCATCCTCCAAGTTCATGCAAGGTCATTACATGTGATAGTTATAACTTGAGTTCTAACTATGGTTAAAAAATATATAAGAGTCTAGTTGTAGTTATCCCTTTAAAATAGCCTTTGAAAAAGCTATGCAACATATGCATGTGTATGAAGATGAAGGCAATTTGTATAATTATAGCTTGAACTATATGTAAAAATTCCAAATATATGCATTGTTTATAAAATTGTACATACACAAAGTCTTAGCCTTTTCAGGCTTGTGAGAACAACCTATTGATATTTTAAGTTATCCACCTTCAAATAAAACTTAGACACATGTCATAGATAAGTATCACTATATCAATGATTTACAGCTAGTAAAATTATTGTTAGTTGTGACTAATCTTAATATGACTATGTGTTGTATTCTTCCCGTGCCTCTCATTGAGTTTGTATTTTTGAAAAGTCTACATATAGCTTGAATTTTTGATTTTCTATATGATGGGGTGTAGGCATACCACTTTTTAGTTTCATGTGCTTTCTTGTGTACCACATAGTCATATCTCAAACATTTGTATGCCATGTGATAGTCTCCAACTAGATCTAGGCCCACTAAATTTTCAACTCTTTGCTCATGTTGTTAATTCTTTGTGTATTGGGCTCCCACAATGTTTTCACTTGACACTCTTGAAGATTTTTTGAAAATCCATTGTTACTATGCTTGATTACACACCATTAGATCTTTAGTATGTGAGTTAAAGTGAATTTTAGAACTTGGTGCTTGACTTTTTGACTCTCGTAATCTTGACGCTTGTTGTTTCTATATTTTCTTCTACAAGCATATATATAAATAAAGGATTTGTATTGTTTTAGCATTTTTTATTTGACAAAATTATTGTGAGACTTTTATTTTGGGGGAATTATTTTGGACAAAATGTCCATAATAATTCTCTCGAAGGGTCATTTGGTAGGGTATTTGCTTGGGACAAAAGTCTTGAAGGGTAAATATTGAAGGGGAAAGGGCCCAATATAAAGACACAAAGGATAAGTGGTCACTTCAAAAATACTAAAGGGTATTTTTTAAAATGTTGAAAAGGTAAGTGGTCACTTCAAAAAGCTTGAAGGGTATTTTTCAAAATGTTTTAAGGGTACTTTCAAAAAGTTTAAAGGGAAAATATATCAATAAAAAAGACTAGGACAAAGTCTGAAGGGTCTACTTAGTAGGGAAAAGAGAGACCATGATAAAAGTATTGAAGGGTCTGTTTGGTAAGGCAAAGTGTCATTTCAAAATTCCTAAAGGGTAGTTCAAAAAGTCTCAAAGGGAAAAAGGGTCATGACAAAAATCATGAAGGTTAGGTTTCACAAAGCCCAAAGGGCAGGTTAATTTCCTCAAGGAAAATGTCTCAGAGAAAATGTCTGAAAGAATTCAATTAGCTTAGGGAAAATGTCTTAGACAAAATGTCTAAAGGAATTTAATTGGCTTGGGGAAATGTCTCAAACAAAATGTCTAAAGGAATTCAATTGGCTTGGAGAAAATGTCTCAAACAAAATGTCTAAAGGAATGGTTCAATAAGGTAAAGACATAGGACAAAAGTATTGAAGGGTAGGTGCATAGGGGCTAAAGGGAAATTGCAAAAGGTTTGAAGGAATTTTATTAGGTAAAAATGTCAAGACAAAAGTTTGAAGTTTAATGTTTAAAAATTCCAAAGTGCAAGTCTATTGCATCAGGAAAAATGCTCATAGCAAAAATCCCACAGACCCAATTTTGTTAGGGGAATTGTTTCAGACAAAATGTCTACAAAAATTTCCATGACAAGGCTAATTCCTTGGCAAAAATCTTGAGCTAAAAATCTTGACAAAGACCAAATGCTTCAAGGAAAATGTTTGATAAATATAGGTCCAATAAACACAAGTTATAAAAATACTTGAAGGAATTATTAAACAAGCCCAATAGAAATAAGTCACAAAATGAAAACACAATATCAATGACATCTTGCCAAAGTATAAAATTCCAATCAATCAGTCTTTTCTCAGAAGCTTGAAAAAAAACCACATAGAAGAGGGTCTCAAAATCAAGACCATAGTCTAAAAATAGTGGGATCCCATTTCCTTATCAGAAAAGGGGGTGTGTTGGGTAAAATAAATGGTGACTTCTAGACAGAATACTCTGAGTATTCAATAACCCATAACTATGGTTTTTAATCCTAAATAAATCACGAAGTGCAACACAAAATAATATTTAAATTAGAAACATGAAAGAGACTCCTAAGTTCTTTCATACAACATACTTTCCTTCTAATTTATTAGATCTTTGTGTGTCAAAATGTGTAGTTTATTTAACCCCTATTGTGATGAGTTTTTCAAAGGCTTGATGAAGTTGTAGGTTTCATTCCAGTATATATTAAATCTCAAAAATAAGGGAATCTTAGGTATTGCTCTATTTCCAACTCGGCATTCATAGCCTTGATAGAGATACCTTGGGCTCCTTATCTTCTCATTCCATTTTTTTCTTTTAATCATGATGCATGGTACATTAACCTTATTTCATCATACAAGCCTTTTGATTTTATTTTACTCTTTTAAATCCATTGGTTCTTTCTTCTTTTATTTTTATTTTTTTCTTGAATGGAAAAGAGAAGAGTTGGAAACCCAGTGAGCTGGTATAATTATAAAACAAATCATTATTAAAATGTCCCTACCAGCTGCACCTATACCTAGAATTATCATTTATAATAAGTATTTAATGTGATAAGAGCATTTGATCCAATAAAATAAGAAAACTTTATAACTTTGTATGAATTACTTTGAGAGAAAATTTCATATGCTTGGTAAAAGTATTTAATTGTGACACCATCTAGAATAATCCATGATTGCTTACCTTTATCTTGAAAACTCAAAAAACATAGAAATACACCTAATCTATAAACTATTCCCAAATTTTCTAGATTTTGATTTTACCCTTTTTTATAAGTCATAATCTCAGTTGGTTTGTATTTTTTAGCTTATTTATAGTCAGATCAAACACATTTATGATTGTTAGATAAATTAACAAAAAACTAATCTATGAAAGCAAAAAAATTAACCTAGAAACCATGAAACTAAACTAGGAAAGTAGGAAATCTAATCTAAGAAAGCAATAAATCTAATCTAATCCTATTCTAAGGAAAACCCAAACAAGATGGGGGATGAATTTGGAAAATTTATTTGGTATGTTTCTCACTCTTTGGTAATAACAAGGTTTTCCCCATTAAGGTTCTAAGATAGGTAGGGACATCCTTATATTCATTCAGTAGAATTTTGAGCCTTTCCTTCATATTGTAGAAAAAAAAATCAAGGTTACTCATTGGGACATCCTAGACACAATAAACAGATAACTCATCCAAATAATCTCCTAAAATAGATATTAGACCTAACTTGTAATATTGAAAGTCATCATCCTTTGTGAACTCATTATGGGGAGGTCCACAAAGATAGAGTTAGAATCATAAGTATAATAATGAACAACATTCTATTCAAAAACTTCATCTAAACTCTCATTTTGAGTGTGACTTTTACTATTTTAATGAATCAACTCTTGACTTTCTAAATTATGAATAAAAAATCTGCTTACCTAAGGCTCACTATTTTTGATTTCAAGAGTGAGAGATTCATTACTTATTAAATCCAAAGGGATCATCCCATCCACTACTTATTATTGATCCTTTTGTTGTTTTTATTTTGAATTAAAATTCTAATTATTACCACTTGAGTAATATGGTTCTTGTGAATAGTTATGCTCTAGAAGATATGCAACTTTAGAGGAATCATATGTGTAAATAAAGGTTTTTACTTCAATCTTAGATGATGTTGATGTCCACACACATTGGGTTTCCTAGTTAATCACATAATTAACCACAGTGTCTTACACATTAGAATTAAACACTAAATTGAATTCAACATCTATCAAATCAAGGCATGAACATCTATGTGAATTAATTATATTGAAAGGGAACTCATACATGGAATCATAATTATTGGGGGAAGCCAACATACCTTTTTCATTTTCCTCATGATAAAAATATATACCTACCCAAGGCATAACATAATTTTAAATCCCAACATTGGATCCTACATGATCAGAGGAGAATAAGCAAAGAATATAATCATTAAAAGAGTCTTATGATAGAGAGTCATCAACACCATATTCAAAGGTAATATCTTCATTTACAAGGCAAAGTAATTTATCCTTTACCTAGAAATATTATATCTCATTGAGCTACTACAAAGGTTGAAAATGTTCCTCTAAATTGACACTTTCCTCACTATCACCAATTCCTTCTTCAATTATTTCATTAAATATAGGGATGGAATCAACATGATCCAATTCTCTTAGCTTGATGGATTCCTCTTCTTGTTGTTTGTATCTTGATTTATCCTATAATATTATAATTTATTCTTTGATGGCTATAACATGTTCTTCTATCTCTTTTATGCTCCAATAATCTTCTCCATCTGGGATCTCTTCTTCTTTGTCCATAATGCCTAGATTAAAAGGAAACCCCTGCATTATGTTCTTTTTTGGGTATAGTTATGAGATTTCTCTTTAAACAACTTCTGTATAAGTCATATCTAATATACCCTTTATAGATAACCTCATATAAGATGTTGAATTATTTTTAAATCACAAACATCAATATTTGGACCAAAGTGAATAAAAAAATGTTCAAGATCACTCTAACTAGTAATAGAACTAGGTGCCAAATCTCCTAACCAATCATACATTTCTTATCCTAATGTGAATGGGAACAACCTACAGATTACATCCTAAAATTTTATATCCATAACATGCATAACATATGTGAAGTTAGTGATATGTCCTTTAGTAGCTCTTGGGTTATTATTATGGAACTCAGGAAGGTATGCGAATGGGTCATCAAGGAGATCATGTTGAATACTTAGAATATCTATGGGTGATTTGTCAAGCCATTCCATTCTAAAAAAATATATAGTACAATTGAAGGTGTTGGCCCTCCTTATAACACCAATTAAAATGTTGATGTGGGTTTTATGCACACCACATCAACAACAAGCTAGTCTATATTTTTTTAAGATATCAATGGAGGTAAAATCCACTCCAAGGCTTGAATTGGAGGTATGAAGTCTATTAAAACCTATTGATGTAATATTTGGTAGGGAATTTAGGTTTTTGATAAGGTTTTTAGATAGAGGTGTAGTTTTTAATAAGGGTAGTGAGTTCCTATGTGAGTTGGATGGGTGGTTGGCTTTTAATCTATAGTGGTTAGTATAAAAAATTACTCAAAAAAAGAGGGAAGGGTAAGGTATAAAATAAGCTTCCATGGTTTTTAGTAACTACTTCCCTAGCTAGTTTCTAATATCACAAGTTCTCTTAGAACTTATGCCTATTACTAATAGCAATTGCACACACACAATCAGACATGGCTAAAAAGTGTAAGGAGATAAAGATGTAGGAAATTCATATATCTCAGATAAATGTTGATCCTTATAGAGAAGCTATTGCATACCCTTAATTAGTAGATTATGGCTCAAGCTAGTGAAGTATGTGAGGTAGTTATTACACACACATAGAAAACTACATCCAAGAAAGCACTCATGCACAATCAAAATTATGAATCAATTTGAACTTGACTATCTTAACCCATATATTTCACAAATATTTCAATAGTTGTTTCACATCTACAAATTATTACATCAATAAAAATAATTAAGAATCCATTCATATTTTTTTCACACTAAATATTATTGAAACATACAACCAAATAAAGTAATAAATAATTACACAAAAATTACAAAGAAAATACACACACATTCACTGACAAACAAAATTGATGCTAATCCTATATTCAAAACTTATTTGAAAAAATACAAGATAAATTAAAATTATTTTTATAGACTTGGGGAAGGGGTCGCTTCATCCTCCAAGTTCATGCAAGGTCATTACATGTGATAGTCATAACTTGAGTTCTAACTATGGTTGAAAACTATATAAGAGTCTACTTACAGTTATCCATTTAAAATATCCTTTATAAAAGATATGTAACATATGCATGTCTATGAAGATGAAGGTAATTTTTACAATTATAGCTTGAACTACATTCAAAACTTCTAAATATATGCACCATTTTCAAAACTATACATGCACAAAGTCTTAGCCTTTTAAGTCTTGTGAGAATAACCTATTGATATTTTAAGTTAGTTATTTTCAAATGAAACTTGGATATGCATAAAATATAATTATCACTATATAAATTCTTTAGATCTAGTGAAACTATTGTTAGTTATGACTAATCTTAATATAACTATGCATTGCATGCTTCCCATGCCTCTCATTGATTCTATATTTTTAAAAAGTTTACCTAGAACTTGCATCATTAATTTTTTGCATGATGAGATGTAGGCATGCCACTTGGTAGTTTCACAAGATTCCTTGTGTACATTTTAGTCATATCTCAAACATATTTATGTCATATGATAGTCTCTAGCTAGATCTAGGCTTGTTAAATTTTCAACTCTTTGCTTATGCTATTTGATCTCTATGTACTCAGCTCTTGCAATGTTTCCACTTGTCACTCTAATAGAGATTTTGAAAATCCTTTATTATTATGCTTGATTATGCACCATTGAATCTTTTGTATGTGAGTTAACATGCACTGTATATCTTGGTGATTGACTCTTTGACTCCCATAAGCTTGAAGCTTGTCATTTCCATATTCATTACTATAAGAATATAGATAAATAAAGGACTCATATTGTTTCAATGTTTTTCATTTAGGAAAATTATTTTGGGCCTTTTTCATTAGGGGAATTATTTTAGAGAAAATTTCCACAACAATTCTCTCGAAGGGTCATTTGGTATGGTATTTACATAGGACAAAAGTCCTAAAGGGTAAGTATTGGAGGGGAAGGGCCCAAGACATAGTCTCGAAGGGTAAATGGTCACTTCAAAAATCTTGAAGAATCTTTTCAAAATGTTTGAAGGGTAAGTGGTTATTTCAAAAAACTAAAAGGATCTTTTTCAAAATGTTCAAAGGGCACTTTCAAAAAATTTGAAGGGTAATTCTTCTAGGATAAAAAGTTGGGACAAAATTTTGAAGGGTCTACTTCATAAGGAAAAGAGCCTAAAGGATCTACTTCATAGGTAAAAGAGGGCCCATGACAAAAGTCTTGAAAGGTCTATCTGGTAAGGTAAAGTGTCATTTCAAAAGTCCCAAAGGGTAATTCAAAAAGTCTTGAAGGGTAAAAAGACCATGATGAAATCCCAAAGGGTAGGTTCATTTCCTTGGAGAAAATGTCTCGGACAAAAAGTCCAAAAGAATTTAATTGGCTAGGGGAAAATGTCTCAAACAAAATGTCTAAAGGAATTTAATTGGCTTGGGGAAAATTTCTAAAGGAATGATTTAAAAATTTAAAGGCATGAGACAAAAGTCCTGAAGGGTAGGTGCAGAGGGGTTGAAGGGAAATTGCAAAAGTTTTAAAGGAAATCTATCTAGCAAAAAGGCCAAGACAAAAAGGATGAAGGTCAATATTCAAAAAGTCAAAAGGGTAAGTCTATTTCATTGGTAAAAATGCCCATGGAAAAAATTCCACATACCCAATTCTGTCAAGGGAATTGTTTTAGACAAAATGTCTACAACAATGTCCCTAACAAGGATAAGTCCATGGAAAAAATCCTAAGGAAAAAATATTGAAAAATACCAAATGCATTGGGGAAAATGTTAGATAAAGATAGGTCCAATAAAGATAATTCAAACAACAAACCCAAAGGAATTACAAAATAAGACTAATAGAAATAAGTCCTAAAATGAAAACACAATATCAATGTCATCTTAACAAAGTATAAAAGGCCAATTAGTTAGTATTTTCCCAAAAGTTTGCAAAAAAACACATAGAAGAGGGGATCAAAATCAGAACCATAGTCTAAAAAAATTGGGTCCTCATTTTCTTATGGGAAAAGGGGGTGTGTTAGGTAAAACATAGATTATAGTAGTGTGTACATAGGTCCATTTCAATCATCTCTCTCAATCCCCATTATAGATATCTTCTCCTGCTATCTGATGATACTCTACCTCTATACTATTAATGGGGGTGAAATATCCTACATCCAACTCATAAAACAAACTGGTAGTTAGCCTATATCATGATAACAATCAGTATATAACCATATCAACTACTGAATGTAAGAAGTCTATAAAAATTATTATCATAAGCATAATTCAACAACTATGAAAAGTAATATATCTATCAACCAAATAGTATATAAAAATCTAGCCCAAAATAAACATTAGATATACCAATAATCAATACACAATCCATTGAATAATTTCTCAAATATTCATAGGGAAAAACTATATGTGACATCTTTCCCACTAAAACTAGTCATCATCCTAATGACACTTATTTCAAATAAAACTTCTAAAATATAACTAAGCTAAGCATATTAAAATTATGTTTTATAAAAAACAAATGATATCTAACATAAAATTTAGTAAACAAATGAAGAAATGGGCTCAAAAACTCCTCTTGGTATTCCCATGTTGCATTATCCTTATTATATTGGTCTCACTAGACCTTGCATTGTGATGCTTCTCTATTACATAAGATAATATTATGAGTATCAATTATTCTAATTGGTTCTACTGTGACCACCACTAGATCCTGAACATGTAATGCATTCCAATCCAAAATAGTGTAGTATGATTAATATACTTTTTCAGATATGAAACATGAAAAACATTATGCAATTATGTTATATATGGTGGAAATGCAAGACTATAAGATACATGATTGATTACTTCTAGGACCTTAAAAGGCCCCATAGATTTAGGTGACAAATTTTCTAATTTACCAAACCTTATTGTACTCTTTTGGGGCTTAACCCATAGAAAAAAATTGTCCCCAACTTAAAACTACCTTGATATTATTTTTAGATCAACATAGATGTTTTTACATATGATTGGATTAAGTCAATATTTATCTTATTAATTTCACTTGATCTTCTATTTTATAAAATGTGTTGGGTCCAAAAACCACTCTATCTTCTATATTACCCCAATTAATTGGTGTTTTACATATCCTACCATATAATGCCCTAAAAGGAGCCATTTTGGTCGATGATTTTTATGATTTTTTGTAATCAAACTCAACCAAATGTAGGTATTCTTCCTACTTATATTTATAATCTATGAAATACATTCTCAACAAATCCTCTAAGATATAATTTATCCTTTTTGTTTTCCCATCCATTTCTTGATAGTAAGTTGTATTAAAAATTAGTTGAGTTCCCAATGCTGAATTTAAAGTTTTACAAAATCTATAAATCATCTTAAGGTCTCTATATAAAATAATCTTTTTAGGAAACCCATGAAATCTATAAATTTCTTTCACAAACCTCTTATCAAGCATAGGTGCATCATTATTTATATTATTTTGAATAAAATGAGATACCTTGGTTAGTTTATCCACAACTACCAAAATTATATCATGATGATTCCTAGACATAGGTAAACCTTGGATGTAATCCATATTGATCAGTTGCCAATTCCATTTTGGTATGAAATTTGGGTATAATAATCCATCTATATACACATGTTCAACCTTGACTCACTAACATTCTAAGTATCTAGAGACAAAATCAGTTGCATCTTTCTTAATTCCTTTCTAGAAATACAAAGATTTTAACTATGCTACCAACTTAGTCACTCTAAGATGTCTTGAATATAGATCACTGTCTAATTCCTTTATCAAAATATTCCTCAAATTCTCCTTACTATGCACATAAATACTACCATTATATCTTAAAATCCCATCATTCTCTAACTAAAAACCTTGATATCTATGATATTGTGATTTTTTACCCAAATATTTCTTAAATTTCTCATAGAAATTATCACTTAGTGAGAATTCTACAATATGATCTTGGAAGGTAATTATAATTGTAGCCAAATTTATAATGTAACTTATATAGATAAGATCATATGCTACTCCATTTTATTTACCCTTAATGTAATTGATATCAAAATCATAATCTAATATAAAATCTAACCACCAACTTTGGTGAGGATTAAGGTTGGGTTAGGTGAAAATATACTTAGGACTTAAATTATCAGTCTTAAGTTCAAATGGTTTACCCAACAAGTAATGCCTCTAAACCTACATGACATGAACTATAGAAGCCAATTATATCTCATGAGGAATATAATTTACCTCATAAGGTTTTAGTTTCCTAGATTTATAGGCTATAATTATATCTTCTTACATGTGCACACCTCTTAAAATATCACTTGAAGTATCAGTTATCAGTGAGAAATGTCTATTCAGATATAGGATCCACAATACTAATGCATAAGTAGTCCTCTATTTAAGAACTTGAGAGTCTTATTCACACTTATCTAACCAAACAAAATTTTGTTCCTTCCATTGAAGAGAGGTTATTGGGTTATATATCTCAAAAAAAATTGGTAAAAAATTCTTGTATTACCTTGCTAATCCCATGAAACTACACACCTCATGCACATTTTTAGGTGCTATCCAATCAATGATGGCCCTAATATCAGTAGGATCCAATTAAATTCCCTTTATAGAGATGATGTTTACTAAGTATTATAATTTATTTTGATAGAAATTAAACTCGTAAAACTTATCATAAATCTTATGTTTCTACAACCATTTCAAAACTAACCATAAGTGTTCAACATGTTGTACTTCATTATTAGAATAGATGAGGATGTCATCCAAAAAGACTAATTGAGATAATCCTTAAACACACTTAATTATGTTAATGAATGTTTTTATATCATTCATTAATCCAAAAGGTAGTACTCTGAACTTGTAGTGCTCATAAGAAGTTTTGAAAGTTGTTTCCAAAATGTCCTCATCTCAATTCCTCAATTGATGGTATCTTGATCAAAGATCAATAATCAAAAATACTTTAGCACTACGCATTTGATCCAAAAAATCATAAATGTGATGTAATAGATAAATTTTTATAATTATTTTATTAAATATGCAATAACAGATGCACAAATGAAGGAATCCATCCTTCTTGACAAAAATTCTAGGTACACCCCATGGTGAAATATTTGGATAAATCAAACCCTTGGCCAACATCTCCTAAAGTTCTGCCTTTAACTCAATTAACACTATTGTTGTCATTTGGTATAGTGATTTAGATTATGTTTCTAACCCTATAATGATTTTAATGGTGAATTCAAATTCCCTTTCTGGAGGCAACCCTATCAACTCATCTAGAAAAACATCTCAAAATTATTTTTGAAAGGGATAGTCTTCCAAGGTGGGTTCCTTAGATTATACAAATTTGTTCATGTTTACAAGGAATACTTTGCATCCCTTATGTTGACCCCTCTTTAACTAAAGTATAGAAATTTTCTTTAGATTCAACTCCCTTTTAATTCCTTGGACTTGGGTTTGGTTTCCCAAATCATCTAAACATTAAACCTTTTTAAGGAAATAAACAACTTGTGCTTTATGCCATAAAGTCAATTAACTCTTAGGATCACATCATTTGAACCTAGTGGTGATGCATAAATATACACAACTATGGTGAATTTTGGAAACTATAATTTAGCCATTATGAGACCTATATCAACCCTAACTTTAGACTCATTCTCATATTATAATGACCATGTATTTTCCATAAAACTATCTTTTTAGATAATTTATTTAACATTCTAGGAGAGATAAAGCATTCAGTAACTCCAGTATCAATTAAATTATAATTAGATAACCAAAAAGAGTACCTAATACCTTGATGGGAGAGGCTTATAATTTATCCTATCAATTATACACGACTATGTGGATACACTATTAGAAGGTATCCTACTATGAAGAAGAGGTTGTGTTCTTATTCTTTCCATTTGTCTTCCACCAAGGATAATCTTTGGCATATTGATCTCCTCCATAAGTAAATCATCCTCCTGGAGGTCATTTCCTCTCAGCTTGATTTTCACCCTTAAATCCTTCTTTAAAATTACCTCCTAGTTTCTTATTCCTATAAGTATTACCAAACCTTGTATCTTGATTATTGAATTGGTTCTTGTAATTTCCATTATGCTTCTAGTTCTTATTATTCGAAGGTGTCTTAGAACTACCAAAAATTTTCTTATACTTCTCTCTAACCTCTACCAGTGATTTCAGATTTTTTTCCTACTTTATAACCTTTTTCAAACACTTTATCCATAGTGTATGGTCCATTTACATCCAACTCACATCCAATTTATGGTTGTAGGACCATAATGAAATTTTTGATATTGAAACATTTATCTTTCTAGTACTACATAACATATTTCGAGAGCTTATTAAATTCCTCCTAGTACTCATTCATTAACAAGTATCCTTGCCTCAAAATATGAAAATATGTCAACTTCTAGTCAAATTAAATTTGAGTTAACCATCATTCTCTAAAAAGAGTCACAAATTACTCTCATGTGGTTGTAGTATAATCAAGATTCATTTCAAGATTTTTGTTAGCCCACCAAGTTGTTATTTCACTAGCTAAATGGTAAACTCCTCACACATCCTTAGTTACCTTAGAATAATTATTAATCTCAAATTAATTTTCCATATTTGTGTGACAATCTTCATCTCCATCACCCAAAATCATGCCATCAAATTTGGATGGGTTTACATTATTCATGTTCCATTCAAGTTATACAACTAATTGAGCTCTAACATCTAGTGCACTTCCTTATGTCTTTTCTCCTAAGTAAATTTCTATTCATTAGGGTTTTCTTTAGGTATCTCTTATCAATTTTATCTTCAAGGTCATGAACCTCTCATTCAAGATCTGATATATGGTTTCTTATCTCATTCATAATAACAAGAATCTAATCAAGTTTTATGGCTTAATCTATTATTATATGAATATGATATGTCTAAGGGTTAACATTATAAATAACCTCACCAAATGATAAACCTTTCACCATTCTCCTTTCTAAACAATTAGGAGAATACAATTTATGTTAGTGGACTCAATAGGTCCAAGAGATAAACCTTAAGCTCTGATACCATAATATAACACCCCACTGGGTTAACTAAAAATATATAATTTTTTTAAACATTTTTATTAATATTAATTATTACAACCATTTATAACTTGAAAAATAAATGTTTCCTAATCATTAAATTATATAGTCACATTAGTTAACTTGAATAACAACCCATTTAGCACTTAAGTAGTAAACTAGTCTATGAGCTGAAAAACTATCCATCATGAGATAAAATAATGAAACATGTACTAAATAATTGTTAAAAATACATAAATAATTCTTAATTTATTTTACAACCACTATTATTTACATTTTTATAATAATATACAAATGCATAGCCACTATCTTGCTGTATCTAATATAAAGTACAATAATATATGATGTCAAATATACATATCAATGAGTATAAAAGTATAGTATGAACTACATAAAATACCTCTATGATCAATCACATAGCTTGGGTGTAATTCTATCTGGTTGAATAAATTGATGGAGAGAGATCATCATCCAAGTGATTTATCTCCAAACACAGACCAATAGTCTCCCACACACCTCCCCTCTGGGAGTGACCCTACCCTTTATAGAGGGGTACATAAGAACAATGTGGATATTGATAAAAAATCATAACTTGTGTGTGTACTAACACTATTACATGAAATAATCAAATAGAACATGGAATATTTTCCTCTATTTAAATGATATCATCAATACAGATAAAATAAAAGTATCGTAAAATGAAAATGTTTCAATTATAACATTATTTTGGCCAAATTTTTAATTATAGAATTTGGTTTTAATAATCTAAGTCATTTTCACTCACACAATACTCTCTGATACTAAATTATGACAATAATGATATTAGGGGGTAAAGATATGAGTTTCCCACTGGCATATTCATATATGTACCTCCTTTTTTCCAAGAATAGTCTATAAATATAAATTCAAAAATAGTGTAATGAAATACTATGCATAGTTAAGATATAAACAATCACATTCAAGGATTCAATTTAACTTGATACATATATGTTTATTAAGATAGAAAAATATTAAAATCATTCAATAATTTAATAGAAACATATCTTTATAATATATAGTCAACAACAAAAATTAGTACATCTTCATATTTTCCAAACATCTATGCACTAATCCTCATGTTCTATGATCACTAGATTATTTAATTTTCATGTCTTTCAACATAATAAACTTAGAATTATCTACTACTATCAATTTCATTCACACAACCCAAATAAAATGAACTAATAATCCTTCAATCCATTTTGAATTCTTTAAAGCCTATTATGCTTATTTAGAACTATAATATTTAGTCATGTAAGGGTTATCTCAATCTATAACCATTATTCACTTTACATAAGCCAAGGTCTATGCATAAACTTATCATAAAAAATTTCATTGCTTATAGAGTTAATTAAGGAAATAAATACATATAGATATCAACATATTCCATGTCTCATAAAAATATTAACAAAAATTCCATGTTAAATAATCCCATTCAACTTATATAGTTTTACTCTATCCATGTAGTTTGGTTTGAGTAAACACCTACAACTAAGTTGTGTTCACTTTTAAAATATCATTAAACTCAGTCATATTTTTGTATCCATGTAATGATTCCATTTTTAACCATGACCTCTATATATATGGATGTTATTAATGATTATATATACAGTTTTAGTTATTCCTAATTATAACCTATTTTTGGATGGATATATGACATGTATTGTGTGCATTTAGTAGATTGCAAGGATTGGTGATATATATATATATATATATATATATATATATATATATATATATATATATATATATATATATACACATATATATACATATATACATATATACATATATATATACACATATATACATATATATATATATACATATATATATATACATATATATATACATATATATATATACATATATATATATACATATATATATATACATATATATATACATATATACATATATATATATATATATATATATATATATATATCACCAATCCTTGCAATCTACTAAATGCACACAATACATGTCATATATCCATCCAAAACTATGTTATAATTAGGAATAACTATAACTATAACTACAATCATTAATAACATCCAAAACCTTTAGCTTACACAAAATGTAAACCATCTCGATATATTCTAAGCTTGTTATTTGCATATATGTATTTCATTCTACATGCATATATATATATATATATATATATATATATATATATATATATATATATATATATAGACACATGGACACACATGTAAATAAATATTAGTAATTTGGCCTGTCAAGGCCAAATTATTATCCCTATCATTCAAAACTTTCAAAAATCCAGTCCTTCTCCCTTTGTAGTTGGTCAAACTAGTCAATTGTGATCTAAAAATCCAAAATTTGGTCAAAAATGTCAAAAAAGGGTAAAAAGTGTCAAATTTGGTTTCAAAAATCATTAAATTTTCTCAAAATATCTTTGAATAGGTTCAAAAAGGTAAAAATAGCTTAAGTCTAAAGTTTCAAGCTTTAAAAATGTCATTTGATATGTTTTCTAAGCCAAAAAGACCCTATTATAGCCACACATGCCAAATTTGCAAGTTTAAAACATGGAAAATTCTAATTTTTCATGATTACACTAAATTATCCTAAATATTATTTACCAAGTAGTGGAAGGCTTTGGTAGTCTTTTAAAGGGAAGAATAGACTTTTTTCTTTTATTTTACAAGAGGAATACATATTTTGTATGTATTTCATATAATCTAGGGTAGGATAAGTCATCTAAAGGTCATTAAAAATATTCATCAGTAATTTCATTGAATTTCATGGTCATACAGGCCCTAAACTAGCCTTCTTCTATCACTTTGCTTCTTGGCATGGAGAGACCTATCTATAGGTTTTTTGATGGTATGGTATATTGGAAGAGGGTAAAACTCTCAAATTTAGGGTGAAGAAATTAGAATTAGAGGGATTCCTGATGGTATAAGCTGTTTCTCAATTGGATTCTCTAGGATCATGAATAATTCAGTTGAAGATAACTCAAATTATACTGCCTTACAACCAGAAAGGCAAGTATTTTTCTCTAATTTCTCCTCACCTAAGTAAAGTTTTAAGGCAAATCAAATTGTTCCAAATATTTAGGTAATTTATCTAAATTTATATGGAATTATGAGGGTTTTATTCATCCAATTCAAGGTCAAATATAAGTCTCAAACTCAACCAATCAATATCTAGTATTGGCAAGCTTTCAAGGAAGAATTGTATGATCATGCGAGAAGAAATTGGCTTCAAATTTTCAAAAATTTGAGTTTTTCAGGGTATACATCAAGTTTTTATGGTTTCAATGAATAATTCATATATATTATTAAATTATCATGGATAAGACATCCCATTTCCATGCTCTTAAGGTGTCTACAAAGGGCTAGTTTAGCATTCTTTAAGTATTTTTTGCAAATTTTAAGGTTTTTGGAGTAAACAATGATTCAATTTTAGTTTCTTTCTCTTCTCCCATGGACTCCAAATTAGGTGGATGTGATGATCATTAGTTTGTGTTTTCATAAGATTATTTAAGTAACCTTTTTTATGTTCCTTCATGCTCTTTCTCACCTCCATATCATTGTTTCAAACAACCATGATCAATGTGTGTTCACCTTCATTCCACCCTTTATCATGTTTTCTCCATCATTATTCATATCCTTCCACTTCAATCACCCCTCAAACCCTAAATATATTTTATGATATCACCTTAAGGAGTACTATAAGCATGATAAAGAGTGTTTATAGGCTATCCAAGGTCAAATTGTAGTCATGGATGAGGACCTACAACAAGAAATAACTCAATCATATAGATGTCATGAAGATTCAAGATATATTTTGGAGAGAGAGTGACCTTTCTCAAAGGCTATTGGAAATAAATAATTCATGGTGTGAGATGGAATTCACCATTGAGATAGCAAGAGAAAATTATACCTTAATTTTCAACCACTAATTATAGTCAAAGGAAGCATTTATAGTAGGGTATATAGTCAAAATCATGTCATGAAGGTCATATTTGGTTTAAGGTGAGAGACCAAGGATTATTTTAGAATTTTAGGTATAATTCACCATAATAGAGTCTTTTATCACTTAATGAGCTAGAATATAAAGGGTTTGACACCTTGAGGGACTTAAGATGTATAAAATCAACCTACAAGCCTATTAGTACATTCACCTATAGTTGGAAAGTGTTTGTTTATCAAGGAGACCTCATAGAGGTTATAAATTTAAGACCTTTCCAAATAAAAAACATAAGTGTGGTATTAAGATTTTCATTTACATGAATGGTTTAGAGGCACAATCTCTTATGAGCATCCAAACTTAGCACAAAAGATGACCTATAGGCCTATATGGACTGAGCATCTACAACATGTTTAAAATCCTAACCTAAGTCATGACAGAGAGGTTTATTCTCAAGATGGGATTATAGTAGAAAAGATATGGTCAATGTGAAGATTTACATTCAAACAAAAGGTTTAATTGAAATAAATATATCTAAATGAGAGACACATGCACCTTCAATCCCTAAAAAACCACCTGAAGTCACTACAAGAATCCATGTACAACTAGGGCAGTCAAATAGGGTTTTGTAAAGTGTTTTGATAAGTGTTTTTATTATGAAAGATAATACTAATGGATATCTCAATCAAGGGGTTATTTTCTCTTAAAAAAAACCTACAGACCTTCCTAAAGACCCCCTGCTTAGTCTGTACAAAGGAAAATCAAGCACACTGCCAATGATCAATATGTATTGAAGACTAATCTTGAGACCTTGGTGGGAGGGTTTGAAGTTTGAAGGAAATTAGGAAACCTATTTTAACCTTCATAAAGAATTATAAGGTCCTAAAAATCTACTCTTGATTTTTATTTAAGACCTAAATCAAGTCATAGTTTGTACAAATAATCAACCTTAAATGTAATTAATACCTAATGAGAAGTCTGTGTCAATGGAAAGTTTGTGAAATATCATTAATGTATGGAGGAGATTTGTTATCAAAAGAAAAAATATTTTGGTCCTTTATGATTCATGGTGTATGGAATACTTAAGCATAAGCATCCTATTTACCCTAAGGAACATTGCTTATAGTCACATGAAGTGACTGTAGATTGGCAAGTATATGGTAAGGAGGAGGGTTCTTTAGGTTTGAAATTTACAAATGTGCTTTGAAGGAGTTAGATATTTTTTCAATGAAGTTTTATTAAATAAGGGGAAAAGACACATTCAAGTTAAATATACCTTGTATAGGACTAATGGATCACAAAATCACCTTTAGCCAAGACAACATCAACCTATAACCATTCCCTAAGAAGCTACAAAAAAGTGAGGTTTTTGGGCTTTTGAAAACCTAATAAACAAATTTGGATCATCTCAAGTAGGGTATCAAAAATCACATGTTATGAGATAGTATGGGTTAGTTTAGGAATAATTTTTTGGAGTCATGAATGAGCTAAATCCACTTTCAAACCCTATTTTATCCATACAAGGGTAAATTCCCCAACAACATAGTCAAGGATGTTTGATACTTGAGCAATGTCTTGATGTTTTGTGTCATTAGAAAAGTTTTCATGTTTATTATCTCTCTTTGGAAAGAGAAGGATAAAAAATATAGAGACTTGATGAAATAATGGCTCAAAATATGAAAATATTACCCTAAAAATCACTGTCATGATGACCTACAAGATTTTCACTCAGGATGGGCTACTTGGTGATAAGAAGTTTTTATGCCTTAAGAGGCTATGTATTTATCAAGGTACAGTTAGGAAATGAATATTATTATGATGAATGGAGCTAAATAAAAAGATATTTTCAAGTTTCAAACAAGCTTAACGTTAAATAAAAGGCTCCTACAAGCCTATTCCTAGGCCAAAACCTACAGTCAACTAAGGAACCTAACGTCCTATTCCTTGGGTCAAAGCAAGTAGGTAGGGGATGGGATAGTTTCATAAGGATGGTTGGATTCATCATGTATTCATACAACATAGGATAAAAAGTTTTCAAAGGCCTAAGTATTGAAAAATAATAGAACCTAAAATGCTTATTTGAGATCCTATAGGCCTGTATCATGGCAAAGGAAGGCTTAAACCCTTGAGTAGGATGGACCAAGGGTTTCTATAAGACTAGTTGGTCATTAAAAGGAATACATTATTTAAGGGTGAAAATCACATGAAGTTTAATAAAAAAAAAAGACTCTTTCAAGATAAATAAGGTCCTAGTATGCCTTAAAGCATCTCCAGTCAACCCTCAAAAAGACACATCCAGGTGAGGGTTTAGACCAAGGAGACTGAGACCTAGCAGCCAAGTTGAGAACTTGGAAATATATCAAAAAAAGAGTATCAAATAGATATTTAAATGGGACCCTTGGTATGTGTGACTTTGATAAAGTTTAAAGGGTAAGTTCTACTCAAGCTTCACCTACATTCAAATGTGGAAATTCAAACACAGTCCTTTGAAGTAAGCATAAGCCAAAAGGTCCTATTAGGTTTTCCTATACAAGTTAATGAAAATTAAAAATTAAGAAATTCATAAAATATGATAAAAAAATTCCAAATAGAGAGTAAATGTACAAATTATAAGTATATTATATAGAGAGTTAACAATATAGATGACTAATTACCTTGTTTGAGGGTCTTGATGTGCTTGAAAATAGGGGTAGAGGAGTTTTGTAAACTATTGAAAACACTATTGAGATAAATAAATGTGATTTGATATTAAAAACATACAAATGCCATGAAATAACTTTCAAAACATGAAAACTTAGTCAAATTTGTAAACAATCCATGCATAGGGGTCATTTTTGAAAAATGAGGGAAATTTGAAGATTTTGGGAGCTACAGGTGGAACCATGACTTGAAATTTGATACATAGGGTTTTCATTAGTTAGAGAAACATATTAGAAATTTTAATGTATATTATACATGTGGTAATTCTTTTTTTTGGTCTCAGACCTTAGCCTATCCATTTAAGGTCATCATTAGAGCATGCTTTGTTCTAGAGTGCTTTAAAAGCTTATAAGCCCAAGTAAAGGATTGAAAATCATGGGATGATGTTTATACATCATAGTAAGACATATAAAGAGTATAAAAACTCCACATTTTATGAAAACCATGCTCATATAGGCTTATGCAAGAAAATATGCATATAGGCCAAAAAGACATTTTTTTACTTTTTAGGCAAAAAGGAATTTTAGAGTTTTTTGATAACATGGTACAGGTACTATAATGATTGCTTAAGGTTTTTTGAATTAAGGGAAGAGTCATTTTCATGTTGGTTAAGTTTTTCACTTTTTGCAATTATAGGCACCCTTCCAAGCCACCTGATCAGATGCTCATTTTGTTCACCACATGTGGATTTTGGCCAAAAAAACTTAGTATGTTTTGAGGACCCATGTGTAATTATAATTATTGAAAAATTGAGATCAGTTGAGGGGATTTTATTTATGAACAATTGTTAAGAGCGTAGGTAACCTAGAATGTAAGCTAAACCCCATACGCAAATTTTATCCACATGGTAAATTTTCATGTATTTTTCAATGGGAGCCCAATATTTTTAGAGATGTCAGGGGGGTTAATGTGATATGCATAAATGGAAAAGGTTAAATATTTAGAGGTCTATACTTCATGAATCATTACTTTGAAGATTTAGCTTCAAAACCCTCCTAAATCCCTAAAAAACTAGTTTTGAGAAAAGTGGATTTTATTTCCATAAAATCATCATGGATCAACCTAAAAAAATTTAAAACATAAAGTACACTTAGAGTGGATTAAAGTGATAAATTTTATGTATGGAGCTATACAAATGAGGGTATAAATCATGTTTTTCTGAAAAAATCATTTAAAACAAAGCACAAGGTAGTTAAATGGAATATAATCAATGGATATTGAATCTTAAGACTTTTTATTCATATTAAAATATTCAGTTGATTAGAAATAATCCTAGAAGTATCCCTACTAGGTCAATCAAAATGGCAGTCTGTCAATCAAAATGGCAGTCTGCTAGAAAATGGAGCAAAATAGGCCTAGTCAACCTTGTTAACTAAATGGCAAAAGTTTTTGCATCAAAAACACATATTTCATGATGAATAAAGTTGTTAAAAGTATAATTAATTGTTTTTTAATGTTTCATGGCTTATTATTTCAATTTTAATGGTGTCCAAAAGCACAAATTAGCCTTTAGGCCTATTTGGTCTAAATGGCTTAACCGGTTAAGTGTCAAGTTTGAGTTTAGCATTAGATGGATATTCAAGGAGTTCCATTTTGAGTTTAAACACCATTTTTTTGTTGTTTCATGGAGATTTAATGCTTATCTCATTCTTCAAAGTTCCCTTTTCATGCAAGATGGAGTGAGTTGGAGTTGACTAGTCTTACACTTTGGTTGACTAGTTGACAAGTCATGCATCTATTCTTGGTTAACTCGTCATCCAAGCCTTTCAAGCACTTAAAAATAAAATACAAGTGGATTTATAAATCCAATTTTTGGAATATATTTTTATGCAAGGGAAGGATAATTGAGGTTGACTAGTTTTGAGCTCTACTTGACTAATTGTCAAGTGCCACATCCACTCTTGATTTCCATGCAAAGGAAGACATTATCATGTTCCAACTTAGCTTCCAAAAACTTCAATTAAAGTTTATTTTTGTATTTTTTCATAGAATCATGCATGGAGAATAGTTGAATTATCAAACTTGGGCCCACCATCTTATTCTTATGCTATCTTTGAAAGGTCATGTAAATTTACTAGAGTTTAAAGATTTTTGAAGATTGATTTTAATATTGTAAAATGAGTTAGTCTTCAGTTAGTCAACTAATACTGACCCTTCTAAATTTTCAATGCCACATTGGTTTTATTTAGTTTTGGAAACATATATATTAGCTTTTTGAAGCCATTTTTCATTTTATTCTTAGAACTAAAGTAGAAATTGTAATCTGGATCATACATCAATAAAGGAGATTTTTATTTTAAATATGAGTTTGATAGATAATAGAGTGTAATTTATTGTGTATCAACATATAAGTGGTATTATATCTCCTTTGGTAGGTCCATTCCTCACCTATTGATTTTTATCTCACCTTTTATAGGTCAATTTAAGAGGTAAAAAAAGATTTTTATAATCCAAAGTTATATTAATCCTTCATCTACAATATTTATGCTTAAGTGAAATATAGGAATTTTATTGATTCACATGTGTGTATTATTTTTAGAATCTTCCATAGGATATAAATAATCTAGGTGCATCACCCAATTAGATAGGATTTCTTTTTAATTTTTCCTTCCCCTTTTCATCCCAAATTCATAGTAAATTAGATTTAATTGATAAATCTTAACGGAACTAGCCCTCTCTGGAGGTTCTTATTAGTATAGAGTCACCCAAACTCTAAGAAGTTCCAATTTTATTATTTAGAGTGAGGGTGTATTTTACACATCTTCAAGCAAGGTGCACTCTAGAGTGATAATAGTTTTTGGCATGCCTAGTGGGACAAATTATTCACACTTTTGAATTATTATCTAAGTATATTATTCATTTCTATATTTTCATTTTTATATTTGTGTACTTTTCATACCACCAAGATTTGTCACAAGATCCTCTACAAAAAAGAAAGAAATAGATTTCTTTGAGCTATCTTTCCAATCAGTAAAGAAGAAGAAATCATCTCAATCAAATCCAAATCCTACACCTTCCCCTGATATTTCACAAAATACTTATGTCTAAGCCAAATATAATTTCAAATATTATACCTCAAATGGATATTCTTAGAATATAGGCTTTTATTTCATTTAATGGTGGTAGTCCTCTAAATATCAATTAATGGGATGATATTCTAGTTTCTGCTCTGAAGGCTCTTCCTTATTTTACAAGAGAAAATCCAACAAATCCTATAGAACATATTATAGATATAGATAATATTTGTTTAGTGTATCATGTGACATTGGAAAATGTAGCAATGAGGCTGTTTTTGACAACTTCTTTCAAAGGGAAAGCACTTCAGTGGTATAGAGGTTTAGTTCCTACATCAATCAACAACTAGGATGAAGTTATAAAACTTCTATACAAAAATTTTGAAGAAAAAAGTGATCATATTTCACTTTTGGATTAGCTTACAAAAATTAAGAAATTCAATCATGAATTCATGGTGGATTTCAATTACAAATACCAGAAGACTTGGGATAGAATTCTTGTAGTGATCAAGCCTACACCCAACTATGCTTTTTAATACTATCTAAAGGCTCTTAATTTAGATGTGTCTATCATGATTCAATCCATGGGATCCAACTCTTTACCTAAAGATTTTGAGGTATTAGTCAAGGCTAAAAATTACCTTATACAAGTAGACAAGTTATTTCCAAGGTCACCAATGCCTCTTTTTCTAGATATCCATCCTCTTTCTCCAATTATTGATCCAATTCTAGAGTCATCAAATGTATATCAAATAGAAGGTGATAAAACTAATAGATTGGGGAAGATAGAGAGTCTTGTTAAGACTCAAACTAACAATTTGGTTGTAATTAAGAGGCAACAAGCTCTACCATATAGGCCATATCAGAATACTAATCGAAATTATCAGTCTAATAGGCCATCTTATCAACCCAATTAACAAGGACAAGGGAAAAATTATTGATCAAGGTAGTATAATCTTAATGATCTAAGAAATTTTAGAGCTATTGTGCCAACTCAGACAAATTATGCTCAAGAAGGATAATGGAACAATTAATGGGATCAAGCAAATAACATGGCAATTGATCTAACTGGTGAGATCTCAAAATAGTATTTTATGCAATGAAGTTTAGTTCTTCCTTCATTTCAAAAAAAACACCTTCTAAAAATAAGGAAGATTTTATTTCTTATGGATACATTCCCTCATTCACTAAATTAGAAGTGACAAATCAATAAGGATAAGGAAGTGGAGAGGCACTGACTGAAACTACACTTGTGAACTTCCAGGAAGGTGAGAATTCTTTTGAGCACTTGGCTATAAATCATAGTCAAGATTTACCTAATATTGATAATTTATTTTTAGCCCATAATAGATCCAAGAAAAGATAAATTGGTGAAGGTTCAGGTTCTGATAGGGTAACCCCTTATTCTCAACCACAACAAAATATAAAAACTCATGAGCTACCTCAAAAAATTTCAAATAAGCAAGCTCAAGATCCAAAGGATAAGAATGTGAAAGGACCTTACATACCTTAATTCACACAACATTTGGGAGATCCTTCTACTCCTAAAATTTATTTAAAGGCAACCACTTCTCCACTCAATATTATGGATCATATGAATAAGACTTCAATATTAATTGCAATGAGGGATACACTGTTGATCCTAGGATAAAAGGAGTATTTGTAAGAAGAGCATTCAAAACTCAATATCTTTGAGAGACCATCTAAAAAGGAAAGTGTAAGTGTTGTCCTAACTAATTATAATATAGTTGTTGAGTCTTAACCTCTTAAGTTGACTAAGCCCCCTCCATTTTACCTTTCTATTATCATTAGAGATTATCTTTTTCATAACTATATGATTGATAGTGGGGTTAGTACCTCTGTCATGCCTGAATCAATAGCTGACAAACTAGGATTGAAATATGAACCCCATGAGAAAGGTGTCTTAAAATTATATGGGTATCCTACCAATATTATAGGTGTGTTGAAATATCTAAAATTCATACTTGCTACTTGTCTAAATTTCACCATTTTATAGTATGTTATTGTTGATATACCTCTATATTTTTTACTATGCCTATCTAGAGATTTCACTACCAAAATAGGAGGTTACCTTTCTTCAGATTGGTCATATATGGGTTTTAAAAATAGTTATGGAACCAAATTAACTATAATATCTATACCTATTTCTATATTTCATCTTGAACCATATATGTCAAATGTGAATTGGAGTATTTTAAAAGAAGATGATAACATCATTGAGCAAGAGCCTTTTAAGCCTCTTGAAGGCATATCAGATCTTCTATTGGATGAGTGGGATGTTGATAATAATGAAAATGACCCCTCAAAAATTATATAATATGTTGGTTTTGGATTTTATTGTATGCATGAAGAGGGTGATTTATTGCCTAGTCTCACTAGCTCAATGTAGGATCAAGAAGGAGTTTGGAATCTATCATTTGATGGATCTAGAAATAATAATGGAAGTGGGGATGACTTAATGTTGGTTTCACCACAAAATAAAGTTATTATTATTATTATTATTATTATTATTATTTTATATTTTATTTTAGTTTTACTTCCAATACTATAGAGTATGAAGCTCTTATTTATGGTCTCCAGTGGGCTAGAAAGAGGGATATTAAGCTATTACAGGTGAAAGGTGATAGTGAGTTAATAGTCTAGTAAGTTAGAGGTTTAAATGAAGAAAATAATCCTATTTTAAAGGCTTACAAACATAAATTTTGGGATCTCATGGAATATTTCCTTGCATTTGACATTCATTCCATCCCTAGAGGAGTAAATCAGTATGCAGATATACTTGCTACCATAGGAGCACAATATGATATTATGGATCAGATTAAGGAAAATAAAAATTAGACCTAAATAAAGTGTTTATGAGAGCCTCAAATAAAAAATAATGATGTAATTTGGTAAGTTTTTTATTTTGATAAGCAAATAGCATATTTTCTATAGAATGAGGTAGAGTTTTGCCAAGAAATCATGATAAATTACAAGATCAATAAAAAAATCATATTGTGAAATTGAAATCAAACAATATGCCAAAAGTTTTGGTGAATTTAGAAATAATTTTCAATAAATATTATTAGCTAAGGAAATACAAGGTGAATATTTCTTCCAAGAAAGAACATTATGAGTTAATTAGCACAGCTGAAGATAAGTAACTCAAGCTGGGTAAAGTGAACATTGATTCTGAGAGAGTAATTTTCATTTCATTATGTCAAGAATTCATGAATGTATTTTCTTGGAAATACCATTATTTGAAAGGTTTTGACCCTAGATTATCACAACATACTATTGACCTTGAACAAGATACACAACTGGTAAGATAAAAACAAATTCCTATCAACCCCAAGGTTGAGATTCTCATGAGGAAATAGCATATAAATCTGATTTAATCAAGTTTTATTTTTCATATAAATAATTCAACATGGGTATAAAATATTTTACTAGTAAGAAATAATAATGGAGAGATAAGGTTATGTGTGGATTTCAGAGATCTGAATAGAGTATCATTGAAAGACCACTATCCACTTCTTTCCATGGATAAAATATTGGAAAGAGTAGTAGGTTACAAAGGTTATTTTAATTCTAAGGGTAATTAGGCTACAAATAGATATTATTGAAAGAAAAAAATAAGTATAAAACAACTTTCACCACCAAATGGGGTACTTTTGCTTACAAGACGATGCCTTTTGGACTCTCCAATGATGGAGCTACTTTTTGAAGGGTAATGGATGTTTCTTTTCATGGTATTTTGAGTGAAATGGTTTTATTTTATCTTGATGATATTATAGTATTTTCAAATAATCCTATAAATCATCTAACACACTTGATAATTGTTTTTGATAGATATAGACAATTTGGAGTTTCATTAAATCCAAAGAAATGCATTTATTTAGTGCATGAGGGGAGACTTCTTGGACATGTGGTGTCCAAATTTGGGTTTTCCATTTATCTAGAGAGAATAAATGTAATACTTTCTATATCATTTCCTAAACATAAGAAAGGATTAAAGAGCTTCTTGGGTAAGATAAACTTCATTGGAAGATTCATTCTTGATTTTGCAGAATTAGTAAAGCCACTTACTCAAATTATAAAGAAACACCAGGAGTTCACTTAGAGTAAATAAGATAAAAGGAGTTTTGAAGACATAAAGGAAGAAATCATCCAAGCTCATAATTTTCTCAATCCAGATTTTAGTAAGGATTTCTTCTTGTATGCTTTCTCTACTTCCTATACTATTTCAGCCATGCTAATGCAACAGAATGATGAAGGTTTAGAACAACCCATTACTTTATTTAGTAAAGATTTAGAGGGATATGAAGAGAGGTATTGCTTTTTATTAAAAAATTTAATTTATAATATAATAGTTCTAAAAAAATTAAAACATTTGGTTTCAAATAATAAGATTATACTAATGGTAGCTTATCCAAGTGTGAAGGATTTCATTCTCAACAGAGACTTGAGCGACAAGAGAGTTGGATGGGTCAATAAGTGAATGTAATATGAAATTTAAGTAAAGTTTAAAAATATAATATGAGGAGAATTAATGTGTGAACATATTGTAGAAGATGTGAAATAAGAAAAAGAGATAATTTTGACAATTCAAGACACTCAACATGAAGCTAAAAATATACCTCCTATAAGTTGGACATAGAACATTGCTAGATATTTTCAAAATAGAGAGTGTACAAGGGATTTAAATGCATAAAAAATAAGAAAATTCAGGCTGAAATCATTACCATACATTTTTATTGATGTATTTATTTTGAAGAAGGACATTGGAGGTATGTTTTTAAGGTGTGTTGAAACTAGTCAATTTGACAAGATTTTTGAGCAATTTCATGATAGTCCTTCTAGAAGTAATTTTTAATACAATAACATGGATTAAAAAATAATTATATATGGTTATTTTTGTCCTGATTTATTTATATATGCACATGCATGGGTTAGGAAATGTATAAAGTGTGCAATGTTTGAAGGAAAATAGAGACTAGCTATTATGTCACTAAAGCCAATTCAAGTTGAGTAGCCTTTCATGCAATGGGGTTTAAAATTCATTGGCATGATTCATAATCCATATAGTGTTGATCATAAGTGGGTTTAAATAGATATAGACTATTTCACCAAGTGGGTGGAATTAATGCCTTTGAAAGAGGCAAATGAGAACTTTGTGCTTGAATTCTATCAGAGTCTAGTCACTCATTTTGGAGCACCTTCTACTATAATATCAGATAATACTTTGGTATTAAATAGTATAAATGTATGTTAATGGGATATTTAAAATGGTATTTATTTGATTTCTTCATAAAATTACTATCCATAGTGTAATGGACTAGTTGAGTCTAATAACAAGAACCTGATTCAAATTATCAAAAGAACAATGGAAGATAATTAGAGATCTTGGCATACAAAGTTGAAGACTACTTTATGGGATGATAGGATCACCCATAATAATGCCATTGGTTATTCACCTTGTCTCCTAGTTTATTGAAGAGAATCAAGGCTATCCATCTCATTATAGCTTCTAGCTTTGGAGCTTGCACACCAGCTAGAGCTTCTGGAAAGTGAAGCAATAGAAGATAGGATGAATGTACTAAGATAATTAGAGGAGATAATAGATGATGATATACACACCATGTGGTCAAATAAACATAAATTTAAGAATACAATTGATAATATATCTTCATCAAAAACATTTTGGCAATGAGACATAGTACTCAAATGGGATGAAGAACATCCAAAGCCAGGTAAGCACTCCAAATTTGATAGCCTTTGGAGTGGACAGTATATTATCACTAATTGTAAGAATAATAATGATTTTAAGTTATCCATATTTAGTGGAGAAGAGATTCCCATTCCTAAGAATGGAATGTTTCTTAAATATTGCTACTAGGAGAGTCACTCTTTTGTACATAGTCATAGTTTCATTCCTCTAGGTGTTTTTCCACACAAGTTTTCAGTAGTTATTTTTTCCTTTTATATTTGTTTTTTATCCTTTCCTCTAAGTGTATATTTTCCCATGATTTTTTTTGTGTCATTTTCTACTATTATGTCTCAGTCTATAAGTTTTCCAAGTTTTAGTGTTTGTCCTAGTCTATCCTTGCTAGAGTTTATGAGTTCTTTTGAATTACAAGCTGGTTGAATCCTAAAATTCACAAAAATTGTTAGTAATTTTTCATATCAAGGCCAAATTACTATCCATATCATTCAAAAATTTCAAAAATCTAGTCCTTCCCCCTTTGCAGTTAGTCAAACCAGTCAATTATGATCTAAAAATGTAAATTTTGGTCAAAAATGTCAAAAAATGAGGTAAAAAACATTAAATTTGGTTTCAAAAGTCATAAAATTATCTAAAAATAGATTTTAATAGGTTCAAAAAGGTGAAAATAGCTTAAGTCTAAAGTTTTAAGCTTTAAAAAGGTCATTTGATATGTTTTCTAAGCCAAAAAGGCCCCAAAATAGCCCACATGTGCCCAATTTGCAAGTTTAAAACATGGAAAAGTATAATTTTGCATGATTAACATGAGATACTTCTGAAAAATTCTTTATCAAGTAGTGGAAGGCTTTGGTAGTCTTGTAAAGGCAAGAATAGACTCTTTTTCCTTTATTTTACAAGAGAAGTATGAATTCCATATGGATTTTATATAATATAGGGTAGGAGAAGTCATCTAAAAGTCATTACCAAGATTCATCAGTAGTTTCATGGCATTTCAATATCATATAGGCCCTAAAATATCCTTCTTATATTAATTTGCTTCTTGGCACAAAGAGACCTATTAGTAGGTTTTTTTATGGTACAGTCTACTGGAGGAGGATACCGATCTCAAATTTGGTGTGAAGAAAGTAGACTCAAAGGGATTCCTGATGGTCTAATTTGTTTTTTAATTGGATTCTCTAGGATCATGAACCATTCAATTGAAGATAGGTTAAATTTTCCTATCTTGCAACCAGAAAGGCAACTATTTTTCTCCAATTTCTCTTCACCTGGGTAGAGTTTCAAGGAAAATCAAATTGTCCCAAAATATTAAAGAATTTATCTACCTTTCCATATAATTATTAAGGTGTTATTCATATATTTCAACATCAAACAAAAGTATCAAATTTATCCAGTCAATATGTAGTATTGACAAGCTTATAAGGAAGAATTGTACGATCATGGGAGAATAAATTGGCTTCAAATTTTCTAAAATTTATGTTTTATAGGGTATCAATCAAATTTTTATGGTTTCAATTCATAATTCATAGATATTATTCAATTTCCATGGCTAATAAAGCCCATCTCCATGCTCTTAAGGTGTCTCCAAAGAGCTAGTTTAGCATTCTTTAAGGAATTTTTGCAAATTTAAGGTTTTTGGAGAAAACTGTGATTCAATTTCAGTCTCTTTCTCTTGTCCAATGGCTTCCAAATCAAGTGGATGTGATGATCATTGGTTTGTGTTTTAATAATATGCTTCAGGTAACCTTTGTTATGTTATTTCATGCTCTTTCTCACCTCCATCTTATTCTCTCTATATCATTGTTTCAAACAACAATTATCACTCTATTTTCACCTTCATTCCACCCTTTATCATGTTTTCTCCATCATTCTTCATGTCCTTCCACTCCACTCACATCTCAAACCCTACATCCATTATATTATATCACCTTAAAGAGTACTATGAGCATGATAAGGAGTGTTTGTAGGCTATCCAAGGTTAAATTGAAGTCATGGATGAGGACCTACAGTAAGAAATAACTCATTTACATGGATTTTATGAATATTCAAGATCTATTTTGGAAAGAGAGTGACCTTTATCAAAGGCTAGTAGAAATAAACAATTCATGGTGTGAGGTGGAAGTCATCATTGAGCTAGTATGAGAAAATTGGACCTTTATTTTCAAGCATTAATTACAATCAAAGGAAGCATTTACAGTAGGGTATAGAGTCAAAATCATGTCATGAAGGTCATTTTTCATTTAACGTGAGAGACCAAGGATCATTTTAGAATTTTATTTCTAATTCACCATCATAGAGTCTTGGATCACATAAGGATCTAGAGTACAAATCGTATGACACCTTGAGGGACTTAAGATGCATAAAATTAACCTACAAGCCTATTTGTACATTCACCTACATCTGGAAAGTGTTTTCTTATCAAGGAGACCCCATAGAGGTTATCAATTTAAGACCTTACAAAATTTAGAACATAAGTGTGGTATTAATATTATTATTTCCATGAATGGGTTAGAGTTAAAATCTATTATGAACATCCAAACTTAGCACAAAAGATGACCTATAGGCTTATACAAACTAAGCATCTATAACAAGCTTAAAATCCTAACCTAAGTCATGATAAAGATGTTTATTCTCAAGATGGGATTATATAAGACAACATATGATCAATGTGAAGAGTGAGATTAAAACCAAAGGTTTAATTGAAATAAAGAGATCTAAATGAGATACAAGTGCACCTGTAATTCCTAAAAAACCACCTATAGTGACTAAAAGAATCCATTTATAACTACGACAGTCAAGTAGGGTTTTGCAAAGTGACTTGAGGGTGAGTGTTTCAAGAAGGGCTTTGATTATGAAGGATCATCTTAATGGATATTTAAATAAATGGGTTATTATTTATTAAACAAAACTTACATACCTTCTTAAAGACCCCTAGCTCATTTGATATAAAGGACAATCAAACACACTGCCAACGATCAATATGAATTAAAGACTAAGATTGAGACCTTAGTGGGAGGGTTTGAAGTTTTAATGTAATTATGAAACCTATTTTGAACTTAATAAATAATCATAATGTCCTAAAACTCTAATATTTATTTTTTTCAAGGCCTAAATCAAGTCACAGGACATACAAATAACCAACCATAAACACAGTCAATACCTAATGAGAAGTCTATAACAAAGGAAAGTTTATGAAATATCATTAATGTATGGATGAGATTTGTTATAAAAAGAACAAATATTTTGATCCTTTATGATTCATGGTGTAGGGAATACTCAAACATAAGCATCATATTTACCCTAAGGGACACTATTTATAGTCACATGATGTGACTACAGATTGGCAAGTATACAATAAGGAGGAGGGTTCTTTAGGTTTGAAATTTGCTTTAAAGGAGTTAGGTAGTTTTTAAATGAAGTTTTATTGAACAATGGGAAAAGACACATTTAGGTTTAATATACCTTGTATAGGACTAATGGATCACAAAATCACCTCCATCCAACACAAAATCATCCTACAGCCATTCCCTAAGAAGCTATAGCCAAGTGAGGTTTTTGAGCTTTTAAAAACCTAAAAAATGAATTTGGATAATCTCAAGTAGGGTATCAATCATCACATGTTATGAGATAGTATGGGTTAGATTAGGAATCACTTTTTGGATTCATGACTAAGCTAAATCCACTTTCAAACCCTATTCTATCTGTACAAGTGCAAATTCATCATTAACACAATCAAGGATGTTTGATACTTGAGTAATGTCTTGAGGTTTTGTGTCATTAGGAAAGTTTTCATGTTTATTATCTTTCTTTGTAAAGATAATGATAAAACATATAGAGACTTGATGAAATAATGGATCAAAATATGCAAATATTACCATAAAAATCACTATCACGATGACCTACAGGAGTTTCAGTCAGGATGGGCTACTTGGTGATAAGAAGTTTTTGTGGCTCAAGAGGCTAATGTATCCATCAAGGTGCAGTAAGGAAATGAATAGTATTATGATGAATGGAGTTAAAGGAAAAGGTATTTTCAAGTTTCAAACAATCCTAAGGCTAAATAAAAGGCTCCTATAGGCCTATTCCCAGGCCAAAACCTACAGTCAGCTAAGGAACCTAATGGCCTATTCCTAGGGTCGAAGCAAGCAGGCAAGGGATGGGATAATTTTAGAAGGATGGTTGGATTCATCATGTATTCATACAACATAGGATCAAAATTTTTCAAAGGACTAATAATTGGAATAAAATAGAACTTACAATGCTAATTTGAGATCTTATAGGCTTGTAGTATGGTAAAGGAAGGCTTAAACCTTTAAGTAGGATGGACCAAGGGTTTCTATAAGACTCATTCATCATCAAAAGGAAGAGATTATTTAAGGGTGAAAATCACATGAAGTTGAAGAAATAACAATAATCTTTCAATATAAATAAGGTGCTAGTATGCCTTAAAGTATCTTTAGTCAACCCTTAAAAAGACTCTTACAACCAGGTGAGGGTTTTAACGAAGGAAACTAAGACCTAGCAGTGAAGATAAGAACTTGGAAATATTTAAAACAAAGATTATCAAATAGATAGTGAAATGGGACCCTTATTATATGTGCTTTTGCCAACTTTTAAAGGGCAAGTTCTACTCAAGCTTCACCTACATTTAAATGTGGCAATGCAAACACAGTCCTTTGAAGCAAGCATAAGCCAAAAGGTCCTATTAGGTTATCCTATACAAGTTAATGAAAATTAAAAATTAATACCTTCATAAAATATGATAATAAAATGAAAACTCAAGAGTGAATGTACATAGTACAAGTATATTGTATGGAGAATTAACAATATAGAGGCCTAATTACCTTATTTGAGGGTCTTAATGTGCTTGAAAATAGGGGTAGAGGATTTTTAAAAACTCTTAAAAAGAATATTGAGATAATTTAAGATTATTTTTATCTTTAAAACATCAAAAAACCATGAAATCACTTTACAAGCATGAAAACTCAATCAAATTTGTAGATAGCCCATGCACTGGGGTCATTTTTAAGGAAATTTTGAATATTCTGGGAGCTACACATGGAATCAAGACTCAAAATTTGATGAAAAAAGGTTTTAATGAGTTTTATAACAGTATTAACAAGTTTAATGGACATTTTATGAGTGTAAATATTCATTTTTTGTCTCAGACCTCAGCTTGTCTGTTTGAGGTCATCATCAGAGCATACTTCATTTTGGAGTGCTTCAGAAGCTTCTAAGCCCATGTAAAGGATTGAAAATAATACGATGATGTTTTAAAATCATAATAATACATTTAAATAGTGTAAAAACTCTAAATTTTATGCAAACCATGCTCATAAATGCTTATGTAAACATATAGGCATATAGGCCAAAAGGGCATTTTTTGACTTTTCAAGAAAAAAGGACTTTCAGAGTGTTTTGATAGAATGTTACAGGTACTATAATGATATTTTAATTTTTTTTGAATCAAGGGAAGATTAATTATCATCTTGGTGAAGTTTTTCACTTTTTTTAATTATAGGCACCCTTCCAAACCACCTGTTTAGATGCATTTTTTGTTCACCACATGTGGAATTTTCCTAAATGATCTTAGTATGTGTTTAGGACCCTTATGTAATTAAAATTAATGAAAAATTGAGATCATTTTATGGGTTGTGATTTATGAATAATTTTTAAGAGTCTAGGTAGCCTAAAATGTAAGCTAAACCCCATAGACAAATTTCATCCACAAGGTAACTTTTCACATATTTTGCATGGAAGCCCAATATTTTTATAAAATGTCAGGGGGTTAATATATTTACACATAAATTGAAATGGTTTAAGATGTGGAAGTTTTTACTTCATGAATCATCAATTTGAAGATTCAGCTTCAAAACCTTCCTAAACCCCTAAAAAACTAGTTTTAAGAAAAGTGGATTTTATATCCTTAATCATCATGGATAAACCTAAACCTTTTAAAACATTAGGTAAACTTAGAGGGGATTCCATAAATGTAAATTTTAAGTATGGATCTATACAGATGAGGCATAAATCATGTTTTTTTGGAAAAAACCATGTAAAATAAAGCACAAGGTAGTTCAATGGAATATAATCAATAGATATTAAAGCTTAAGACTTGTTATTCATCATAAAATGTTCATTTTATTAAAATTCATACTAGAAGATTCCATATGAGCTTAATAAAAACGGCTAGTTTGCTAGAAAATGGAGCAAAATAGGCCTTGTCAACCCTATTGACTGAATAGCAAAAGTTTTTGCATCAAAATAAACTATTTTATGATGAAGAAAGTTGTTCTAGGAATAATTCATGGTTTTTTCAAGTTTCATGGCTTCTTATTATAGGTTTAATGGTGTATAAGAGCATAGATTATCCTTTAGGCCTATTTAATCTAAATGGCTTAATTTTTCAAGTGTCAAGTTTGAGTTTGGTGTTGGATGATTATTCAAGAATTTCCATTTTGAGTTTGGTGTTGGATGATTATTCAAGAATTTCCATTTTGAGTTTCAATGACACTTTTATATTATTTCATGGAGATTTCATGTTCATCCCATTCTTCAAAGGTCCCTTTTCATGTAAGATGGAGTGAGTTGGAGTTGACTAGACTTGTACTTTGTTTGACTAATTGATGAGTCATGCATCTATTCTTGGTTAACTTGTCATCAAAGCCTTTCAAACACTTACAACTCAGCTTCAAGTGGATTTCTACATCCAAGTTTTGATTTAGATTTTCATGCAAGGGAAGGCTAATTAGGGTTGACTAGTTTTAAGCTCCAATTGACTAATTGTCAAGTACCACACCCACTCTTGATTTCCATGTAAAGGAAGACATTTTCATGTTCTAAATCAGATTACAAACACTTAAAGTAAACTTTATTTTTTGATTTTGGTGTAGAATCATGCATGGAGAAGATTTGACTTGTCAAACTTGGGCCCACCATCTTATTCCTGTGCTAACTTTGAAAAGTCATGCAAATTTTGTGGAGTTTAAATATTTTTGAGGACTAATTATAATATCTTAAAATGATTTAGTCTTTATTTAGTCAAACAAGACTAGCCCTTCTCCATTTTCAATGTCACATGTGTTATAGTTAGGTTTGGAAACATATATATTACATTTTTTGAAGCTATTTTTCATTTTTATTCTTGGTGTTGAAGCAAAAATTATAATCTAGACCATACATCAATAAAGGAGATTTATATTTTGCATATGAGTTTGATAGATAATAGAGTGTAATTGATTGTGTATCAGCATATAAGTGGGATTATATCTCCTTTTGGTAGGTCCATTCCTCACATATTACTTTCTATCTCACCTTTTGTAGGTCATTTGAAGAGGTAAAAAAGGATTTTTGTAGTCCAAAGTTCTATTAATCCTTCATCTAAAATATTTATGCTTAAGGGAAATATAGGAATTTTATTGATTCACATGTGTGTATTAGTTTTATTAGCATTCAAAGGATATACACAATTTAGATGCATCGTCTGATTAGATAGGATTTCCTTTTTGTTTTCCCTTCCCTTTTTCTTCCTAAAATTACATTAAATCAGATTTAATTGATAAATATTAAGGGAACCAACCCTCTCTAGAGGTTCTTATTAGTATAGAATCACCCACACTTTGAGAAGTTCCAATTGTATCAGCTATAGTGAGGGTGTGTTTTTACACATATTAAATTAGGGTGCACTCCAAAGTGATAAAAATAATCTCTATAAGTATGGTTTGTTATACAAGACTATTATCTAACCTCATTTATTTTAGATATTAATCTTAATGTTTATTCCTAAATTTTTCATGCTTGTCATGACCTCAAATAAACTCATATTATCTTAGCCCCTAAACCCCATCTAACAGTCCTTCAAAAATGTATCACTCCACTATTGTCAATCCATTCATAGTTCCTCTATTTTTTGCATGTGAGATCAAAGGCTGAGCTATCCTTGTTTTATGAAAAGGTCAAATATCATGCAAAATGAGAACCACAAACCTAATTTGAATATTTTTTATATTTTATCAAATAATATAATCATTAAAAATAAATATAATCTTCCAAAAAAAATCATAACTTTTGTTTGAACACTAAGCAATATGTCAAAACAAAGCTTTTGGATAACAACACAACCATTCACCTTAGGTGTGTGTGGGGGTTATTTTACCCTAGTTACCCTTTTATGATATATAAACCCCCAAGGGTTTTTTAATATGTTTATAAAAAATGTAAACACATGAAACTAAATAATTAAACATCTATAAAAGTCTTATTGTTTTGTAGTATAAAAGTTATTTTATCACCAACATATTTTTGCAATGGTTAGTGTTATAACCAAATTTTACACCCTAGGAGAAGGTTATTCAAATATCTCTAAATTTGGTTAAACATGGGATTACCCATAGACCTATGGGTTATATATAATGGGAGTAAACCTATAGATTAAATGGATATCTCCCTTTGATAAATCACTTAGGATCATACACTACTTTCTTTCTTAGAAAAGGGAAGAAAGAATTGAAATAAACCTAACTACAATGGTGATGCACCAAACTTTGTTAATCACTACCACATTGAAAAATTCACTAAGACCTACAAGACAACATGAACATACACACATCCTATAATGAACCTATTTCATCAATGTTTTGTATAAGGGTAAGGTATTTTAAATCTAAGAGAGAAGAATAATTCCACTTCAAAAGCCATAAGATAACCTTGATGACACCAACTACAACTTGCAATAGAGAAACAACCACATGAGTCAAGATAAATAGGACACAAACAAGGTGATATACATCTACACTTGATAAGATTAATAATTTAGATATTTATAATTACATGTATTCATATAATGAGGTAAAAAATTAGTTGTTTTATTGATCAAAGGTAGAAAAAATGAGTAGATATTTACCATACCTAGGTGGAAGATACATTTGAAGACCAAAATGGTTGCTTATATAGAGAATGTGAAGGAGAAGAGAAGAAGTATATAGGAGAGAGGGAGTAGACAAGTGTCAATATGGTTTAAAACAAGATATGATTTAGGTAACTACCTAAATAGGTCTTATATGACATATTTTACTCCTCTTTAGATGTTCCAACCCTCCAAGTGGCATAGGAGTTGAATTGGTTACTTGACACCTTGAATAGACCTTAAAAACTCATCTTTTTATTGACATGCTTAAGGATAGGTTTCCTTATTGGTGATCAAATTATTTTATCCTAAATTTTTTATCTACTCTTGACACCTCTCAACTAACCCTAATAGGTTCTATTTGACACATAACCTCTTTCTCTTAGAAGGTGTCTATAAGGCTCTTCATCTCTTTAGGACTATTTTTCACACAAGTGTCAAAAATTAGTTTCCATTAATTTATCTCATAAAAACTTCATGGATGTCTTATTGACATCATATTGGACCTAAAATAATTGATTTTGAGGCCTAAAACTAGCCCTAACAAGTCATTCTCTACCAAAATCCTTGAATAGGGCTCATTCCTTATAGCCTTTTTTGTGAAAATATAATTTTATATAGAAAATTACAGAGGTTATTGAGAATATAAATGAATATTATAGTACTTGGTATAGTTTATTAACTTCAAGTTCAATTTCATGCTTTGAAAGTGAGTGTAAATGTCCTTTTCTACCCTATCTCTCTCCTAACTAGACCTTAATTAGGTGTCCTTACCAAGAGAGAAAAATATGATTCTAAATTATCCCAAAACATGAAAAACTAAAAATAATAATTTGGATCACTTATACAACATCCTCTTTGATCTCCATGTCAAATTTCAAGTTCTGACTTACTATATGGGACTACAAAATAGTAAAAATAAGTGGTTTTAGGCATATTTCCTATAATTACATATGGTACTATACTAACCACTAGAATTGGAGGCTTATCATGGGAGTATTTAACATATTATATGTGGTTTATAAGTCTTTGTCATCCATCTAGAGTTTTATAATTTCATTTCTGCCTCACCTAGTCCTTATGGCTCTCTTTGGTAGCTTGAAAGTGGTTTGGGTTTTTAAGGATGATTCACAAAGTTAGACTTATGAATCCTACAAAAAAAATACACAAAATTTAATTAAATTAGGGTGGATAACTTCCCATAATATAAAAATGACTCATGCAAGTCCTTCTGACCGTACCAAGTAAAAGAATCTGACCTCTCAATTAGAAAAAAGCTTTCTATGACGTCTGAGAGACAAATGAGTTAGTGAGAGTTTTCCTGAGTTGGTTTTGAACTCCCATGATCTCAATGTGGTTTTTTACATACCCATTAACATATTATAATAGTTTTAATACCTTGATATTTCATCAAATATCTCTACATCTCAATGTTTTAGGCTTAGGGTTCATAGGCCTAACTGCTTAACTTACCCTAACTCACTATTTTCTCACATTTATTCCCACTGTTAGATGTATATAAATTCATGAGGTGTATGTGTATTATATTCACCATATTATATAATCCTCCAAAATCTGATAAAATCACTTCAATTGATCTTCACTTGGCATCTCATCAACTGACTATCTAGAATGCACTTGGCTTGTTTGAGACTAAACATGGGATACTATGTTGTTATCTTATTTATTTCTAGGTTTGAAAGTGTGATAAAAAAAATACCACACTTTATCATTCACCTTATATACCCTTACTCTCCCTTTTACCATTTTAATATCCTTGATCTTTTTAAACAACCAAACTCTCGTGAGGCAATATGCCTATATCTTGATTTGGACTTTATATACAAGGTTATCATGATTATATCTCTTTTTTAGGTATAATACTTTCATGGAAAAATTATATGTTTCCCTAAAAATATTATAAATGATTTCAAGAATAAAATTCACCCCAATTGGTATCTCCCCAATTGACTATCCATACTCATTCCAAGACTACTTGATAGGTCTATTAAGACTGTGTGAAATGGACTGTGTAGGGGTGAATAGGGTTATGACTATGATGCTATTATTTATTATATTAAAAATATTTAAAACCACTATAATCTCATGAAACAAATCTTAAATACCTTCAATAACCCATGGTTCTTTATTTAAGGCTTAAAAATATTTTTTATCATCTGGTCACCTGTAGGTCTCTCTTAGAGGACTGTGTGCATTTGAGACCCTTTTTACTATCCACTACCACTCTTCAAGAACCTCTTAATGATTATATCTCAAATGGTATTATTCTAATACCTTTTCCATTCCTTTAATTTTATAAACCTTCATCAACCTTACTATCAATATCCATTTTCAATATAGGTTTGTTGTAGATGATGTTTTGAGCATCTGATTGAGCTTTGAAGATCTCCTTAAAAATAAAACAAAAATTATTAATTATTAATTAATCTATCCATTATTACTAATGTCCTTATATATTTATCAATACCCTAAAAAATCCAAGGTATTTATAACACCACTGTCATTCGACTAATTCTTTCAATGGTGGTCATAGGTGCTCTTTTTGGATAGTTGATTATGTTTTAAGGTCTTTCTCACTTTAAATTTGAATCTCCCAATCTATGACTCATTATGAATGAAGTTTTAATTCCTTCTCAGACTTATAAAACTCTTTTACTCCACCATATTACTCTATCTCAAGACCCATTCTTTCACTACTAACTATAGGTGATAGTCATATGAAGGTTTGACTATATCTAAAAAGTTGACTATGTTTTAGGGAATTTTAGATATTCAAACCTATTTAAAAAACCTTCCATGGATCCTTTCATATTATATTTTGTGACTTTAGGTCCATTCACTACTCTAAAGACTCCAAAATTCCATCAACAATACTATTATTCGAGACCAACTTCAACACAAGCTATAGGTGTATATTTTGAGGAGTATCACTATGTATATAACTTTGATGACCTATTAAAATATTTTTGAGTATCCTAATGACTATGATAATTTTTTTATGATATCTCAAAACCTTTCCAAAACCTTTAATACATTTTTACTCCACCATTATTACTGTTAAGATAGAATATGTCACCTAGCTGGTTGTAGGTGGAAATTTGGAGAAGTTATCTCAAGACCCATTCTTTCACTACTAACTATAGGTGATAGTCATATGAAGGTTTGACTATATCTAAAAAGTTGACTATGTTTTAGGGAATTTTAGATATTCAAACCTATTTAAAAAACCTTCCATGGATCCTTTCATATTATATTTTGTGACTTGAGGTCCATTCACTACTCTAAAGACTCCAAAATTCCATCAACAATACTATTATTCGAGACCAACTTCAACACAAGCTATAGGTGTATATTTTGAGGAGTATCACTATGTATATAACTTTGATGACCTATTAAAATATTATTGAGTATCCTAATGACTATGATAATTTTTTTATGATATCTCAAAACCTTTCCAAAACCTTTAATACATTTGTACTCCACCATTATTACTGTTAAGATAGAATATGTCACCTAGCTGGTTGTAGGTGGAAATTTGGAGAAGTTTTGACTAGGTGTATTACCTGAATTAGGCCTCCCAACTCTATATGGTACTCTAAACCAATAATTCTCATCAATATACATTTAAAATATATTAACAAGTTAATAAATCATACTTAAATCACATTTCTCAACATTGTGCTTCACTATTCTCATATACAATTTATAGGTGACTGTCTACTAGTCAAGTGATTTTAATTATCAACTTTTCAATTTAAGTGCTTTAGAATATCTTCATTGGCTCACTTACCTCCTAAAATTTAGTTCATTATCAATTATGTCATGCCTTTATAACCTTATTGAGATATTAACACTATAAAACTCTTTGAATTAGTAAACATATAGGCCTATAGGTGATGGAGACTACAACTTGTGTGTTAGAGATTGAAAATGGATAAATATGACTATTAGTCATAAAAAAAACATTACTTATATTTTATCAACATATTTTTTTAGTAAATACATCTCTCAAATCTTGGAGATACAAATTCAAATCATTTCAATCACCTTTGCTAATGTGACATAGTCTACAAGGTACATGAAAATGTGACCACCTTGAGACTTGTATGGTATTTTTATTGGATAAAATGATAGAATTATATTTTAATGATATTATATGACCATGGATAAACATTAAAATTCATTTGACCACTTATAAAACTCAAAAACATAGAAACATGACTAGTTATTTGTAGATAATACACAAGAGAGAAATTACTTGCCAAAGGACCATTAACACATGTAAATTAGATGGTTGAATGAGTGTGAGTCATATAAAAAAATATAATAATATTTTACAATAAGTTTTAAGTTCCATGATTTATTAATTTTCACTGAAATTACTCCAAACTCAACTTGTGGGGTTTTAGGCCTTCAAAAAGTAGTCTACCTTCTTAGCGATTGTTCATAAATATTAGAGAATAAATATAATAACCAATAAAAAAATTCATACCATATGGGTCCTAAACTTTGGCCAAAATATTATCCCTCAACTCTACTTGTATGGCCTATACCATCTACTTGAAGTTGGCCTTCACTTGTTTGTGAAGGGACAATGAGAGAGAGAAGCATATGACTGTAAATTTTGGACTTCAAACTTCTTCCCAATATGGTTTATAACTTGTATAATATGAGATGACATTATAGAGTTATTTTATCTTTCAATTTACTTCAATATTTCGTACAAATTCCTCTAACTCCTCAAACATGTGTTGAAAATCAAGAATTTGAGCTTTTCTAATTTGTTTGATAGGTGTGGCAGTTGTATAACTACTGAAAGATATTTGGAAAGTGTATGATATTTATTTTTAAGTTATTAAACTTTGAAAAACATCAATTTTATCTATTTATCACATTTTCACTCATTTTTAACACGTTAAAGTTAATGAATGATCTTCAAACTTTGCAAAACTTCATGAAACATTGTGATAGGTGTTTGACACATAAAATGACATTAATAAACACTTAATATCCTATGACAAACCTTTACCATATCATATTTCCTCATGACACCCCTAGATCATTATATGACCAAAATATGACCTTACCTTAATAAATGCTAATAAGGTATTTAGGACTCAACTAGAACCTCCTAAATCACCTAAGGTTCAAATTTTTACCTATAGGGGTCTTATTTTAACTTGGGGAGTCAAATTTGGATAAAAAATTATTTAATCATAGTGGTAGCATGCTTGTTATGCTGACTAGACTAGTAACTTTGTCCTTCCATTGGGCTATGGAGTTAATTGCACTCTAAGACAACAAGATTAAACCTTGACACTTGACCAATAAGACAACCTGATTACCTCAACAACACAAAAAATAAAGACACATAGAAAGAAAATAAAGTAGGACATACACATGTGTTAACTAAGAACTTATGAAACATAATAAGAACACAATCAAACTAGACTATATACAAACTAACCTAAAGCAAACTTTCTCCTCCTAGATCAAAATGGAACTTGTACCATATCTTTCTCCATGAGATGAAGGGGTGCATGAAGCAAGTGCCCTTTTGAGATTGTCCTTGATGTCTTAAATTTATTCATGATTGACACTCTCTTTGGCATGATCTCCAATGAAACAACATAAACATCTACAAGATCACCAAGCTCTTTAAAGAGCTTTGAATACTCAACACAATCTTCATCATTGTCTTTAATGAAAACATTTTTTTAATATTCTTATGCACATGACTTTAAACCTTACAAAGGCATTCAACCTCTTAAATAAACTTAGAATTTTTGTTCCAATCACCTTTGTCTTATTTCTCTTCAAGAATCAAAGTTTATTTAAACTCATCTTCTTGCTCATTGTGTAGTTGATCAACCTCAACTTGTCCACTTAAAGAGTTTTCAACGTCAAGGTTGGTTTCTACTTCAACAAGCTTGGTACTTTGGAAACTATCATGTTATACTTAAATAGGTAATGTATCTTCAAAAATGTATTCAAATTGAACAAAAATAAGTTTAAGATTTTGAAGGGTCTCAAATTCTCCACATATCTCATTAAAACTTTGCCATAAGTCATTTTGTTCCATGGAAGTAGCAACAACTCCATCTTCTATTGTATTTTCAAATTCAACCTCTTGATAATTATCATGAATATCAATCAACTCAATTGATATTATGTCCAAATCAATCACCTCCTCTCTCATGTCTTGATAAATCTCTTTCTGAACAGCTATAAAATAATCTAGATATTTTATTTCTTCCCTCAAGAAGATTGACTTGTGCCAGTCTTCACCAAAAGGAGTCCCTATAGTGAAATCTTAATCATATACACTTGAATAATATTCTTGATTATCTATAAATTTATATTGATATTATTTAATTATCTCCCATAGGATGGCTTATCCCTCAATAATGGATGAGGTGGGAGGGTGGTGAACAATTTCATGGGTTGGAGAGGGAGTATGAGGTGTGGTAGATGGCTCATGAATGGGTTTGGATATAGAGGGAGTACTCTTACATTTTGGGGTCTCAAAAATGAGATAATCTTGAAATAATTATTAGAGAGAGACAAGGTTTATTTTTTACATAATTTTTCCATTCTATTCATTAACCACCTTATCCTTCTTATAGTCTTCTTGAACTTCATTGTTAGTTGTAACTTGATCATATAACTATTGGTAATTTGGCCTCCCAATCCCGAATTCCAACCCATATAACTGAAAAAAATTATTTTAAAGATATTATGTAATTATTTAGGAATTAAAATATCTATGACACATTTTACATTAGTTTCATCAGACCTCTCAAGTGGTTATGGTAGTTTTAGTGCCAAAAGGGCTTGTTTTGAGGCCATCCATATAATTATCAAGGTGAAATTGAGAATCAGTAATATTCAATACCTTATTTGTCCATTAAAAGTTCAAAAAAAATGTTTTTAGGACGTTTAATGTCTGAAAATGATTAAAATTATTGTATCTCCTATATTGACCTCATTGGCATCTCTAGAAGGGCAATTTTCAAATGCTTGGTATAAAAATATGAGAGAGAATTAGGATTTAAAACTTTGTAAATTTTTATGGGTAATAATAATATTGAAATATGTGTCATTATTTTTTATAATTATATCTTATTATTTATTAAAATAAAATTAATATTAACAGTAGGGCACTATGGCCTATTCATCTGAGAGGGGTTTGTTCTTGCACCTATTCCTTAAACTAAAAAATATATGGAGAGGAATGGTTTTCATGGAAGAATTTAGAGGTAAGTATTATAATTTTAATCATAGTTTCATTAGGTAACTCCTTATAATAAGTTACATATATCACAAAACTTATTTCTTATGTTATCTTTGTGAATAGTCTTTTTGGTCAAATTTAGAGTAGAACCTGAGTTGTCAGGAAAGTGTATTATTATATATGGGTATTAAAATAAATTATTATATCCTTAAATTCTTAATTCATATAAATAAATATTCCTAAGCCTCCATGTTGAACATAGCCTCCTTTAGGATGATTTTGAGTGGGTTTACCTCTTTGATAGGGTACATATGTGATTAAAAAGTTTAAGATATTTAAATGACTTGAATAAAGGATATAAAAAAAGTTTTTAAGTTTTTATAAAACCAATTTCACTTTGTATACCCTTGAAATGGCTTATGAATCTCTCAATAGCAAAAGACCTAATCAAGCCTTATATGTTTAAAAGATCTAATCAGACCTATGCATGCCATGATTAGAAAAGAGTTATGATGAAGATGTAGGAACAATGGGACACTTAATTTGACGTATAAACATCATCCAAAGAGTCAAAATTGGCATTATATGGAGCATTCTAGTCAACACCTTCATAAAATCCTTGGTAGGTGAGATGATGATGATTGTCTTGATTGAAATATCCACCTATAGAAGTTATATAAAACAAATATATTGATAAGGTATAAGACTTGTTTGGGGGTCTAATAGATTAAATTTAAAGAATTATAGATGAGATCACCTTTACCATTTAAATAAACCAATGAAACCATGAAGAGTTCAAGCATGAATAGCTAAGACTATTGGAGAGAAGGCAACAATGCATTTCCCTTATTAGCATAAGTTAAGGTAAGTTTGAGTTATTTAATGTAATGTTTTAATTCTTGTTTCCATGATATTTAATATTCCTCATGGAAAAATATCCAATCTATTTGATCATAAAGGGTCAATAATAATCTTAGAACAACTTTTGCCCTTTTATTACCAATCTCCCATCTACCATCAATCTGTACACACAATCTAATGACCATTTACAATAGTCAACATTAAGATTATTCAAAGGATGTCATGTTTAAAAAGGTTATTATGCAAGAAATATAATGATTGAATGGATGGTGAGGGTCAAATCTTTCAAAAGAAAATGTGATGTCATATGTTTGCTCAAGTAAGTCTTCACTTTACATACTCCAACATAAATGTCCTCAGTCTATATAGTAGGGTTGAAAATCATCATAATTACTAATATTTATAAGTGAGAATAAAGGCCTTGATATTTTTTAAGATGAATAGTGTAATGGTTTCAAATGAGTGTTCAAAGTTTCAAGGTTGAGTCTTTTCCTCACCTCATCACTTCATCATCCTACTATCTCTTACAAGGTAAGTAAATGACCACCTATAGCCATCATAGTGATGTGAAGTGATATGTGAAAAAGGTAGAGTGATATATAGGTATATTGGAAAATTCACATTTTCATCATCTTTTCCTAACTCTAATAAAAATGATTTCTATTTGAAAGTTTTGCTCTCAAGGTCTAGTCTTCTATCTATATCTTTTCAATGGTCACTAGGATTTGTACCTCCATGTGTTATTATATTTTCAAAAACCATGGAGTCATATATACCTATCATTAATTCCATCATTAATTATATAAATCAATTCAATTCAAACCATTCCATGCATTCATTCATTATTACTTCTTAATTTACTTATTAGCTTCTCACTAGGTAACCTTCATATGTCATAAGTTTCAAATCTAGTTAATGATTCCAAGAGCTCAATATCATTTCATGGATAGTATTTTATGATCATATCACACCTACCTCAACACCTTTCATGTTCTCAATCACACTTCAACACTCAATTCCACATATAACGCTCATAATGGCACCACTAGGCTTGTAGCATTTTTTTGTACAATTCCTCTTAGTTTAGAAAAATAATGAATTCTTATAAATATTTAAAACCATTTTAGACCACTCTCTATTATCTTATAGGTTTCCACCAATTTTCATCAATAAAATATCCTTATATATATTCTTTCTTTCACAACCCCTTATCTAATTAGGCCTTTTTATCCCTCCATTCATGACACAGTCATAAATACCATATAAATCCATACTTTACATATCCCAAAAGACTTTAATAATTCTTGGGGTATCAAAATAGGTTATATTACCAAATTTAAAGAATTTTCCACTATTGCATTAGGATTTATGAAGTTTTTAGTTTTGAAACCCTAGATAGTCATCTACAAAGGCTAAAAGGCTAAAGATTTTATTTTCTTGAGTTATAATATGTTTCAAAAGGAGAAAAGGACTTACCAAGGATTGTTTTCACACATACACCTTCTCACATTGGTTATCACCATGGATAAATGTTTTTAAATCATGTAGACAACAATATAAAAAATTATGCTTATTATCATCTAATCATGTAAGGGCTTCATATGTCTATTTACATTCAAATGTATTCTAAACTCCAACTAGGTTATTCCTAAGGTTCATCCACCTTTCTACATTCTAAAACTTAACTCATATAATTTCCATTCAATTCCTTTTATAAATTACACTTCTCCTTGGTTCCTGACTATGTAAATAGGGGTCTTGATTGTATAGTACTATGTTATGTTCATGTCTCACTCTTTCACTATTTAATAATACACATTACTTCTTTGTTCTATAACTATGAACAAAGTTTCTTGACTATATCATAGGGTTTCTATGCTATTAGGTTTATCCCTTAGATAATTGAGTATTATATTCTTACATTCAAATGTGCATTCAAAAAAACACCTTATCAAAACCCCAACATGCTTCACCAAACACTCACCTTCTCAAAGAATATATTCCCAATGCTTATGGACTGAGTAAACATAAATTTATATTGCATATGAAGAGTTATATGTCACACATTGTTTATATATTGAGTATTTATCATGAACATAGAATCAAATAAACTGACCTATTTTTTCATCTTACATTATATTCTCTATAGAACATTAACTCAAATAGGGTAATGGTTCTCTCTCAACAATAATATTTCAAGAGAATTTATAACACCATACTCTTGAGTGTCACCTTCTAAGAATAGGGTTGTATCACCAACACCATGATATAATATATTTCAAATTAAATCACATCATTTTTACCATGAGCGATATCATGAATTTAGACTCACCTCTAAATTCTTACATGACATTCTCTCTTATACTATTATTCTTCAATTTGTTCAAACCATGCTCTTTCAAAATTATAACCTATATTTATTGTGTCAACTTATAAAAACACATATAAATAGGATTGTATGTAATCTCAAGGGATTTATCATTGCATTTTATAATCCAAAACAATCATATGAATATCTAAAGAGAGTAAAATACTAAAAAACCACATTTATTTATTCATTTGGAATCAACCAACATTACATTTGCAATCCAATCCTGGACTTGTCATCTTTCTTGATGGCTTTTTGAACATTATCTCATTATCTAATTCTCCTCTCTATTCTTGGATATCTCTCTCTCCTTATTATCTTATCTATGCCATAAAACTTAACTTAAAACACTTTCATCCAACTTCAATGTTAGTTTCTTTGGTAGTTACATCAAACCCCCTTACTATAACCAACTCAATGTATAAAGGGTGATTATATGACTAATATTGACTCTTTTATTTCTAAGACCTTAATTATTTAACATGAAATATGTTAAAACATTCCTTAAATGAGTTTATTGGACCTTTTACACCACTTCTCCCACCTAACCACTTCACACTATGCTTATGGGTCTTTTAGACTTAGTTCAAACATTTAAATTTTCAAATTCATAGTTTTGTATGGAAAACTCCTAGAATATATAAAATAAACCTTTATAACTCTAAATGAATTGTAAGATAGCATAGGGATCCTATAATATCCTTCTCATATATTTCCATTCCTAAAGTTGACCAACATTGAACTCTATGGATAATAACACAAAATTATTGTCTTCTTTCTTGATGTTCTTCCATCATAGAACTCAAATTTGGTAATAAAGGGAAGTTAATGAAGATAAAACTAGGATTTTATGGCATACCAGGGTTTAATCACCCCATGTCAGGTATCTCACATCAAGACACCTAAAGTGACTACCTATAGCTATGAATAAATGAGCACCTATAGCCAGCTTGCCAATTTTCTCATTATGTGATTATGTTGTATGTTGGGGAAGGTCTTATACATTGGGTGTTTCTATTGACTATGGTTTTTCTTAAATATTTTTGAATTTAATTTTAAATGGTAAGAAAAGACTCAAAAATCCTCATGAGTACATGTCATTGGATATCAAACACAGCTACCTAGTCCCTATACCACCACCTATAATGTAATGAAATTACTTCAACAATAAAGTATAATAGAAGAAATAGATCTAAATATGAGTGAAATATATAAAAATATATGATAATAGACATTCCACTTCAAGGGGGAAACCTCCAAAAGTTTCCATAAGATCAGAATTCACATTATGATGATAAATAATTACCCACTACCTCTTATATATAGTCTATCTAGGCCATGGTTACTCCATAGGCTAACATACTAACCAAATGAATGAATAGAGAAATGTGATATATCATCAAAGAGGGATAAGTAAGCCACAATTTAGTTATTTCTATCTTAATACATGTGATAGGTTATGGGCATAGCATGCCCTTCCCCTTGAAACCAATGTTGTCCTCAACATTGAACAACTTTAGATGTTGTTGCAGATAATCTTCACCTTCCTAAGTTGCATCTTCACTGCTTAGGTTCTTCCACTTGATTAGATATTCCCTGATCTCTCTGGTTCTCAACCTCTTAGTACATGTTTGGAGGATCTTCTTTGGTTTCAAATTGACTCATCCTTCTTCATCTAGTTCTGGGAGCTCTGTCTAGGATGAAAATTTCTATCCAATGACCTTCAAATAGGAAACATGAAATACTGGGTGTATACGAGATGAATGAGGTAACTTGAGCTTGTAAGCCACACTTCCAATTTTTTTAGAACCTGATAAGGGCCATAATACTTAGGATCAAGTTTCTTATCCTTTTTCTATTGCTTCAAGGACATCTACTTGTAAGGCTATAAACATAAAAATACCTAGTCACCCACCTCAAAATTTCACTCACTATGGTGTTGATCTACTTGTTGCTTCATCCTATTTTGTGCCAAGGCTAAATTATCTCTCAAACTAGACAAAACCTCTTGTTGATTTTGAATGTGCTCCTCCACATCTTGAACCTTGGTTTGCATGTTTAATGAAGAAGTGATGGAAGGTAGATGGTAACCATATAGTGCTAGAAATGAAGACATTTTAGAAGAGGTATGGAAAGATGTGTTATAAAACCATTCTAAAAGTGGTAGCCACTAAACCCAACATTCCTATTTATCTGATACAAAACAATGGAGATACCCCTCTAAACATTTGTTAACCACTTTTGTTTATCTATTAGATTGGGGGTGGTAAGATGAGCTATGAGCTAGCTGAGTAACCAAATAGGAAAATAGTTTAGTTCAGAAATTACTAGTGAAAATAGGATCATGATCACTTACAATTATTTTTGGGGTTCCATGTAATTTTAGAACTGCCTCCAAAAAAATAGCTTCTACTGTACTTGCTTAAAATGGGTATGAGAGAGCACAAAAATGGACATATTTTGTAAGACTATCCAAAATGACCAAGATAACATTCTTACCTTTAGAACAAGGCAACCCTATGATGAAATCCATGGAAACCTCCTCCCACCTTTGACTAGGAATGGCTAACAGTTGTAACAAACCCAGGGTCTTAACTATCTCACCTTTATTCTATTGGCTTATCAAGCATTCTACCACAAAATTTTTTACATATCCCTTGAGTCCTTCCTAAAATAATTATTTATTAATTCTGTGATAATTTATTAAGAACCTTGAATGTTCCCAATTGGAGATGCATACAACTATGTAAGAATTTTATGCTTAAGCTCTGAATCTTTGCACAAGTATAACCTACCCTTATACCATAGGGCATTACCTTTCCATTCAATTTTGTCAAAGGCTAAAGTACCTTGCTAGAGATTCTAAATCATAACCTATGTATCATTTTCTATCTCCCATTCTAACCTGGCTTCATCCACCCAATCTACTTGCAACATGGACATTGCACAAAGTAATGCTCGTATGGATGTATCCCATATGGATAGTGCATCTGCTACTAAATTATCTTTACCCTTCGTGTAGATGATTTCAAAATCATAACCCAAAATTTTGGTTACCCACTTTTATTGTTCCTCAGATGATAATCTTTACTCCAAAAAGTATTTGAGACTATCATGATCCATTTTCACCTTAAAGTGTCTACCCATCAGATAGGGCCTCTATTATTTAACTACATGAAGAATAGCCATCATTTGTTTCTTGTAGATAGTTTTTTGTAGATTCTTACCTTTTAATTGATGACTCTCTAATGTAATGGGTCTTCCTTCCTGGATTATTACTACTCCCAACCCAGATCTAGAAGCATCACATTTAACAATGAATGTCTTTGAGAAGTCTAGAGTAGCCAAAACTGGAGTGGTGCACATAGATACTTTTAGTTTCTCAAATGCTTTAATGGCAGCATCATTCCAATAGAATTCATCCTTGTTTAACAATGTAGTGAGTGGAGCCACTATGCTACCATAACCTTTCAAAAATATTTAGTAGTAACATGTTAGTCTTAGGAACCCTCAAAGGTTTTTGAGAGTTTTTAGCATGGGCCATTCCATCATAGCTTTGATCTTCTAGGGATCAAATTTGACATCTTCATGGGAAATAATGTGACCTAGGTACTCTACCTTTTGTACTCCAAAATAATATTTAGATGGCTTCGCATAAATTTGATGCTTCTCCAAAACTATCAACACCTATTTCACATGTTGTAGATGTGCTTTCCATGTCTGACTATAAATCAATATGTCATCAAAGAAAACCAACACAAACCTCCTTGAAAAAGGCCTAAAAATAGTGTTTATCAAGCTCTGAAAAGTAGATGGTGCATTTTTAAGACCAAAGGGCATTACCAAAAACTCATAATGGCCCTCATGCATTCTAAAAGTAGTTTTATGAACATCTTCATCTTTGATTCTAATTTGATGGTACCCTGAGTGAAGATCCACTTTGTGAAATAATTAACACCATGAAACTCATGAATTAAATCATTAATTAATGGAATAGGAAACTTATTTTTGATGGTGTACTTGTTGAGTTCCCTATAATTTGGGCACATCCTCCATGTGTCATCCTTCTTCTGCACCATGACAACTGGTGATGAATATGCACTTTGGTTGTGCTTGATGATCCCTACCTCTAGCATCTCATGGACCATATTTTTGATTTCACTCTTCTATGCATATGTATATCTATATGATCTAATATTTGGTGGTTGACTCTCTGGAAGTAGTTGAATGGCATGATCATGTTCTATTTTTGGTGGTAGTCCTTTTGGCATGGCCCCAAAAATAGATAGGTGGTCATCAAGAATCATTTGTAGATCAGGATGTGTAGATGCCTATGTGGGTTGAACTTTTATGGAACATAATCATGCAATAATTCCCTCTACCCCTTTTTTAGCATCTTGGTCATCTGATGTGAACTAATCAATTGTGGATATTTTGATTGTAATCCACGTAGTTTAATTTTCCTACCTTCAAAATGAAAGTGCATGAATAGTTCTTGTAAGTTCATCTCAATGGTACCCAAGGTTGTGAGCCATTAAAATCCCAAAATAGTGTTTGTGCTACCCATTGGAATAGCAAACATAGGATAATTGAGTTTATACTCACCCATAACAAGCTTAATACTATGGCATTTGCCTGAATAATTAATTACACCACCATCTACAATCATGACCTAAAATTTTGGTGCAAGGTAGATGAAACAGTTCAACCGAGTGGCCAAATTATGGTTGATAAAGTTATGTGTGCTCCTTGAATCAATCAACACTATCACATTCCATTTCTTGAGGGAACCCACCACCTTAAGAGTTTGTGGAGTGATAATACCTACAAGTGCATGACAAGAGATTGTAGGTTGGGAATCTTTAGGTACCTCTTCTATCTCTTCCTCATCATCATTAGAGGTATAATCTTCTTCTTCATCTTCATTAGATCCCTCAATGTAGAAAAAACCCTTCTTAGCACATCTATGTCCTTTGCTCCACTTGCTATCACAACCAAAACATAATCCTTTTGCATACTTCTCTTTAATTTGTTAAGGGGTCAATCTAGTAGGTGGAGGAAATGTTGTTGTCAATATGCTATGATATTTGAAGTGAGTGAATGGTTGCTTCTTGTTGGCTATGAATTTTTCCTCAGCTCTACATGCCATGATAATAGAATCAAAAATCTTAAGTGGATTAAACATGTGTACCTCATGTTGAATGTGGTCCTTGAGTCCACCCAAAAATAGGTCATTCAAGTTCTCCTCAAAAATTGTCTCCACACGTAAGGATAGGTTCTGAAAATGATGAATATAATCCTTTACAGAGCTGGTCTATAATAATTTTTCTAGTTGGCTAAAGTAATTATTTGTCACTCTATTGCCATAGTGCAATCATAGTTCCTCTATAAGAACTAACCAGGTGACACTGAGAGTCATCTTTTTCTTTTGAATACATAACATTGATACCAAATTAATTGATCAGGCTCAAATTAAAAGGATGCCATGGTCACCTTTTATCCACTTGGGATCTGATGCAGATCAAAAAAATTATCCATTTGGTTGATCCAATTGAGTGGATCTTTTCCATCAAATTTGTGCATATCAACCTGATAACAGGTTCCTCTATGGAAATGTAGTTAGATTTAAAGTAGACTGGTTGGGATAACCACCCTAGTGGGTTTGTGCAATAGTGATAACTAGATGATTTGACTAATTATTTTTCAAATCCATCATGATATCTACCAAACTATCTTGTATGGATTTCATATTAGATTGTATGCCTTGCACATCACTTTGAATGCCTTACACACTATAGTCAAGTTGGCTCACTTTGTGATCTATGTCAGAGAACCCTGGTATAAAGGATCTATTACATCCCCCTTCAAACTCCATCTCTTCCTTGTTATGATTTTTACCTAGATTTTTAGCACCCTTTCCTCAGCCCCAAGTTTGTGGACCTACCATAAAAGGTCTTTACGATGTTGACCCTGATTGGAACTTTTGACTCAACTTTGACCAAGTGATTTTGGACTTATTTCAGCCTCAAATCAAAACATACAAAGAACATACCCTTTCCAATTTTTTCTAATGTTTCCAAAAATGTAAATAACTCAAAATAATTCTTTGAATTGTGCACCATAGAGCAATTTTATGAAAAACCCTAAAATGGTGATATCTTTTTTAAAACATATCCAAATGAGCTAAAATTTTAATGGAATATTAATTTAATGATTTTTCACCTCCATTAGAACAATTGAAGATAATTTATCAACTATTTTTTAGATATAGCCAAATTTAAAAAATTAGGGTTTCACCCATAAGATTGCCTAAATCATAGCTCTGATACCACTTGTAATGAAATTACTTCAAAAATAAAGTATAATAGTAGAAATAGATCCAAATATGACTGAAATATATCAAAATATATGATAACAGACAAGCCACTTCAAGGGGGCAACCTCCGCATGTTTCAATAAGAGCCAAATTCACAATATGATGATAAACAATTACCCACTACCTCCTATATATAGTCTATCTAGGCCATGGTTACTCCATAGGCTGACCTAATAACCAAATGAATGCATAGATAAATGTGATATATCATCATATAGGGTTAAGTAAGCCACAAGTCAGTTATTCCTATCCTAATACAAGCAATAGGTTAGGGGCGTAACATACAACTGAGTCACTCTTGACTACATTTTGAAGAATATTGGTTTCAAATGGCATATTATATCAATAATGATAAATAAGGAGAATAAGAGTGGATCAAATGTTGAGGAAGTATCAAATTAATAATTAGACCTTCACAAAGAGATCAAACAATGATCCTCGAGTAAAAAATCTAATGTACACTAGGAGTCTTGTGATTAATTGACCACCAATTGATAATTAAAATCTTATATGGAGTTATTATGATTTTTGAGTGTTCTAGAAGGTGATAAATAATTTATTACATTTGTGTAGACCTAATCTACACTCTTACTACCTCTGAAAACACCTTCAAACTTGAAAAATCATCATAAGATAAAAGAGGATATCTAAAAATACTCTCAGTTTTCCATAATCTCTTCTAGTTTCTTCCAGGTAAGGAGCTTTAACTGTAAAAGGGCTATAAGGAATTATGAAGGAATGTAGGGTTTTTGAACAAAATAAAGTATTTTTGAGTGATTAATGGATCCAATATCCTTATTAAAAGTTTTATATGCTACTAAAAGGCCATCCATGAATAAATTTCCAATATTGGAATAAAAACCCAACTTTTTCTCTTATATGCCTTAGTGAAAGAAGAGAAATTCAAGGAGTGAAAAGACTAAAACATTGTATAAATGCTTCATATAAAATTTTATATTGATAATATACATTATCCATGCTAAATATGAATGGATAAAAAATTAGAGTTGATTAGAGGAAGTTTTCAAAGTTAGAAAAGGTCTTAAAGACTCCAAAAAGAGCTTCTCTCCTTCCAATGCCTAGTGTGTTGAAGGAGTCAAACTTGTAGTTGAAGGCTTCTAACATCCCATGTATCATGGAAGGACCTCATAAATTTCCTAGAGGAAGTTTTAAATTAAGAATAAATGATTTCTTAAATTCCTATTTCTAATGGGAAGGACCAAAGACATAGGACCTAGTATATAGGGTTCTTAAGCAAGCATTTAGGCCTTCTTGTTGATCAAACTCCACCAATCAGGGCTAATGAATGTTTTAGAATCATTAAACTTCCCAAATATGTCTCACATGAACCTCTATCCCATTTACAAGGTTTAATTGAAGATTAATCATGAGATACTATGTTATAATTTAAAGGACTCAATCAATGTTTCATTTCTTAGTTTGGGGGCTCATATCTCCTTCTCTCTCTTCTCTCTCAATTCTCTATATGTAAGATAATTTTTAGAATTTTAAACTATCCCTCAAAATGATATACAAAATATATGCTAAAATTATAACTTTCACCTTAAGTTAATGAGAAAATATTATTGCAGACTTAATCATTACTATTAGTATGTATTTTGATTGTCGACTTACAAAAAAGTATGATATTCATCTTCATTTTTAGGTCCTTTCTTTCACCTAATTATATGTTTTCATCCTCTATAGGTCATAAGAACTTTTAATAAATAGAATTTATGTTGAAGAGTGAGTTAGTTTATAGTTTCTTTCATAGACCTCCATTCATTTGCCTTCAAGTTACATACTTTTTATCTAACCTTAATCTAAAATACTTATGTTTAGGATTGTGTAAGAAATTCTAGTTGATAATTGATTCCCTTGTGATTCATAATTATTCTTAAGGAAAAGGTTAAGATAGGATCATTAAATAATTGGTGTATCACCATTACTAATATAGTTTTTCCTTTTATGTTATATTTCTAGCTCTTTTCACCCCAAAATCAAAATAAATTTTATGAAAAGGAATCAAACTTGATACATCAAAGGAGCTAGAATAATAATCTAGAGGTTTTTTCTAGTCATAGGTAACCCACAATCTGTAGACAATCTAATGTTAGTCCAAGTTTGAAGTAGAAGTGAACAATATACTTCATAGGGCGCAACTTGGGTTACTAATATTTTTGGCATGCCCAATGGGATTACTCATTCAAGGGATTTGGATCATAAATCTACATATTTGAGTACATCATCAAGCTTCAAATGTGTTAGAGGAAAATTTATAGACTTTTCATGCCAAAATTGGCTATGAGATCTTCTTCAAAAGGTAAGGAACTGAATTTAATAAGTTATCTTTGGATACAATAAAGAAAAATAAATCTTCTAAGTCTAATCCAAATCCTTCACCTCCTAATTCTCCTAATTTTGCTTAAAATTTTACCTTTGTCAAAGTAAAGACTATCCAAAAAAACACTATTGTAAATCCCATGCTTCAAATGGATATTCTTAAGAGACAAGATTTCATGCCTTTTAATTATGGAATCGCCTTAAACCTTAATCAATTTAATGGCATACCTATTTATACCTTAAATAGGCTTTCTTATTTCATAAGAGAGAACTTATCTACTCCTATTTAACATTTTGTAGACATAGCCAATCTATGTTTAGTGCATAATGTAACCTAGAATAATGTGGATATGAGATTATTGACAACTTCCTTTAATTGTAAGGAACTCAAATGGTATAGGGGTTTATCACCTTCATCCATTAACACCTGGGATGAGTTTGGAGAACTCTTGTGTAAAATTTTTGAAGATAAGAGTGATAAACTTTGTTTAGTGGAACAACTTATTACAATCAAGAGGAACCCCTAGGAGTTCATGGTAGTTTTTAACTATACATTTTAGAAAACTTAGGATAGGATCCCTATAGTTATCAAATCCACCCCTAACTATGCATTTGTGTATTACTTAAAATATATAAATTTAGATGTGGTAGTTATGATAGAATCAATTAGAGAAAGCAGCTTACCAAAAGCCTATGAAATAGACATAAGGGATAAGAACTATATAATATAAGTAGGAAAAATCACCCCTAGACCACCCATGCCTTTGTTTCATCCTCTTATTCCTACCATTTCTCCATTATTAGACACAATTAATCTTTATCAAATAGATGGTAACCAAGTGGATAGATTGGGTAAGATAGAGGGTTTTCTTAAGGCCCACAATAACAAGTTAGTGGCTTTATAAAGGTATAAAGCTCCACCTCATAGACCTTAAAAATACCCTAACCAATATTATTAGTATAAAAAACCTCCTTATCAACCTAATCAATAGGGTCAAGAGTAGTTTACATAATCAAGGCTATATAATTCTTATAATTCCAATGCTGCTATTAGTTCTAGAGATTTGGTTCCAACTCAAAACAACTATGCTCAGGAGGTTCAATGACCTAATCAATGGAAGAAATCAAACACTATGGTAATGGATATAATTGGTGAGGTGAGTCAAAAAACTTATAGGTAACAAGGTATATCTCTTCCACCAATTGATAATCAAATACCTTCATAACACAAAGAAGCTTCGCTATCACATGGAGACATTCTTTCTTTCACTAAAGCTAAGATACCAAGTTATCAAGGAGCAGGTGGAAGTAAAACACCTTCTCAAACTACCTTTGCCAATTTTCAAGAAGGTGAAAATCTTTTTGATTAGGTGGTAGCTAATTAGGGTCAGCACATGCCTAATGTCTATAACTCAATAAAAGCTCACATAAGTTCTTAAAGAATGGAAGTTGGTGATAGTTTGTTTATTGAAAAGGAAAATTCTATACCTTATCAACCACCTCAAAATACAACCAATCAAGATGCACCTCAAAATTCAACATCAAATCAAAAAATGTAGGATGGTAAGGGGCATAATCATAAAGGTATTTTCATACCATAATTTACACAAGATTCAATTAGCACTTATGCTCCTAAATTATATCCCAAGACAACCAATCATCCTCTTAGAATTATTGATCATATGAATAAGGACCATGTATTTATTTATATTTGGGATGTATTGATTATTCTAGTATAAAAGGATATCCCACAAGAAGATCTCTCCAAGCTTCATGTTTCAAATAAACAAGTAGAAAAGGTAGGTGTTGTTCTTAAAAATTCTAGTCAACCTCTTGAGCCTAAAGTACCAAAGGTGATTAAGCCACCCCCCTTATATATTTAATATATCATAGGTGATTTTATTGTAAATAATTTCTTGATTGATAGTGGGGATAGTACCTCTCTCATGCCTAAATCCATAGCTGACAAGTTAGGACTTCAATATGAGCCTCATGAGAAGGGAGTTTTATAGTTGGATGGGCCTCGTTACTAAGACCATAGGTGTTCTTATGGACCCTAAGGTAATTTTATCTAATTATAATAATTTTACTATCTCTCAAGATGTAGTAGTAGTTGATCTTCCCCCTACTTTGCTTTATGCTCGTCTAGGGATTTAACTACCAAAATAGGGGGTATCTTTCTTATGATTGGTCCTACATGGTTTTTAGAACTAGGTATAGGATAAAGGTCACCATAATGTCTGAAAATATATCTAAATCTCATTTATAACCTTATATAACCAACTTATAAAATGTTAATTGCACTATCTTAGAGCAATATGAACACTTCAATGATCAAGAACCTTTAGAACCACTTGAAGATATACCAAATTTTCTCCTTGATGAGTGGGAAGCTAATAATAATGGTTATGATCCTTATAAAAACATCTAAGAATAAGGTCTTGGTGTTTATTTCATGCATGAATAAGGTGCCATTATTCTAAGTCTCACTATCACAACACAAGATCATGAAGGAGTTTAGAATTTGTTCCTTGATGGGTCTAGATCAAAGAATGGGAGTGGAATAGGTGTCATGCTTGTTTCTCATCTTAATAAAATGTATTATTATTCTATAATATTATAATTAATTTTTATCTCCAATAATATAGAATATGAGACCCTCATTTATGGTCTATAGTGGTCAAGGAAGAGAGGGATTAAGATTCTACAAGTGAAGGGAGATAGTGAACTAGTAGTGCAATAGGTAAGAGGTCTGAGTGTCACCAAAAATACACTCTTAAAGTCTTAAAAACATAGGGTTTGGTACCTTATGGATTACTTCTAGGATTTTGACATTTGATCCATTCCTAGAGGAACTAATTAGCTCATATTAGATGGAAAAATCACATAGTTGATGGTCTCAAGGACACTAATGATCAATCCCAAATTAAAGTGATATATAGGCCCTTAATCCTAGATAATGAGGTAAGTTGGAAAGTTTTTTATAGTGATAATCAAATTGTCTATTTCTTTCAATATGAGGTAGAATTCTACTCAAAGAACCAGTATAAGTTGTAACATCAATATGAGTACCAAATTGTCCAATTGAAGTAAAATAAGTTACCTAAAGGATTGGTAACTTTGGAGATCATAATTAACAAGGATGATCATTTGAGAAAAGATAAGGTAAGCATCTCTACTAAAAAGGAACATTATCAACAAATTTACATAGCTAAACATAACCTACTCAAGTTAGTAAAAGTGAATAATAAGGATGAGAGAGAAGACTTCATAGCATTGTACAAAGATTTTATGGATGTTTTTACATGAGAATATCATGACTTAAATGGGCTTGATCTTAGGTTGGCATAACATACCATAGAGATAGAAGAAAATACCAAACCTATGAGACAAAAAAGAGACCAATTAACCCCAAAGTTGAGATCCTTATAAGGAAAGAACTGACAAAGATTATTTAATCTAACATAATATTTCCCATAAAACATTCTACATGGGTGGTAAATCTTGTACATATGATGAAAAATAATGGGGAGATAAGGTTGTGTGTAGATTTTAGAGATCTCAACAGGGTGTCATTAAGAGATCACTACCCTCTTCCATCCACGTATCATATTTTAAAAAGAGTTTTAGGTTCACAAAGATTTTCCTTATTTGATGGATACTTAGGGTATAATCATATATTGATGAAGGATTGAGATCAATACAATATTACTTTCATAACTAAGTGGGGTACTTATGCATATAAGAAAATGCCTTTTGGAATATCTAATGCTAGTACTACTTTCCAAAGTGAAACAAATGTGGATTTCCAAGGGATTGTAATTTAAATGGTACTTTTTTATCTTTATGATGTTACTATGTATTCTAAAGTTCCTAAGGATCATTTAATACATTTGAGATTGGTATTTGATAGGTGTAGGTAGTTTGGGGTCTCTGTAAACACCAAAAATTGTATCTTTGTGGTTCATGAGGAAAGGATTATAGGACATGTTGTATCCAAGGGTAGAATTTCTATTAATCTTAAAATAATAGAGGAAATCCCTAATTTGTATTTTCCCAAACACAATAAGGGATTGTAAAGTTTCTTGGGAAATATCAATTTTATTAAGAGGTTCATACCTAGATTTGTAGAATTGGTGAGGCCATTAACTCACATGATCAAGAAACATCAAGAGTTCTCATGGAGAAAAGAAGGTAAGAATTTTTTTTAGGCCATTAAATAGGCCATTAGTAAATATCCTATCCTACTCAATCCTAATTTTAATAAAGATTTATTCATGTGTACCTTCTCCACATGTGATACAATTTCTTCCATGCTCATGTAACAAAATAGTGAAGGATTAAAGTAGCCTATTACTTTTTTAAGTCTAGCATTATAAAGGTATGAGGATAAATATAAATGTGTTGAAAATAACATCCTTGATATTATAAGGGGATTGAAGAAGTTAAGACATGTGATCTCTAACAATAAGATTTTATGATGGTGGTTCATCCCAGTGTAAAGGATTTTATCCTTAATAGATACCTAAGTGAAAAGAGGACTAGTTAGGTGACCAAATGTATGGAATATGATATATAAGTGAAGGGTAATATTTTTTTCATAGGTAGGAAACTTTGTGAGAACTTTTTAGTAAATTTTATAGAGGAAAAAGAAGTAGTTTCGATAGTCAAAGATAGTCAACATGTAGCTACAACTATCTCTCCTTCCATTTGGACACAAGACATAGCAATATTCTTCCAAGTAGGAGACTATTTTATAGGCTTACATGGGAAAAGAGGAGAATTCTTAGGCTATAATATATCCCTTACATCTTGATTGATGGAGTACTCTTCAAGAAGGACATTGGAGGTATGTTTTTAAGATGTGTTAAAACTAGCCAAGTAGTCAAATTATTAGAGAAATTCAATGATGGACCTGCAAAAGACCACTTTAAAACCAAAACTATAGCATCAAAGATCATAATATATATTTATTTTTTCCTAATTTATTCAAATAATTGCATGCTTAGGTTAGAATATGTTCTAACTGTGCAATGTTTACCAAAAAATAGAGACTAGTTACCATGCCTTTGAAACCTATTTAAGTTGAGAAACCCTTCATGCAATGGGGCTTAGACTTCATTGGAATGATTCATCCTCCATCAAGTGTTGGAAATATGTTTTAATTTAATGTTGGTTTCAATTCATTAATTTGTGGGGTTAATAACTCATTCAATTATCCATGTCAATTCTAGACTTATTACAACTGGGCAGAAATATAGTATATCCCTATAGTGTTCAACATTTATCACTCAACTACACTGGCATAAATTAACATAAGGTATAAGACTTATGTACTCACTCAAAGCACAGTAGATAAATAACCAGGGCCCATGTTGGGATAATTGTGACATGGTAAAATGCATCATATGTAAGAGTTAATCATTTAGTGAATGATTTAGGAAGATTCATTGTCACAAGCCATTTATAGGTGGAGTCTGATAGTCTGTAGGTGTAAATCCTACTTTGGGAATTATTTCTAGTCATAAGAGTGCAAGCCTAGATTGGGTTGGTTCTATGATCTCAAGGGTGTAAGCCTTTATGTTACTAAGATTAGCATTATTTAGTGCTTTGAGGGGTTAATGAAATGCCTTAGATTAATTTCATACTATATCACGTGCTTTTTGAAAGGACACCAAAGTTTGGATGCATGAATTTTCTTACACTTAGGCTATTTTAGGAGAGTATGATGATTACATCATCTTTTACATAGGGATGCCATTAATGACCTAGACCAAAACTGCACTTAAAAATACAAATTTATATTGAAATTAAATTGTTATAAATATTAATAGTAAATATGCAATTCAATAAGGAAGTGAAATACATTGAATCAAAGGATGCCGAGTATCATGAAAACCATTCTTCTTCATAATTTTGAAGTTTTTAACACATAGTATAATTCATATTATATAAAATAGAGTACATAAGGTAGAGTAAAATATTCACTAACTAATTATTTACCCAGGGGCTCATAGGAAAGCTTAGGCTTACACAAAATGGAGGCCTAGTGGCATCCATGCTAAATCCTATGCTGATGGCATCTATATATAGATTAAATTGTATAGATCTACTCTACATTAGTTCACCTCCTTTTTGCTCACTAGATCAAACTCAACTTTATAGAAGATAGGATCATCTTCATGATAGGGTGGAAATTGTATATCAGGTGTTGAGATGGAGCCTTGTTTGATCATTTAGCTAGCTCCATCATCTTTCACCCTTTATGTTATGGTTTCCACATGTATCCACTCAATAAGATGCTCTAAAAAACTAGTTTATAGTTAACCATTTGCCAGTTGGCGCCAAGTTTGTGATGATTCCTCTAGATGGTGCAAAAGATATTAAAACAAAAATCATACCAAGTGATTACCTCATGATAATATGTTTATTTAATTGGCACATATCCATATTGAGATGAAATAGGGGCCCAATATTACCGCATATAAAATTACTAGTCCAACCTTGGATTAGTCTTTCAAATATTTTGATGTGTAGAACATGGGTGCACTTTACCTTAGCTCGATGTTGAAGTCTTAAAATCCCTTGGTAGTGAGCTTGAGTTCCTCAATAGCATTATCTATCTTTATAGAGGTGTCACTGAGAATGATAATATATGCCTTCTCTAATTCCTTTCTAAAGGCCTCAAGATTTGCCTTATCTTTTGTCACTCTTCCATCCAATATTTCCCCTTATTTGTAGGCCTTGGTTGGTAAGTTACATAAGAGTGATTCCAAGTTTTATTCTTGGTCTTTGATCTATGTGGGTATGACATTAACCTTCTTCATTAACTAGGTGTGCTCTGAGCTACTTTCAGTGTATACCTACACCATCATCTCCTCCTTCTCCCCATTTTCCTACTTGAAGTGTGTGTCTATGATTAATGCCTCATTGGAAAAATTGTATGAGATGGCATCAATCACACCTATGCCCTATTAAATTTTTGTGAAGAGGTCTTCCACCTCTTGGAGATTTTTAGCTAGTTCTTTTTTAGCATAGTGCATAGGTCCTCCTATTCTTCTTTCACTAGATTTACCTTCAACCTCAAGATAATTTTATCCACTAGCATGCATACCTTGTCAACCTTCAAGTTTTTTGATGTGTCAATACCATCTAAGATGGATGGGTCAGCTATCTCTATGCATTTGATTAACTATTGCAACTTAAAGTTCATGGACTTTACTTCCTCTTCTACATCAAAGGTGATTTTATTTGACTTTGAAGCCCTAACATCATTGATGATGTTATTCCACATGACTTTGGAGGCCATTTATATGAGTGCATTTGTTGACCTAATTGAGTTCATGGAATGGGGATTTATTATAAATACCTCAAAGTGAGGCTCACACACACACACACACACACACACACACACACACACACACACACACACACACACACACACACATCAAATACAAATGACATCTTTTGGTGCATCTTAGTTGTGGCATCTCTAGGGGGAATATATTCAAACATGTAGAAATCTTCATATATCCACCCTTTATACATATTTTCTCTTATGTTTAGATCCATGCCTTCTTCTTCTATGAGGGCCAATTTTGTTTATTCTTCTTCCTCTTCATTAGCACTACCAATCTCTTTAGTTCTTTCCTATAAGGCTTATTCTTCTTGATCATGTAGGGGTTATTCTTCAAACTTATCCCCTTTGTCTACTTATTCTTATCCCTTGGCACTAGCTTTTCCATCCTCATGTTTTTTTTAGGTCTCAATGGCACTCTCTATTTGCTAATTTTCTAAGGTACCAACATCACCTTCATTTTATTTAGGCACCCCTTCACTACTTGGGCAGCCCATAGTTCAACTTGTTTTACTATGTTGGTGGAGGTGCTACGTACCTTTTCTACCACTTCCTTATTAGGTTCTTTGCTTACAACAACTTCTTTCTCTTCCTTCTCTTTCTTGGTATTTCCTCCTAGGCCTTCCTCTTATTTACTAGTTCTAAGGTATTTTCTTCCTCTAACTTCATTTCTTATACCTCAACCTTCTCAAATTCCTCCTAGGTCATGCCTTTTTCCTTCATGTCCCTCCTCTTTTTATCCAACATCAATACTATCTCTATTTATTCCTTCCTATAGCCCATTTTATTTGACAAGCTTCTCTTTTACTCCTCAATTCATGGAGGATGTATGGGGGGAGCTCTTTTAATGAGGCACTGGGTGGCTTTCTTGATTCTTTACACATGGTGGTAGTGCCACCTTGGAGGGCCTTTTGGACTTCTTCAGTGTTAGGATCTTCTCTTATTTCTTCTACAATGTATACCTTGGTCCCTTCTTCATCCTCCTCTACCTCTTCCTACAACTTTTTCACTTCCATTTCCTCACATACCTCTTTCACCTCCATCTCTACCAAGGTTATTGTTGGCATAACAATGGGCCCCTTAGACTTTTTCTTCTTCTCTTTATAGATGGGAGAAGTAGTCCCTTATGTGAAGTTCACATGTCTTTCCTTTGTGGTTAATGGAGTAGCTTCCTCAATGGAGGTGATCCTTAACTTTATGCACTCTTGAATTTCTTTAAGTGTTTCTCCCCACTTTTTTTGGGATATTTCTTCTATGCCAGTAGCACTAGCTTCCTTTCATCACTAATCTAGATGGGGATATCATCATCCTTATTAGGGTTTTCACCCTTTTTTCTTAGTTTCATCTCAAAATATAACATGTGTATGTACCCAAGTATTACTTCCTTCTATATGGGATAGAGGTTAGTGAAATATAAGTCATCATCTTTATATTTTGTACATTTTCCTCCTATGTGTACATATTATCACCATAACCTACTTCTTTCCAAATCCATAGCCTTCACTAGGATATCTAACTACTATGCATTGTGAATTTTCCTTAGCACATCCCTAAAGTACTTGGCAAAAAATGTGTAAGGGAGTTTTAGCTAGCCTAATTGATTGTAATTTGTGAGTGCTAATCACACTACTTAGAAGTGTTGCATAATGGTGAAGGTCACCATTATAAACATGTTTTTAGGAAGCTCCTTGGGGATACATAATTCCATCCCAAATGCCTCTATATATTAGGCACATCACCCCATTAATTGAGTCTTATATTTCTATGATAAGGCGGATGGGAAAGTGAATTCTTGGTACTGCAGTGTCAGAGAGACTATGTATTGTGAAGACCCAAATATTGTCTTCATCACCATTGGGCATGTTGATCTCCTCTATCATAATTAAAATCAACATTGAACCCCACCAAAAGGTATCTCACATCATGTGACACTCAAAAATTCTCTTCACAATTCCTTTAAAAATGTATTTTACTATGTTGAACTTGACCCCCTATGTCATGTGGTGGATAATACATAGGTAAGCCTTGGTGATGTCTATCCACCATCCATCAAGGAAATTTTTTGAACTTATAAGGAATGTCATTACCCTCATGATAGGATATTTGATATAATTTATGGGGAATTTGAATAATCCCTTGTAGTACCCAAGGATTTTTATGACCTTTTTAACTTCAACATCATTTACCATCATTTGGTGGATGTCTGCACTAAATTTTGGGAGACTGGTAATTCTATCAATTAGGCTTGTTGATAACCACATGCACCTCCATAAAAATTAAAATTGATCTTTATGGATGCATGAGAGGAGGAGATACATGATTTATTTTGGCTTTCTAAAATATGGTATCTCATAGAGCTAAGTTGTGTTGGTAATCACAAGTCTATCTCAGATGGAGACATCAAATAATGTCACACCTACTTTTGTTTTGTCCCCTATCAACCACCTAGTCTCGTGTTAGATCTTGTACATTACTTAAGGTATAGTGGTTTTATTATTTTAACTAGTATATGTGTGTGAAATATTCCTATTTCTCTCCTGCCAAGACCTCCATGGGAAATTGCATTTCCTGATATGACATCTTTATGAGAACTTGAGGACTAACTATTGTGATGCTAACAACTTACACCAACTATGATTTCTTATTTATAGTGGCCATCTCTTGTATTTTACACACCCATTTGGAATCTTTCTACACTTATGATAGACCAAAACTCATATGTTTTTTTCCCATTCTAAACTAACTAGTGTTGAAGCATGATCTATTGATTTTATCAAAGCCTTTAATGTTTCTTATCACTTATCATAGTCATGGGGTCCACAAATATGACTTCATATTCTAAGATTTTTTTGTCATTAATGGATGCCTCAACATCACTAAAACTTTCTCCTAATTGTTCCTTTCATAATTCTTGCCTCATAAGCCTCCTTCCTAATCTCAACAAGAACACAATCTCTTTCTCTTTGTAACAATTCTTGGTTGATGGCTGACTAACAATTGATTCACAATTATATATACTTTGCTTGATTAAAATGAACAAGGAGACTTACCATGGACCTTTACAAATACCTCATTTAAATGTCAACTGAAGGACATAGACTTGATAGGATAATGCCATTGTATGTGCACACTCAATCTTCTAATTTGACCCTTTACTAATTGTTATCTAATATGTTAAATTAATGTAATAAATGAAATGTTGGAAATAAAACATAAACACATTACTATGAAATAAATTATTATGTATTGGAATATTCCATAAACAAATATAGGCAAGAATGTAAATAACACAATTCAGAAATAAAACACACAATGCATAAAGAAATAAAATAACATGCTTAGATATTAAAATGGGTTGGATTGTTGTTGTAGGCTTCTAAAGGGGGCCCTTCCTCCTTCTAACTCTAGCTTCAATATTTCCTCTCATAACACTTATTTGAACTCATAAATTCTTATTTATATTAATAAAAAATGCAGTAATGAATTATTGTAGGAAATTACAATGATAGTTTCTTGACAAAACATACTTTTGATAATCTCTAATCAACATCTACTATATCTCACCTCTATTGCTACACACACACACACACACACACACACACACACACACACACACACACACACACACACACACACACACACACACACACACACACACACACACACACACACACACACACACACACACACACACACACACACACACATACCACAAAGGATATAATTTTATAAAAAATAATATATATTCTAATCTAAAATACATTAAACTTAGGATAACTAAATTTGGCTCCTGTTGCTAAAGATGTCTTGATATGAATTTTATGACATTATTGTAGGACAAAAAAAACTATTTCAGACTTCAACCACTTCCTTATTGGCCTCCATGGATATTATGGTTGTTTATATGAGTTGTTTGAAAGAGGAATCAAAATATATTCATTCATGGCTTTGGACACACAATGGCTATAAGATAGTCTATGCAATGAGATTTCTTTGCTACAGGACATTCCATGTTATATACCTATCTCTCCAAAACATCCTTAAAACACATTATATAAAAATCATCTTTAATTAATATATAGCCATCATATATTAAATTTCAATACATAATTATAATTATTAAAATAGTTCAAAAATGTAATGCTCTTTACAAGATTATGGCTATATTTAGAAGGAAACATATAAGAAAGTGTTCAAAATCATGGTTAACAAGCAGGATGAGTACAATATATAAGGACAAGAATAGAGCATGTATGGGGCTCATCAGACCCCCCCGACTTATGATCTTACTCAATCTTGAGCAACAAACTTATTCATTACCATTTCACAAAGAAATCTAAAATCCATGGGATCTATAGCACCACTGGCAAGGTGAGTATAAAACCCATACATTTGTTCAAATAGTTACCAAATTTTTACTTCCCTAGCTTCAACCATTGGGACCTTATCCTGCCAATATAAAATAGGATACCAAAATATGGTGGGATAGAATTTTAGGTTTATCAACTGAGATCCCATTTCTCCTACATGTAAAATATATTTTGTGATCTTGTTAAATGTTATGTTCATGTTAAAAGGGGAATATGACTCTCTCTATTTCAGTGAAGGAGTGAGATCATTCCATCAATCATTACATGACTCTTTGGATACATGACCAGCAAAAGTTCTAAATCCTAAATAAAAATCTTGGTATTCATCACAATTCTTTGCAAACCAAGATATAACTTCTTTCTTCAACGTGATATTATCCCATTTAACCAATACACCATTAGGTACTATAGATTCTCTCATGATAAGCAACTGGCTTTCATTCTCCTTTTTCCTATATTTAACTAGTTTTCTTCCTCTTCTTTGCTCATTCAAAAAATATGATGAAAATGTATTTATTTAGACATCTCCAACATATAAATTATGGTTCCACTCTCTGTCATAAGGAACATCACAATTGTGAAGGTACAACTTGCATAATTACGCTTATTCTTCTTGCGAACTTTCTTTATAGATATAAAATAAGGAAAGAGAATCAATGACTTCATGAGGTATATCACAATAAATTCTCATAAATTTTATCTTATGCCATTAATCTTCAAGGTAGATTGAATAAACTCTTGCAGGAGGCCTATAGTCAAGGAGTTCTTGGGTAAAACTAGCCATATATTCAATTTTATGCTTCAATTTGTAAAATCTCTCTTCCTTCAAATTATTCTCTTCTTTCAATTTATTATTATTTTTTCTAAATTTGTTTATAATTTCAAACTGGCTATCCATCCAATTCATCAATTAATAAGATATTGAAAATGAGGAATGGTACTTGAATTCTTGGGTGGTTATAGGTTCTTCCTATTGATTTACCTCTATAGAAGGTTATGAAATAATGATTATAGGATGGTCTTTGGTAGAGGACTACAACTGAGAAGCTAATGCAATAAGTGCATCCAATCCTCATCCAAACTAATCATGTATCTTCTTTCTTAGTCTCTCAATTTTTATAGGGATTTCTCCAAAGTGGGAAATTCCATTTGAACAATAGCTTACTCCAATTTTTCCACTTCTTTTTACTTTTGTTCCTCATGCGACTCTTCAATACTATACTCTACTTATCCTACCTCTTGATTGAATTCTAAAGAACATTCTCTCTTGTCTATTTCAACCTCTAAGGATTCATCACTACTTGTAGTCTATTCTTATCTAGATTATTCATTAATTTTAATAATAGAAGAAGGTTTATTTCTCATTTTTATTCTCAATCTTTTAGATCTATGAGGAGTAGAGGTTACCTTGTCCTTTTTATGAGAAGGTGGAAGTTCCTCCTCAAAATCCTCTAAATGAGGCCAAAGAATGAGTTTATTCTTATTTTTTGGTTTATTACCTATGGAAGCCCTTTCTTTTGTCTATGATATAGGTTCTTGTGTTGCTAGAGGAAGGTCTCTTATAGGTTCTTGTGTGGTTTTAGGAAGGTCTCCATCTATAGGTTCTTATGAAATGACAAGAAGGTTTTCTGATTATAAGTTCTTGTGAAGCTACAAGAAGGGATTCTTTTGATCTTTGTTCTTCAACCTACAATTCCTCTTCTATTTCATTTCCTTCTTTATTATTTTTTTCATTTCATAGTACTTGGATAAATTCTTTCCCAATTGATGTTGGGTCTATTTCTTTGTAAATAATTTTGAACAATCACTTAGATTAGACAATGATAGGAAAGAGCTTTGAAATTACCTTTTTGAACTACCTTTGAAATTTTTGTGATCATGTAGAGCAAGAAGTTGGGGAAATTTATCTCTATACCATGCTGCAAATGATTCATGAACTTGAAGTGTATTCCATGCAGCATGGAATACCTCCCTTTGTAAATGAAATATCTAGAGATAAACTCAGTAGCTTTAGCCCATCTTACTAGCAGAGATAACCATGTAGGGCCTTACTTTGAAGTTTCCAAGTTTTTATTTACTATGATGAATTTTTGCTTCTCTACTTTGGTATCAAATTTATCTTACCATGCCTCCCCTGTTCATGGCAATCTTGTTACTCTGCTGATGATAGTCTCTATCAGCTTTATATCCATTCATCTTATTATAGCTAAGTTATTATGTAATGTACCAATGAATTCTTTTGCAAATGTTTCATCTACGGTATGTATCTTCTAAAAATATTGTGCCCATCCTACATTCCTAAAACAAGGTTAGGATGTCAAAGCTATTGGTTAAAGGGGTGACATCAATTGGTTCATATTTTAGCAAGTCCACTCCCATATTGTGAGATGAAATTTGAGTTACAGGTTGTGTTCTTCAGTAAGGGTTATGTGGATTTGGTGAAATTTTTGTGATTTTTGCTTTGGGAGTGAAATAATCCATATGAATTATGGAAAATATCTCCCCAAAATTAAACTATCACTTGCCTTCATGGTAGTAGGAAAGGGTGGAAGAAGTAGTGAGTCAAAGGTGACACCAATTAATGAAGGAGAAGATATGGTGAGTTAGTGTGATAAAGATAAGATATGGTGATGCATTAATAGCATTAGGTACCATCATCTTAATAATAATTACAATGTATGACATGAAATAAATATTTAGTAATTACCTTTTTACTTATAGGAATACCTTTTTATTAAGGTGCAAATGATAATTTGAAGTGGCAGTCTAACATGTGTTATCATTTGACTAGAAATAAAATGATTTATGTAGGATGGAATGATAACAATACATCTTTTAGCAAGACATATTTCCTATAGCAACACATTTTATCCTATAGCAACAAGTTTTATCCTGTAGCAACATATTTTATCTTGTAGTAATAATTTTTTCATTCTGTACCAAGAAGGAAAATGTATTTCTGCTCCAAAGGAATGAATCTACAAGAAAAACAAATGATTTTTTTTATTATAGTAGTGTCCTCTCTCTCTCTCTCTCTCTCTCTCTCTCCTCTCTCTCTCTCTCCTCTCCTCTCTCTCTCTCCTCTCTCTCTCTCTCTCTCTCTCTCCTCTCTCTCTCTCTCTCTCCTCTCTCTCTCTCTCTCCGCTCTCTCCTCTCTCTCTCTCTCTCTCTCTCTCTCTCACACACACACACACACACACACACACAATGAATGTCAATCAGCTAGTGACCTGATATTTTGAGACATCCATCAATAACACCTTAAGGTTTTCATTTTTGAATTAGAGAAGAGTTGAAAAATATTAAAAAAAATTTGACAAAAATACCCTTTGGATGTAGGGGAAAGTTTATTTACTTCATGAAGAAGAGATGGATGTGGTTCTTCAAGAAGTTGATGAGTGAGAGTTTCCTTAGAAAATAGTTTCTTATATAGCTTGATCTTGTGTCCTTTAACAAGTAATCAAAACTAAATAGAGTCAATGGTCATGAGATTTATAGCTCCACTGTCAAAAACTTGTTCAATCTCATAAGGCCCAAGCCATCTAAATTGTAGCTTTCCTTTATGATCCTTGTATTTAGAGTAAAAAGAGTGCCTAGTCACTAGGTTGGAAATTCTTAGTCTTGATGTTCCTATCATGCCAACCCACATGTTTTTTTTTTGCATTATTTTAGTATGATGAAGTGATTCCTTTCTTATTTCATCAAGTGGTTCAATTGCATGATCCTATCTTGTTGAGATTGGGAAATATCTAATCCTAAATCAAGTGTTGTCCTTAATTTTTATATTCAAACTCAATGGACAGAACATGCTTTTAACCATAAATGAGTTCATATGGAGTGAAACTAGTTGTGTTTTTTCAAGTGAATTTATAATCCCTTACTTCTTCTAGAAGAAGAGTTGAGAAATATTTTCTATGTAGGTTGATAGTTTTAGTGAGGATATTTTCCAATTCTCTATTTGTCACTTCCACCTAACCATTTGACTGAGGATGGTAAGGGGTAGAATTTTTGTGTATGATTTCATATTCTTCAACCAAAGCAATTGTGAGATCTTATGTGAACTATGGGCCTTGGTGTATGACTATTTCTCTTGGTATTCTATAGTAGGTGAATATTTCTTCATATAAGAACTAAACTACTTTCTCATCTTGGGCATGGGTTAATGATTTGACCTCTACCCATTTTGTGAGAGAATCAGTGCACACCAGTATGTATTCCTTATTTTTGGATTTAGAATCAATGGTACCTGCAAAATCCATTCCCCATTTGTTAAAAGGTTCTATAACCAATTATGATTGTAATGACATTTTATTAGAGCAAGTGGATTTTCCCATACACTAGCATTGATCACATCTATAGGTATACATATGGATTCCTTATGAAAAGAAGGCCAATAATATCTCATAGTGAGTATTTTCATGGTATTTTGTTTGGTAGAAAAATTACCCACATAGGGTTCATCATTGTAGGCTTTGAGAATGTCATAAGCTTCATCTTCTCAGATACATCTTCTCATAACTAAATCTAGTCTAGTGATAAAGAGATATCCTACAATCTAGGAATAATTTCTACTCTTTTGCATCAATTTTTGTTTATCCCTAGGTGAGAAATGTTGTGGTAGTGATCTGAAAATAAGATAGTTAGCAATATCTATGAACCAAAGAGATTGAATTGTTAGAATAAATAAATGTTCATCAAGAAAAGAATCATCAACAATAGGACTATGCTCATCATTTTGCAACTGAGATAGAAAATATTCTACTATATTATCCTTACCTGGTCTATCCATAATGGTAATATCAAACTCCTATAGCAAAATCAACCAATGAATTATCCTACCTATTATAACAGGTTTATTCATTAAATACCTAATTGTTGCATGATCTATGTGGATGAATACTTGGTAACCTATAATTTAATGTTAAAATTTTTTGATGGCATAGAAGATGGTAATAAATTCCTTCTCTATTATAGTGTAGTTGAGTTTATCCCCCTGAAGATTCTTGTTGATAAAATAGATTACATAACCTAGGGACTCATCTTTTTGGCCAAGGACAACTCCTAAAGTGGTGTTAGATGCATATATGTGGATGTGAAAAGGATTATTTTAATTAGGCCCTCTTAGAATAGGAGTTTTTATGAGAAGGTCTTTGAGTTGTTGAAAAATAGTTTGACAATCATTATTCCATGTAAATTTAGCATCCTTGGTAAGTAATAAGAATAATGGGGTGGCAATTTTACTAATTTTTTTGATGAATCATCTATAATAATCAACATGTCCTAAAAATATTATAACATATTTCTACTTATTTGATATGGGTAGATCCTTAATGATACTTATCTTTGTTGGGTCAACTTGAATTCTATTAGAGGATATGTGATGCCCCAACATAATCCCTTTAGTCATCAACATGTAACACTTTTCATTCCTCACAGATATTTTGTGGTCCTGGTAATATTGAATAACTTTCTCCATGTTGGTGAGCATTTATTTAAATTCTTACCCATATAAATTGAAATCATCCATGTAGATTTCAATATAGTCATGGGAGAGATCAAAAAATATTCTCAAAATAGCCCTTTGAAAAGTAGTTAGGACATTGTAAAGACCAAATGTTAAGATGACATAGGCATAGGTTCCCGAAGGGCAAGTAAAAATGGATTTATCTTGGTCTTGTGGATTAATTCATATTTTATTATAACCACTATAGTCATCTAGGAAGGAAAAGAACTTTTTTCATACTAATATATCCAACACTTGATCAATTAATGGAAGGGGAAAGTGATCCTTCATGATAGCAACATTCAATTCCCTATAATCAATGTAAGTACGCCATTTAGCCCCTTTATTAGGGATAATGAATAGGGGAGAGGCCCATAGGATATCTAAAATAATATAAACAAATCTTTCATCCAAGAGTTTTTACAACTCAATTTTTACAATATCTTTAATTACAGGATTCATTCATCATTGGGGTTAGCGAATAGGTTTGAATTATTATTTGATGTAGCTATGAAGCATACATAAATCTAAGGGTATTCCTCTCATGTCATGGTAATCCAAATTTAATGTTATTATGTTCTTTCTCAAAATTTTAATTAACTTTTTTGTTAGGGTCTTAAGGAGGTGCTGATGTTTAGAGGTTTGTTTAGCAGAATGTCTACTTGCTTTATTAAATAAAGCATGGATTCTATGTTGGAAATTAAAGGACCATATCTTCATTTATGGAAAATTAATTTATTAAATTTCCAAATGTCTCTTTATATTTTAGTAAGATCATTCTTAGGAAAGGTATTCTAAAGAGGGCATGGTGTACATTCTAAAAGGTTGGTCACTATATGATCCTATCGATGGGTGTTTTGTAGGATACCAGTAAAGACAATGTCTTCTTCTTGTACCTACAAAGCTAGACTCTGGTCAATTGTGTAGAGAGCCTATGAGGAGACAAATTATTCAAAGTCATTAATCTAAGGGGTTAGACCATCATTCTAGGAAGGCTAAGCTGGTAGATACAAAACCAATTTCTTCGTATCATTTTCATTAGAAATTAGCATTTTTCTTGATCTTCAACCAATAAAAGCATAAAAAATAGCCAACCATATGTGGCCAAAGATGAGAGGATAACCCCTCAAATTTCTCTTTGGCTGTAGGCTAATAAAGTTTGTTGGATATACCAAGAATCCATAGTGATGACAAGGTCCTCAACAATCCCCTTAGGCTTAAAAATTGATCTATTAGCCATCCAATATATGGTGGGTGTTGGATGGAGAGTGATAAGTTTTAGCTATTGCATGGTCTCCATGTTCATCACATTGATGGTTTTTCCCAAACAAAATAAAGTATTGGATATGGGTTGGCCATGGATACTAACATTAACTATAGGACTTCCTGGATCAGAATATTTTGGGGGAATTATGTTTCCCAACATAATTTCTACTAGTTGGCCAATGACTTAGACTATTTTAGTATCCTTATTCTTTCTTCCCAATTTTTTCAAACATATCTCTATAAGAGCTTTTATTGTAGATAGGAGCATCCTTTATTGATTAAAAGAGTGGGATTTTTATGCACACATTCTTGAGTTGTCCTAAAATATCAAATTTAGGCTCTAGTTTAGGACTCGATATGTTTAATCTCTCTAGAAAAGGAATATTTTCAATTTCTTTTTGATTTTTTTATGGACTTGGCTTAGGATTGACCATGGGTGGCTACAGATTAGTATGAAGTGAAATTAGTTCAAAAAAACATTTGACTATGGGTGAGTTAGGTTGTGGAAGACCATGACTTGAGTGAAGTTGAACTTAATTAATATCCTAGGTGTATGTTAGATATTTCATTATTTTAGTGGATTATGTCGATTAAACCCACTTATTATTAGGATTGAGGATGGGATAGATAAAAAATTAAATGTTTTGAATAGGTTGTTGAGTGTTTGGCAATATGGCTTATTATTTTTGTGGTTGTTGTATTTTCTAGGAAAAGCCTTAATTACCTCACCATTCTTGTTGTCAAGGATTAGAGGGAAATAACCATTTTTGGTTTTAAAATTTCCTAATTTGAGGTTGTTGTCCATTTTGATGCATCCATAACTGATTCTAGGGTAGCTTCTAACTTGTTTGGGACCAATTTTGATTAGGTATATTCATCCAAAAACCATATTGAGGATTATTTGAGAATTGATAATTTACAAACATAGAGTTTGATGGCAAACCTAGTCTTTGTACCCATGGTTTCTATTAAGCCACAAAAAATATTTGATTCTCATTTTATCCTATGGCATGAAACTCTACTATCTCAGGATTCTCCTTGGTTATGCTAGCTACCTGAGCTTTCATAGAATGGCATGTGTAACCCACCTCCTTCTTTTTGTATTTAGGGAAATAGGTGTCTAACGCTTTCTCAATTTCTTCTTTCTTCCTCTATGTGTGTAATGTATCAAGTTGAGTAGCTAAGTGGTTGATAATGTCATGCTTCATGTCCTAGAGTAGGTTCCTAACTTCACCTTTAGATAGTCCTATTGTAGATGTTGCAAGAAGGCTTCTACCACTACTTTTATTCATGGTTAATTTGGAGTATTTTGTACATAGAAATGCTAGCTCATCAAATGGTAGTGTAGAAACATCAGCACCAAACATTAGATCTAGTACCTCTAGATAATCATCTCTAATTCCTTTTAAGAATATCAACTTGACCAATTCCTTGTCCATTATAGTCTTCTTAGATTTTTTCAAGACGAAAAAAAACTTTCTATATATTCTTATAATGACTCATCATCATCTTGTGTCATTCAAAATATGTCATCTCTCCTATAGTTTCTACCCCTAAAATTGTCTTGGTATTTCATTAGAAATTTCTCCTTCATGTATTCCTAAGTAAAAATGGCATCCTTTCCAAGTCCCATAAACCATCTAATTTTTGTATCTTTGAGTTTTGCTAGAAATAACTTGAGTGTCTTGATTATAATCATAGCTTCAACATAAGATGTCAAACTCAAAAAGAAATGTGTTTGGATCCTCATATATTTTCCCCCTAAAATTAGGGAGGGTAATGTAAGGTATATTCTCCATGGGTGCATTTATGTCAGGAGTAAGGATAGAAAATTTGATAGTAGCAGAATCATTGGTATTTTTTTCTTCTTGGTGGTCCCCCATGAATAATTTTTGTGTTGGTAGATGGGAGGTTATTACTACCCACTACTCAAAATTCCTATCAATTCTTTTATTTCCTAGGGTGTAGAAGATGGAAACTTTATGTTTTTCCTTAGGAATGTATGGTTTCCTATATAATGGGGATGGTGTGGAGGTTTTAGAAGATTTAGATAGTGTTTCAGCAAAGAGTCTCTCTAAATTGGAATATTCTATTAGCCTGGTGTTTCTTCTAGGAACAAGAATAGCTTTGAATGCCTCCTTAGCAAGAAATTTGGATGATGGAGGGAAGAAAACTTTATATTCATGAGTATGAGGTGATATGGTGAGAATTTTTAAAGATGGTACATGTGGATCTCTTCTAGGGATATGAACCTCCTCAAGGTCTCTAGCTTGTGCTACCAATCCAACTAAAAATTCTTCCTTCTCTACCTTTTCTATTGATAACTGTGAGTGATCTTCAGGAATTCCTTCATGTTCCTCAATTGTTTCAAGATGAATTTTGGATATTATATAAATGTTTGATAATTTAATAAAAAATCTTCCTATATATTCCCCTTCACTTTGCATAAGACAACCAATTTTTTTCTTTTTACCCACCATGCCTACATAGGGTTAGTAATATGGGGTTTTTTTGAAAATTTCCACTATTCTAATTGAAAGAATGGATATTTAAAATATGAAAGTAAGAAATATTTAATCTAAAGAACAAAAAACTTTGAAAATAAGAAAATAAACATATAGAAACAATTGCTATCAAGATTGAATATTACAAGCGTGTGACACCCTTCCCCAACAACAGTGCCAAAAATGAGTAGTAATTGATTTAAAATTAGATATATTTATCTTGATCATAATAAATAAGGAGAGTTACCATGGACCTATACCATCTACCTTATTTAAATGTCAACTTGAGGATGTAGACTTGATAGGATGATGTCACTATATGTACACACTCAATATTCTAATTTGACCTTCTAATAATTGTTATCTAAGATGTTAAAGTCATGTAGTAAATGAAATGATATAAATAAAACATAAATAGAATATTGTGAAATAAATGCTTAGTCATTGGAAGCTCCCTTAAACAAATCCAAGCAAGAATGTAAATCACACAATTTAGAAATGAAACACACGATGCATAAAGAAATCAAATAACATGCTTAGATATTAAAATGGGTTAGATTATTACTGTAGGATTTCAAAGGGGGTCCTTCATCCTTTTGTATTCAAATTCAATCATTCATCTCATAAAACCTAATTTAACTCATAAATTCTTGTTCATATTACTAAAAAATGTAGCAATGAATTGCTGCAATAAATTACAATGATAGTTGATTGACAAAATATACTTTTGATAATCTATAATCAACATCTACTATATTTCAAATCTATTGCTACACACACACACACACACACACACACACACACACACACACACACACACACACACACACACACACACACACACACACACACACACACACACACACACACACACCATAGAGGATATTTTTTAATACAAAACAATATATTTTCTAATCTAAGATACATTTAACTTAGGATAACCAAAATTGGCTCATATTGCTAAAGATGTCTTCATATGAATTCTATGACATTTATATAGGATAAACAAAACTATTTAAGCCTTCAACCACTTCCTTATTGTCCTCCATGGACATTATGGTTATTTATATGAGTCAGTTGAAATAAGAATCAAAATTTGTTCATTAACACATTTGGTCATGTAGTGGCTACATGATAGTCTATGTAATGATATTCCTTTGTTGCAAGAATGTCTATGCTATATACCTTCCTCTCCAAAACATACTTAAAACATATTGTAGAAAAATCATCCTAAAGTAATAGATAACCATCATATATTAAATTTAAATACATAATTCTAACTATTAAAAGATTATAAAAACATAAAGCTATTTGCAATATTATATATATATATATATATATATATATATATATAATAAAGTTTTCAAAAGCATGGTTAACAAACATGATTAGTAAAATAGATGAGGACAAGAAAAAATCATATGGGGTTCATCAATGGCTATGGGTGCTTAGGATTTCACTCTGGTAGAATTTACTCACTTGGGCTCTAGTTTAGCTCTAATTACATGCTTAATTTAGCTTAAGGTTTATAACCTAAAATAGTCAACCTTTTTCTTCTTTATACCCTTAATTTATCTACCATCTTAATTAAAGGTGAGTAATGACATGGTATTGCCTAGCTTTCTTGGAATATACTAAAACCCATGAAATATATGAAAATACACTACCACTTACATATTTAATTTATATCTTTGTGCCTCTAATATCACCTCATTAAATTCTCTAAATAATATTTTTGGTGAAGTAACATGTAGTTCAAATGGTCACTTCCTACCTAACTTCAAGTAGATGCCATCTTGTCTTGACAATATTCCTCCTTCACTTTGTTCACTTGGTACAAACTTCAAATTCCTTATGGAAACCTAGGTGCAACACTTCACATACATTCAATTCATCCTCCAAGGTTCCATCTTCTCTTCCTACTACACTTTTATTTCAAGTACACTTTCCTATCTTGGTCAATTTCTCTATGCTTTCATCTCTTTCCTTGGCATGTCCCTACCCCATACAAATAATTTATGTTGGTCCTCTAGTGATTCAATCTCCAAGTCTATTACACACTTAGCATCTTGTGAAACTTTCTCACATCTTATGCACACTAGCATCTTGTGTACCTCTTTTCATCACTTGGTACTCATATCTCAAAGTTCAACAAATTCCATGCACCTAGAAACTTAGGTGTCTAGCCTTAAGTTCTTAGAAAGTAACCTTTCTTGACTCACCAAAATATGCATGGAATCATTATAATAGTTTAATTATGATCATAAAAATGCCTCACTTATTCACTCATCACCAACACAATATAAAATTACACAAAACATAAAGAAATGTTTGGCCTACACCAAAATTTATTTTGTTCAACATAACACAACTAACTTGTGACTAGGAAGTTAGTGTATAATGGTGAAAGAACCATAATATTACCTATAATTCTTAAATTTATTTCCATTTAAATGTCCAAGGAGTGTTTCACTTGTCAACATGCATAGCTTGCATGCACTAGTTTCCAATATGTTATGGATTACATATGGACCCATCCACCTCATTTGTAGCTTTCTAAAGTTATTGAGGTACCTAAATTTATAGAGAAAGACCAATATTCCTTCATTTAATACCTTATTCTTAACATTCTTATCATGCCATAATTTCTAGCATACCTTCTCTATTTGCTAGCTCCATCTTATTTGGCTGCACACCTCATCCAACCACTCCAAGTCCTTCATCCTTGCACTAAATGATTATTGGTCATCAAAATTACCAATATTAATAATGCATAATGATGTCACCATGAACTATAATTATAGAATCACCTTTGTACCAAACACTAGTTAGAATGGTGTAGCTTTATTTAGGTACTTGTAGGTTATATGATATACCCATAGTACAACTAATACTTGATCATCCCAATATTTGTGATCAACATCACATATATTTATTAGGGACATTCCTAATATATTTTTAAATACATTAGTATTTTCATTTATTTTTGGATGATAAGGGGTGGTCTTATGGTGTGACATCGTGTATTTGGTTAGTAGCATCTACATAGTTTCATTGATGAAGTTGTGCCTCTATCTCTACTCAAACTAAGTGGGAATCCATAGCAACTTATGATTTTATCTTATATGAACCTTATGACTATGGTAGTTATATAATATTTGGTTGGCACTACCTCAACCCACATGGTAAAATAATTGATGGTTGTTAAAATGTATCTTACATCGATGTGCCTTACTACAGAGTGATCTTCTAGATAAAATCAATGGCCCATTTTTCAAATGGTGATTGGGAAAGAATGGGGATAAGGGTAATCTCATCTCAATGGTTGGGCTTCCCTGTGCACTAACATATGTCACATGCCTTGGTGAAATTTTTTGCATCTTGTAATAGACTTGGCCACCACAAGCTTGATTATAATACTTTACACACCATTGCATAACTAGTGTAGTGGTCACCTACTGTCCCTTGATATGCCTCATATGAAATGGAGTCAATTTCATTTTATAAGAAAAATTGGCATAAAAATTCATCTCAAACTATTTTGTATAGTTCCTCATGGATGAGCTGAAAAGAGGCAACACAAACTATGAGTTGTTTCTTATCTTTATTTGTCATAGTCTGGGGTGTAGATCCTAATGTTATAAAAGTGACTATCTATGCCAAGTCCTTAGGGACATGTTTGAATTTATAGTCACACATCTATTATATCATCCTCGATCATTACTACTACATTGTTTTAGTCAATGTAGGACATATGGTCTAGGCTTGACTTTTATTTTCTAGGCTTGACAATAATTGAGAATTAGAACTCTTGAAATAAAAATATCCATCTACAAATGTACATGTGGAGAATGGGATTGTTCATGAGGTACTTAAGTGACTTGTGGTCTATTAATAAGATGAATGGGGTTTCCAATAAGTATTTATTGAATTTTTATAGGGTGTAGACCATGGCCAGTGCTTCATGCTTAGCTGTATAGTTTTGCTTTGTTTGGGTCAATTTTTTTCTTACAAAGGAGATGTGATGATCCATTTTACCTTTATTAGGTTGCAATATAATAGTGATAATTATAGATCCAAATTCATCAATATTTATGTGGAATGGGTTCATCTAGTAGGGAAAGTATAAGATAGGAATGATAGCTAATTTGAGTTTCATAATTTCAAAGGCATCCCCCTTGAATTGTGCCCCAATAGAATGGGTTATATTTATACAAGATATCCTCTAGTGATGCCAAAATATTTTCATAGCTCCTTATGAATTTCCTATAGTAGTTTAAATGGCCCAGAAAGGTGTGAACATCTTTCTACATTGAAGGGGTCTAGATCTGAATGATTATTGCAATCTTCATGGGATTAATGAGTAGATCATGTTTATAGATGATGTGCCTGAGCAAGGTTCCAAATGGTGTTACAAAGATGCACTTATTGAGGTTTAAGGATATATGTATTTTTTTCACCTTTTAAACATAAATTTTATGTTATCATAGTGGTTCCTTTACAAGCCCATACATAGTCTATTCATCTAGGTATACTTGGAGGAACTTGTGGATGAAGTCTTTAAATACAGTGATCACCACTCTAGAGAATACAACTAGTGCATTTTTGAGTCCAAGCAAAATCATGTTATAAGTTAAAAAACCACATTTAGTTAAAAAGGTAATTTTTGGCTTGTTCTCCTCTTTAGTCTAGACTTGATGGTATTTGGAGAACCCATCGTTGAAGGTATAGGTCTCACATCCTACAACATCATCTAAGACTTCATTAGTGAATGGAGTTAGGAAGGGGTCAACAATGAAATTAGTGTTTAACATTGTATATTCAATGAAAATGTGAATGTTCCCATCTTTCTTGATGCTAATCACCATAGGGATCACCCATTTAGATTCTTGTACTGATTAGATAATACCTATGACTAGCATACCATTAATCTCCATCTTGACCTTCGTATGGAGATTGGGGTTTAGTCTAAAGGGGTGATTATTGATAGGTCTTATGCCATCCACCATATTTATGCTCATATTTCTAAGGTATGGGTGGGTTCCCTTCATGTCTCAATAATTTGATGGAATAATTATTGGATCTCTTTCAAGAGAACCATAATTTGTGCCAACTCTATGTCAAACCAATATGGACCTAGAGTAGCCATGTTTGGTTCCCCTTATTTGATGATGTCTACCTTGGTAGTCTTGAGTGGTACATGGTAGGGATTATTAATTTACTAATGGGAATCCTTAAATTTATTACTCCCCTTAATTGTCTCTATGAAAAGATGAGTTGGGTCTTCTTCATCAAGGGTGATATCCTTTATTTGGTGCACTAGTTTCTTCTTACCTATCAAGGTCATCTAGTTGTGCTCCTTCCAAGTTTCATCATCTTCTTAACTCAAGGAAATATTGAGTGTATGATCCTCAAATAAATTTGAGATCACCAATAATTTTTCCCAAAACATGTCCTTTAAGCACTCCTCTTGGATTATAGTGTCCTCGAACACTACACTTTGAGTTACTTGAAATGGATTGATTAATCTCAAGTTATATGAAGAAAAAGAGAGTGTGCACAAACCTATCCTTGAGTTCATCCTAGTTTATTGTCTTGAATCACATATTATTGAAAACATACCATACTCATGGCCAAATCTTTAAGGTTCTATATAAGGTGTGCACCCATAAGTTCTTTGGAGAGTTTGCGCTGTAGTCAGTCTAAGTTTCTTCACACCAGTGCATGTGGGTTATTGGGTTAGAATTGCAAAAGTATGTAAAAATTTATAGATCCTCATTATTTTTCTTGAATATAGTTTATATTTTTACTTTTACATATTTCCATGTTGGAAATCTATGCCTTTGTATTTCCCACCAATGAATGGTAATGATCATTAAAGTATACATCTTTGTGCCCATTCTATCTAGTTCCTTTAGGATGAATGATTCAAAGTTATGGACATATTATTCCATATGTTTTATCTCCTCATACCTTAGGAGCACAAAAATTTTACCTTTACTCAATTGAAACATTCTCTTTCCCTTATTTTTAGCATAATAGACCCATCTCTTCAAAGTGCGATCAATCTAGACCAAGCCAATTCTCATAGGTTTTAGCACCTTCATGCTCACTAAGTGGCACCTCTGACCAGTCATATCATAAGATTATTCAACCCATTGGTCACAAGTAACATCAATGATGTCTAACGCTAACTATCCATCATCCTAAACTATCACTCTTTGGCCACTAAAGTTAAGAGTCTTAGCACCTCATGCCATAATTTTCTAGATATGGTTGATCTCATTCTCTATATCAACACTTTCTACATAGGGGGGTCTTTGGTCACTTGAGAGGGGGATTACTACACTCTCATTACCATTTTTAAAGGTCATATAACACTACTTGAAATACATATCCATGTTAATCACATAGCACCATGGCCTTCCTAGGAGTTTTGGTTAATTATCTTGTTTAGCCAACTTAATCACTTTGAAGTCAATGTAGAACTTAGTACCCATGATATTTATAATAACACTTTTTAGAATTATAATTGGTTACATCATGGATTTGTCATCCATGAAAAGTACATGAGGAGAAGGCCTTAAGGTTGGCTTACCCATCTTTTCCCATGCATTCTTTGTTAATATATTGACCTCAATACCTATGTCCATGAGGACCTCGTATATAGACCATCCATCAATGGTAGCATTCACCAAGAGTTATTTATCATACTCTACATTCTATGTATGCCTAACTTCTTACACCCTTTCCATGCATGACATAGTGAATTCACCTAACTTTTGTCTTGTATGTTCTAAAATTAATTTCTTTAATAAAGGCAACATCACTTATATCTAAAGGAGACATAAGATCTATGTTAGATCTTGTACCTCAACCTCTTGGCCATCTTGCTTCTTGCAAGAGGCAGTAGATTATGCTTTTAGGTCTCACACTAGTTGGAACTCCATTTTTAGGTTTTGAGTCACACGCATAGCCTACTATAATAAATATTTCTAGAGCATAGGGTATGTGTAAGGTGTAGTTTTGGGTTTAATCTATGTTATGTACTCAGTGCGACCTTATTCCCCATATTCTAGGCATAACTTTGGTACTAGTGCAATTGGTGTTTGAGTGGTGATTCCACTATGAATAGTTGTTTGCATTTTCATGGCATTTATGAGGGTTAGTTGTACCTTTGGAGTTCACTTATCTAGTTTTAGCTCATGCCTAATCATTCCTACAACCTTATCTATGTTAGGTCAGTCTTGAGTCAATTTATTGTATAAATCAAGATATTTCTGGACCTTATGTGTTCCTCTAAAATACCCACATATTGAATGTGTAGAGAATTCACACTGATAATACTCTATTAAATCATACTTGTAACATGAACATGATGTGAATCTTCCTCCATCACATCCTCTACCTCATCCTCTAGTGCCTCTTTGTATTCCATAGCATATATTTTATTAGCCATAGCCATCATTCCCTTGGGTTTCCTACCCTCTAGATACTGTAGCTACCTACCTGGCACCTCTCTCCATGTTTTCATATATCTCATCTATCATGTAATAATCAGTTGTGGTATGGGCTTAGGCATCACATAACCAACAATAGATGGTTGTGTTAAACTAACTAATGCATTACAAGAAAGGGAAGTTACAAACATCATGCACTCCATGCCAAACCTCATAAATTAAAATCAATGTGTACACATTCTTTTGAGGGTAGTTATTCCTATTATGGCCTTCTATCTCATAATTGGTGCACCATAATCTACTTTGAGTGTCTTGCACTAAACTAGTGGTCAAATTTAGGAGTTGGCTAGCCATGGATGTAATATGTGCCTCTATGTATGACCTAATTCTAGCATCATCACTCCCAACTACCTCAACTCTAAGTGTGTCTTCAAGTGCTTCATGAGTATTGGTGAATGTCTTCATGGATAGTGCTCTTTATAATAGTAATAGAAATCCTCCAATGAACCATTATGCATGTTGAGAGGGGTGAATGTCATAAACAAGATTAAAAAGAAGTGTCTTAAATTTAGCATCATATAGATGCATGATTTCATAGAGCCTTTGGTTAATCTCTTTGAGTGTGGTGATGATTTGATGTTCAAACTTGGGTATGTTGAATTCCTTTAGAAATGCTTCCTTCAAGGTGTCATAGCCAATCATAGCCTGGTTAGGATCAAATTTCCTATACCAAGTATAAACATGATCAAGCAGAGTTGTTATGAACTATGTTGCCTTGCACTTTGATTAGGTTATACCCCAAGCACACCATTATAGTTCACATTTCATCACATGCTCTATGACATTTTCCATACATTGATACTTTGTCAAGTGCATGGTCATCTCATAGTAAATCTTCTATGGGGGTGTATGAAATCTAAGGTGTTTGTCCCATGGTACTTATCTTAGAAGTGGTCCTCTAATGCCTCTAGCCATTGGGTTAGGCACTAATCCCATTGTTAGCTATGGCACCATAGATGATGATGCCATTATACTACTCACTTATGGAACTAGGGCACTTCCTATGGGCTATTATTAAGTCTGCATAACTAAAACTGGTTAAAGTAGAATGCTTGTGCTCATGTTCTATGTCATTGAGCTAGTACTCAAATATCTTGAGGTATTCTCACTTAAATTTACATAAGGAATAATTTGGTCAATTATAAAATTATAGTCTAGGTCTATAAAATGGTCAACATTTATGTGGATAATAGGGTCAATTATAACTCTTCTTTCTTCACATGGGGGATCCAGTGCATGAGCTAAAATCAAAGGTTTAAAGGGGGTAGGCAATTTTGGTGCATGTTCAATGGTCAAATTTTATAGGGACCCAGTGAATTCTTCACCTATCAATATTTGAGATTGATCTATGGCTTCATTTTCCCTCTCCTTGTGTTATTGTAATTTAAGAGATCCTTCCCCATGTGCTTCCCACTCTCTATAGGTTCTCTCAGCACTTCTAGGTTCTAGATCTTCCATCATCCTATACCTCCTTTTGTTATGGTAAAATCATGTGAGCTCACAGGTGTTAATTTTCTCATCCCCTTTTATTTCAATTTACCTACACATCTCGTTCTTCCCTATTTCATTGCTATTATGCAAAAGGACTTTATCTTTCCATCCTCATGGTTTCAAATCCATAATCCACCATAATTTTCTTAAACTTTGTGTTGAAATCTTTCAAAAATGTGCCTCTAGGATCATAAAAAAATTGATATTTTTCTTCTTTAAGGTAGGAATATATCAACACTACAATCTCAATAACATAACTATTTAACACTCCTTGCCACCAATTATCTGTAGCTCTAGCCCAAGTGGCATCTAGGTTCTCAAGCCTCTCTAGGCATTCCTTCATCTACTCAAGGTGTTGTCCATAGATTTGAATTATATGGGCCATATAAGAAGACAACTATTGGTACACATGTTTAGGTAGTTCCCAAAATAAAACCTTATATAGAGCATCACATGGGTTATTTTGAACCCACTTCCTCAGCTTTTATCCTTTACAGGATGGATGTTTTAGATCAAATTTGTCTTCCACCTATTGAAACCAATGCTCGATGTTCTCAAGGAAGACTCAGAGTATTGTTTTATCACACCATTACAAAAACAAAATTTAACATGGGTCCTAATAATGGAACCAAAATATTTTAGTTTAATGGGGCTTTCAATTCATTCATTTATGGGGTTAGGTGCTCATTCAATTATCCAAGTAAATTTTAGATTTATTACAACTAGGTGCAAATGTAATATATCCTCTTAGTGTTCAAAATTTATTACTCAACTATGATGGCATAAATTCACATAAGGTACAATTCTTTTGTACTCACCTAAAACACAACAAAGAGAGAATAGAGGAATGTGTTTGGCTAGTTATGTCATGGTGTAATGCATCATATGTATTTCTTGGTCATTTAGTGAAGGTTTTTGGAAGATTCATTGGTATAAGCCATTTTTGGGTGGATTCTCATAGTATATAGGTACAAATCATATCTAGGGACTTAATTCTAGTCATAGGAGTGTAGACCTATATCAGCCTAGTTCTATGATCTCAAGGTCACAAGCTTTTGTGTTACTAAGCTTAGCATGATTCAGTACTTTGACGGGTCAATGAAATGCCTTAGATCAAGTTCATAATATATCTTGTTCTTATTTTAAGGACATCAAATCTTGGGTGCATGAATTTTATTACACTTAGGCTATTTTAATATATTATGATGATAACATCATATTTTACATAGGGATGCCATTAATGACTTAGACCAGAACTCTACTTAATAAAACATTCATATATTGAAACTACACCATTGTAACTATTAATAGTAATTACACCATTCAATAATTAATTAAAAGGAATTAAATAAAATGACACTATGTATCATGATAAACATTTTTCTTCATATACTTGAAGTTTCTAATATAGAGTATAGTTCATATTGTAGAAAATAGAGTACATAAGGCAGAGTAAAAGCTTCACTAACTAATTGTTTGCCCAGGGGCTCATAAGTGAGCATGGGTTTACACAAAATGGAGCCTTATTAGCATCCATTATAAATCCTATATTGATGTCATTCGTATCTAAATTGAATTCTATAGAGCTTCACTAAATTAGTTTACCTCCCTGTTACTCACTAGATTGAGCTCAACTTTATAGTAGATAGGAACATCTTCATGTGAGGGTGGAGGGCACACATTGGGTGTTGAGATAGAGCCTTGATTGATAATTTTTTAAAATCTATCATATTTTTCCCTTTGTGATATTTTCACCACATTCAACCACTCAATAAGATGCCCTAAAAAACTAGGTCCTATTTAACCACCTACCAGCTGGCACTAGGTATGTGATGATTCCTCCAGCTAGTGCAAAAGAAACCAAAATAGTAATCATACCAAGTGATTACCTCATGAAAATATGTCTTTAGATTTGGCATAAATCCATACTTAGATGAAATATGGGCTCAACAACATGAGTGGGTTTTTATAACCACTAATTACTTTACCTATGGGTGGAGGCAGTTGCACTCAAGGAAGTAAATGAGAACTTAATTTTAGAGTCCTATGACAGCCTAGTGACTACTTTTGGGGTCCCCTCAACCATCATATATAATAATTATTTAGATTTTACTAGTGAAAAGGTATGTTAGTGGGCCCTTTAATGTGGTATTTATCTCAAATCCTCATCTATTACTATCCTCATGGCAATGGACTAGTAGAGTCTACCAATAAGAATTCTATTGGGATCATTAAGAGGACAGTGGAAGATAGTAAAAGATGATGGCATACCAAGTTAAGGACTGCCTTATGGAAAAATATAATTACTAAAAATAATTAGAATGGTCACTCTCCTTACATCCTAGTTTATGGTAGAGAATCAAATCTACCCATTTCATTAGAACTACCAGCCTTGGAACTTGCACATCAACTGGAGCTTCAGGAGAATGATTCAATGGAAGTAAGAATGAATGAATTGAGAGAGTTGGAATAAATAATGCATAATGGTATGCATACTATTTGGTAAAACAAAATAAAAATTCAAAATATATTTTTAAAAGAGAGGTTCATCCAAGACCTTTCATCAAGGTGATATTGTGCTCAAGCAAGATGAAGACCGTGCCAAACTTAGTAAACATTGTAAGTTTGATAGTCTTTGGAGTGATCTCTATGTCATTAATGGTTGTAATAAAAGTAATGTTTTCTAATTATCCAATTTTAGTGGTGAGGAAATCCCTATTCCTATCAATGGTATGTTTCTTAGTTATTGATTTAAGAAAACTAATCCTCTTGTACATAGTAGTAGTTTCATTCCTCTAAGTATTACTACACATGTTTGTTAGTTGTTTGTTATTGGATGTTACTTTGTGTATTATTTATTTATTTTGTGTTCAAGTATCTAAGTTTGAATAGTCTCAAATGGAATTCATGTTTTTTTGTATCTAATGAGTGATAAGTATATTATTGATTCTTTTGACCAACAGGTTAGTTAAACCCTGTGAGTTGCCAAAAATATTGGAAATTTGGCCTCCCAAGGCCAAATGCCAACCCATATAACTAAAAAAAATTCTTTTCAAGACATTATGTACTTATTTAGGAATTTAAATATCCATTATACACATTTTACATCCAAGATGGGTTTCTTCTTGCACCTACTTATGAAGCTCAAAAACTGAAGGAGAAGAATGGTTTTTAGGGATGATTCTATATGAAGTTAAACTCATTTTCATATTTTTTTAATTATGTAACTCCTTCTAAGAAGTTAATTATAGCATAAAACCTATTCCTTATGTTGTATTCATCTCTAGGGATATTTAAATAAATTATTATGTCCTTTCATTCTTAATTCATACAAATAAATATTCCTAAGCCTAAAATTTGAACATAACCTCCTTTGGGATGGTTTTGAGTGGGGTTGCCTCTTTGATAGGGTACAAATGTGATTAACAAGTTTAATAAATTGAAATGAATTGAATAAAGGAGTGAAAAAAGGTTGAGAATTTTTTATAAGACCCATTTCCCTCTTTATACCCTTGAAATGGCTTATGACACTCTCAAGAGCAAAAGACCCAATCAAGCCTTATATTCTTATAATCTCTAATCATGCCTACGTATGCCATGATTAGAAAAGAGTTATGATGAATATGTAGAAATAATGAGACACTTCATTTTACCTCTATACATCATCTAAGGAGTTAAAATGAGAATTATATGGAGCATTATATTCAACACCTTCATATAAGCCTTAGTAGGTGGGATAATAATGAGTGTCTTGAGTGAAATCTCCACCTACAAGAGTTCTATGAAATAGAGATATTGAGAAGCTAGATGACTTGTTCGGGGGTTTACTAGCTTAAAGTTAAAGAATAATAGATGAGATCACCTTTACCATTTCAAGAAACCAATGAAACTATAAATATTTCAAGCATGAATAACTAAAACTATTGGAGAGAAGGCAACATTACATTTCCCTTATTAGAAAAAGTTAAGGTAAGTTTGAGTTGTTTAAGGTAATGTGTTACTTATTGTTTCCATGATAGTCAATACTCCTCATGGAAAAATTAATGTTTCTCCAAGCTATTTGATAATAGAGGGTTAATGAGGATCTTAGAGAAACTTTTTCCCTCTTAAGACCAATATCCCATCTATCATCAATCCGTACATAGAGTCTAATGACCACTTACAATAATCAACATGAAGATTCTTCAAAGGAGGCCATGTTTAAAAAGGTTATTCTTTAAGAAATAAAGGATTGATTGGAGGGTGAGGTTAAAATATTTTAAAAGTAAATGTTATTTCATTTGTTTTCTCAATTAAGTCTTCACTTTAAATACTCTAACATAAATGTCCTTAGTCTATATAACAAGGTTGACAAGCCTCATAATGACTAAGTTTTGGAAGTGAGCATCAAGGCCTTAGTATTGGGTAATATGAAAAATGGAATGATTTAAAATGAGTGATCAAAATTTCAGGGTTGAGTATTTTCAAACTTGCCTCATCACTTCATCATCCTATTGTCTCATAAAAGTTAAGTAAATGACCACCTATAACCATCATGGTGATGTGAAGTGATATGTGAGAAATGTAGAGCTCAAACTTGGTAATAAATGGATGTTCATGAATATAAAACTAGGATTTAATGACATATCAGGGTTTAATTAACCCATTTTAGGCATCTCATATTAAGAAACCTAAATTGATTATCTGTAGCTATGAATAAATGACCACCTATAGCCAGCTTGTCAGTTTTTTCATTATGTGATTATGTTATATGTTGGACAAGGTATCACGCATTTGGAGGTTTATATTGACTATAAGTATTCTTAAATGTTTTTCAATTTCATTTAAAATGGTAATAAAATATTCCAAAAATCTCATTATTAATCATAATTTATGATCAAACACAGTGACATAATCCTTATACCACCACCTATAGCTGAGTCACTCTTGACAACATTTTGAAGAAGATTAGTTTCAAATGGCATAAGTTATCAATAATGATCAAGGAGTAGAGGAGTGGATCACATAATAAATAAGTATCATATTAATAATTAGGCCTTTAAAAAGATATCAAACACTAACTCAGGGGAAAATTCTAATGTACACTAGGAGTCTTGTGATCAATTGACCACCAATTGACAAAAAAAAGCTTGTATGAAAGAGTGATTACAAGTTTGGAGTGTTTTAAAAGGTGAAAAAGAGTTGATCAGGTATATTTATACCTAATTTAGACTCCCAATAACTATAAATACACCTAAAAATCTAAAAAATTATTATAATACACCTACAATAGTGTTAGGCTAGGTTAATGGAGTTATGTGTAACATAGAGATCATTTATGTACTTGTGTATAAATTGAGGGACTTGGCAAAGGTGAAAAAGGGGTTCTCAATTATTTTTTTAGGATTATAAGAAAGTGATAACTAATTTTTTATTGGATATAATGTATTTAAAATTTCCATAATGATACTACTACCTACAACCAATGTTGGCAAAGCATAAGATAGAAGGAGATGAAGAGAGATAGTGCTTTGAAAGGGTGCATAGGACTGAGAAGTGACTAAGGAAGGATAGGTAACACTTAAATAATACTCATATAACATCACCAAATCCTTATTGGAACAATCATTCCATAATGAAATGGTGAAAAGAAACAAACTTAATCATGGACCCATGAAGCATAAAAACTCAGGAAACCAACTAGCTAGTTTTAGGAAAATAAGTTTTGAGGCCTTTATAGGCATTATCAAGATCAAAAAATTTATAAAATTTGTCATAATAATTTTATTAATATTTAAATTTTATTATTAATCTCATACCAATATTTTAAATATCTACTATTTTGTTTCAGACCCGTTCCACTTCATTTGTAAGGTCTATTCAAGAGACCTAGAGGATCACTTGAGCTCAAGAACACAAACCAAACATTATAGACATCATGAATGGAATTTAAGGTATTTTAAAATAAATTTAATGATATACATACATTATTAGGCAGAAAAAAACTATATTTTTTAGTCTCAATGCCCTTAAGGGCTTGTAAAGGTAAAATAGTCCTAAAAACCAAACACCCTCACTAGTGCACCAAATGCATATAGAGAAATTTGAACACTTATAGAGAATTTAAAACCATGGTGGGAATTTTTTTTTAATTTTTATGATCTATTCCTAGAATTTGGAATGATTTATAAGATCTAAAACCCATTTTTGACACCTCTCATGCTCAAGAAAAGCTAAAATAGCCACCTAAAGATCAACTTCAAATACTCATACCATTATCCACAATTTGAATGGGAGTTTGAGCCTTTTATAATAGTTTAATGGGTCTAATAATAATGTTTTATAAGTGTAATTATGTCACTTGTATGTCTTATTTTTATTAATAATCGTTAAGATCGCAAATAGTTCTTAAACCTCTCTTAAACCCCAAAAGTGACTAGTTTGCATAGATGGACCTTAAAAGTACTTAAAATGCCATAAATTGGACCTAAAATCTACTAGTGGTTTTTTTAGACTCTCTAAGGATATTTTACATGCAATTTTTATGTACTTTTAGTTGTATAAATATATATAAAAATTTACTTTTTCAAAGTTTTTGGCATAAAATAGAGTTTTGGAGAGCATGAATTGATTCCAATCAATGGGAGAGGTGGTTCAAGACTTATTTTACCTATAAAATCTCAAAAATATAAACAAAATTTCTCATAATTTATGAAACCATTCAAATATTTTAGGCCATTCTGAAAATGCTTCAAAACGATAAGCTTGCCTATGGGTATTTCAAGGTTTTTATACTTCCATAATGTTAAAGATCATAAAAGTTGACATGGATCATGGTGATATAATATTTAAAGTTAATAAAGTGTTTTTTTGGAGTTTTGAATGTGTGGGGATCTCAAGAGTGAGATTTTCACTTACTAGGCCCAGGAGGGCTAATTAGGCCTAATTTGACTGAAAGAATGAGCTAGAAAGTATATCTATACTCAGGATCTAGACACCAAATTTTGTGTACAGATATAAGGGGATAGGGTTTATCTAAAAATACTCTTATTTTTTCATAGTTTCTTCTAGTTTATTCCAAGCATAGAGATTTATCTATCATAGGGCTAAAAGGAATTGTGAAGGAATGCAAAGTTTAAGAACAAAATCAAGTATTTTTAGTGATTTAAGGATCTAATGGAATTTTTCCATGTTTTATATGATATTGAGAGACCATACATGAATAAATTTTTAATATTGGAAGAAAAAACCAACTTTTATCTTCTACACCTTCTTGAAAGAAGAGCAATTCAAGGAGTGAAAAAACTAAAATATTGTATAAATTCTTCATATAAAATTTTCTAAGGATAATATACATTATCCATGACAAAAATGAATATATAATAAGTCATATTTTATTAGAGGAAGTTTTCAAAGGTATAAAATGTCTTAAAGACTCCTAAAAGAGCTTCTCTCCTTCTAATGCCTAGTGTGTTGAAGGAGTCAAACTTGCACTTGAAGGCTTATAATGGCCCATGGATAATGTAAGGACCTCATCATTGTCTTAGAGGAAGTTTTTAATTAATAATAAATGACTTAAATTCTTATTTTCAAGGGGAAAGACCAAAAACATAGGACCTAGTATATAGGGTTCTTAAGAAAGGATTTAGGCATTATTGTTGGTCAAAATCCACCAGTCAAGGCTAATGAATGCTTGAGAATCATTAAAATTCCCAAATATGTCTTATATGAACCTCTAAACCATTTACAAAGGTGAATTAAAAATTAATAGTGAGATACTACATTGGAATTTGAAGGACTAAATCAATGTGTCATTTCCTAGTTTGGGGGCTCTTGTAACCTTCTTTGTCCTCTCTCTCAATTCACTATATGTAAGATAATTTTTATAATTTTTAACTATCCCTAAACTCACTTGAAATTGTAACTTGCACCTTGAATTAATGAGAAAATATAATTACAGACTTCTTCATTATTGTTAGTGTGTATTTTGATTTTTGACTTTCATCAAAGTATGATATTCATCTACATTTTCAGGTCCTATTTTTCACCTAATTATATGTTTTCATCCTCTATATTTAATATTAAATTTTTAATAGATATAATTTATGTTGAGTGAGTTGGTTTGTATTGTCTTTCATAGACCTCCATTCCTTTACCTCCAACTTACAAACCTTTTATCTAACCTTCATCTAAAATATTTATGTTTGGGATCATATAATAAATTATATTTAATAATATACTCCATTTTGATTCACACGTATTCTTAAGGACAAGGTTAAGAGAGGATCATTAAAGAATCGGTGCATCACCATCACTAGTATAGGTTTTCTTTTAAGTTATCTTTGTAACTCTTTTTACCCCCAAAGAAAAATAGGTTTTAGGAAGAGGAATAAAAGTTTATACATTAGATAAGATAGCCTCATAATATATAGGTTTGTTTTAGTAATAGGTAACCCAAAACTTTTATACCAATCAAATGTTAGTCCAAGTTTGAAGGAGAAGTGAACAATCTACTTCATAGGGTGCAACTTGGGTTGCTAACACTAAATTCTCAACTAAGGCCTCTATTTTACATTTAAAATATTATTGGATAGACATCCAAGATGAGAAAACTTTAGGATCTTGAACAAGGGGAAATGGGGCTGGAGTAGGCACAAGGTTCTCTTCCTTAACATCAATTTATTGATCCTGGTTTTTTTCCTCTTACTTTCTCCAAGACTTCACTACTTGGTTCCAAGTTAGAATTTTTAAGCTAGTAAGCACTAATGTTTTTGAGGTAGAGGAAGAATTCAGATTATAACCATTATATTATTTTATTTTAAATAATTTTCCTTTACCTTGAAGATGACTTTGAAGGGTGGTTTATTGCCTTGATAATTTGGATAGGACTAATTATGTTGATAGGAGATTTAGAAAGGTCTACATTGCTACTGTTGTATGATCCTTTTAAGACCTAAAATATCTTACTCAAGAGTCTTAGTCACATCTTATTATTCATGATATCCTTATTTATAGTCTTCTTCATAAGGCTACTCAACAACATCATGATCATATGAAGAAGGAATAGGCTGACCTTAGGGCTATCTTGGCTCATATGGATGATAACAATCTTGATAAGGCTATTAAGGAAAATATTATGGGTCATGAAAAGGATATTAGGGATGTGTAGAGTAGGAAAAATAATCATATCCAATAATACCAACTTCATTAATCAAATTAAATATAAGATTTTTAGAAAATTCTTTTCATAATAAGTATATAGGCTACTTATAACCATTTGATTATATTCAAAGTAACCATTGGTGTTTACTTGAATGCCTCTAAAGGATGATAGGTAGATTAACACACAAAAATCCTCCCAGTCTTTTGGGACTTAAGTCCCACTAGGAATCCCATAATATTTATAACCAAATTTTGTACCCTAGGAGAAGGTTTTTTATATCTCTCCAAATTTGGTTAAACATGGAATTACCCCTATAATTGTGGGTTATTTATAATAAGGGTAAACCTCTAGAATGAAGAACTATCTCCCTTTTATGAATCACTTATACTCACACACTACTTGTTTTCTTTTGAAAAAGGAAGAAATAACTAAAATAAAACTAACTATAGTGGTGATGCACTAAAATATTTTGACTACTACCACACATTGCATAATACATTAAGACCTACAAGATAACATAAACATACACACATCCTAGAATAAACCTATTGCATCAATGTTTTACAAAATGGTAAGGAATTATAAATCTAAGAGTTCACTTTAAAACACACAATATCTCCTTGATGACACCAACTACAACTTGCAAAATAGAAACAATCACATGAGGCAAGATAAATAAGATACAAAGAAGGTGATATAAATTGGCATTTGATAAGATCAACCATTTATATATTTATCACTATATATATATTCATATAATGAGGTAAAAAATAGGTTTTTTAATTTATAAAAGGAATAAAAAATGATTAGGGATTCACCATACCCAAGTAGAGGATACATTTCAAGCCAAAAGTGGTTGCTTATATAGAGAAAGTGAAGGAGAAGAGAAGAAGTGTGTGTAGAGAGAGAGAGAGAGAGAAGATAAGTGTCAATATGAGTTACAAACAATATAAGAGTTATGGAAATACCTAAATAATCCCTATATTACATATTTTTCTCCTCTTTATATGCTCAAATCCTCCAAGTGGTGTGGGAGTTGAAATGGTTACATGACACCTTGACTAACCGTTTAAAACTCCTCTATTCTTGACATATTAAAGGACAAGTGACCTTATTTTTGATCATATAATTTTCTCTTACAAATTTTTATCCTCTCTTGACACCTCTCAACTGACCTTAATAATTTCTCTTTGACACATCACCTCTTTCTCTTGCAAGGTGTCTAGAAGGCTCTTCACATCCTTAGGCCTATTTTGCACACAAGTTTCAAAACTTGGTTTCAGTAACTTTAACTCATAAAAAAATTATTTATGGCATATTTAAATAATATTGGACCTATAAAAATCCATTTTAAGGCCTAACACTATCCCCAACAAGTCATTTTCTACTAAAAGCCTCAAATAGGCCTCATTCCTTGTAACCTTTTTATGTGTAAACCTCCTTATGTAGATAAAAGTATAGATGGTAATAATAATATAATGGAATATTATAGTAATTTTTATTTCCTTACATCTATATATTAAATTTCATGCTTTGAGAGTGAGTGGAGATGTCTTTTTCTGCCTTTTCTCTATCTTAACTAGGCCACAATTAGGTCTCCCTACCAAGAGAGTGAAAAAATATTCTATAGGATCCCCACATATTCCAAAATTGAAACAAGATTTTATTCACTTAAACAACATCCTCCTTGAACTCCATGTCAAATTTGAAGTTTAGACTCATTTTATGGACCTAGAAAATAGTAAAAATTAGTTGTTTTAGGCCTATTATGTATAGTTTCATATGGTATTCTACTAATGGAATTTTATGATTTTCATGGGATTATTTACCATGTTTTTTATGGTTTAAAAGTCCATATCATAAATGTAGAGGAATATAATTTTCTCTCTCACTTGGTCCTTATGGCTCTCCTTAGCAGCTTGAAAATGGTTTGGGTTCTTAAGGATGATTCATAAAGATGGTCATATGAATCCTCCAAAAAATTAAAAAAAATTAATTAAATTAGGTTGGATAACTTCCCATAGTATCAAAAGGTCCCATGAAAATCTTCCTAACCATGTAAATTAAAGGAATGTGACCTCTCGATTGGAAATAAGCTTTCTATGATGTCTGAGAGAGAAATGAGTTAGTGAGAGTTTTCTTGAGTTGGTTTTAAACTCCAATGACATTAATTGGGTCTATTAAATCCCCCTTTAAATCTTATAATAGTTATAAAACATCCTTATTTCATCAAATATCTTTACATCTTAATGGTTTAGACTTAGGGTTTATAGGCTTAATTGCCTAACTTACCCTAACTCATTATTTTCTCACATTTCTTCCTACTATCATATGATTATAACTTAATAAGGTGTATGTTTAGTTTATTAAAAAAATTATCTAAGACTCCAAAGTTTGTTCAAATCCCTTCAAATAATCTTCACTTGGCATCTCATCAATTGACTATCTAGAATGCACTTGGCTTATTTGAGACTAAATAAGGGATATTATGTTGTTGTCTTGTTTCTTGTTGGGTCTGAGAGTGTGATGAAATAATTTCAAAACTTTATAATTCACCTTATATCTCATTAATATACATTATATCCTTTAAATATTTTAACTTTTAAAACAACCAAACTCTCATGAGGCAACAGGTATGTGTCTTGATTTGGAATGTATATATAGGGTTATCATGACTATATCTCTTTGTTTGGTCTGAGCCTTTCATGAAAAAATTATATGTTTTCCTCAAAATATTATCAAGTATTTAAATCCTAAAATTCAACCCAACTATCATCTCCCCAACTGATTGTCCATACACATTTCAAGACTACCTAGTAGGTCTACTAAGATTGTGTGAATTGGATTATACAAGGGTGAACAGGGTTATGAAAAAATTTCTATTATTTTTTATTATCAAAATATTTAAAACACCTATCATCTATGAAATAACTCTAAATTCCTTTCAAGATCCCCTACTACTCTATTTAAGGCTTGAAAATAGTCTTTATCATCTAGTAGCCTATAGGTCTCTCTTAGAGGATTGAGTGCATTTGAGACCCTTTTAACTATCCATCACCACTCTTCAATAAACTCTTAATTAATATAAATAAAATGGTGTTATTATGAGACCATTTATATTATTTTATGTTTCTAAACATTTATCAACCTTATTATCAAGATCAATTTTCAATATAGGCTAGTTGTAGATGACATTTTGAGCATTTGATTGAGCTTTGAAGATCTCTTGAAACTAAAACAAAAATTAATAATTATCAATAGATATATCAATTTTGAATTATGTCCTTAGAAACTTATCAATACCTTATAAATTCTAAGGTCTTTGAAACATCATTGTCATGAGACTATTTCTTTGAATGGTGTTTATATGTGTTCTTTCTAGATAATTGACTATGTCTAAGGCCTTTCTCACTTAAACCTTGAATCTCCCTAGATATTATTAATTTTTACTGATTTTTAATTCCTTATAAATCTTATAAATCTCTTGTACTCCACCATATTTCTCTATCTCAAAACCCATTCTTTCACTCCTAACTATAGGTGATAGTTATAAGAAGGTCTAACTATGTATAAAGAGTTGACTATGTTTTAGGGAATTTTAGATCTTCAAACATATTTACAAACCCTTACATGGATCCTTTCCTATTTTTTTTGGTTACTTGAGGTTAATTAATTACTCTTAAGAATCTAAACTTCCATCAACATTATTATTGTTCAATACCAACTTCAACATAGGATGTAGATGTACATTTTGAGTAGTATGACTATATATAGGCCTTTGATGACCTCTTATGTTATTATTGAGTATAAAAATGACTCTTATTAGTTTATTATGATATATCAAAACCTTTACAAAATATTTAATACCTTTTTACTCCACCAACACCATTGTCAAGACAAAATCTCTCACCTAGTTGGCTATAAGTGAAAATTTGGAGGAGTTTTGAATAGGTGTATTACTTAAATTGGGAATCACAACTCTGTATGGTACTTTAAACCACTCATTATCATAAATAACCATTATAAATACATTTAAAAGTTCATAAATCATCCTTAAAGCACATTTATCAACTTTCCCTTCACTATTCACATATACAGTCTACAAGTGACTATCTACTAGGTAAGTGAGTTCAATTATCAAATTTTAACTTTAGGTGATTTGTAATATATCCATTGGCTCACTAATATCCTCAAATTTATTTTATTATCATTGATATCATGACTTGAGAACCTTCCTAATATATTTACACCATGAAACTATTTGAATTAGCTAACCTATAGGCCTATAGGTGATGGAGACTACAACTTGTGTGTTGGATCTTGAAAAGGGATAAATATGAATATTAGGCATAAAAAATCATGCCTTATATTTTATAAATATACTTGGTTAGGAAATAATCTCTAAAATCCTATAGATACATATTCAAATCATTTAAATCACCTTTGTTAATGCAAATACACAGACACGGTCCACAAGGAAAATGGAAATGTGACCACCTTGAGACTTGTAAAAGATTTTCAGTTGATCAAAGGCCATGAGTGTATTTTCAGGAGATTAAATTACCATGGAGAAAAATTAAAATGCATTTTACCACCTAAAAAACTTAGAAACATAGAAACATGACTAGTCATTTGTATATAATGCACAAAAGAGAAATTACTTGCCAAAGTACCAGTCACACATATCAATAAGATGGGTGAATGTGTGTGAGGAATATAAAGACATATTATAAGATTGTACAACTAGTTTCAATCAGCCATGATTTCACAATGTGCTTTGAAGTTACTTCAAACTCATCTTGTGGGATCTTAGGCCTTCAAAATGAATTCTACCTTCTTAACGAGTGTTCATAAATTTAATATCATCAATCCAATGACCAATGCCACATGGGTCTTAAACTTTGTCCAAAATATTAGCCTTCAACCATACCTATATGGCCTATACCATCTATTTAAATTTGGCCTTCACTAGCTTGTTAATGGGATGATGAGTGAGATAAGGATATGTATGCAACTTTTAGACTTAAGAATTCTTTCCAAGTTGGTTTCTGACTTGTATAAGATGAAAGGATGTTGTATATTTATTTTCTCTTGTAAGTGAATTTAAGATTATGTACAACTTCCTCTAACTCCTCAAACATGTGTTAAAAATTATGAATCTAACCTTTTATGATTCCTCTGATAGGTGTGATAGTTGTATAACTGATCCAATATCTTTGGAAAGTGTATGGTACTAATTTTGAAGTTAGTAAACTTTGACAAACATCAATGTTAGTTAAAAACCACATTTTTACTCATTTTTAACACCTTAAAGTTAGCAAATGATCTTCAAACTTTAAAAAACTTCATGAAACATTGTGAAAAGGTGTTTGACACATAAAATGACATTAATTAACTGCTACTCAGCTATGAAACACCTTGACCATGTCTTATTTCCTCATGATATCCCTAGATCACTGTATGAACAAAATATTATCTTAACTTAATCTATCTAAAATTATCTTAATAAATGTTAGTAAGGTATTTAGGACTCAACTAGAACCTCCTAAATCACCTAAAGTTTAGGTTTTTTCCTATAGGGGTCTTATTTTAACCTGAGTGGTAAAAATTAGATCTACCAATAATCAATACATAATACACTTAATTATGTCTCTCAAATATCCATAGGGAAAGATTGGATGTGATAAAAACTATCCTTAGTGATTTATTGATGGGTATATGACCTAATTATCTACAATCCTCCTCATTACTCTTCTTTAGTACTCTTATTCTATGGATAACTACCATAAATCAATGTTTCTAATAGTCATCCTTCCTTTCACATCACTCAAATGCTCTATTTTTCATAGGATATTCTCATTGAGCATCTCCTAGGGCTCTCAACCTTACTCTAACACCAATTAATTTAGTTATGGTGGTAGTTACTAATGAAGTGATGCCTTATCTATTATCAAAAGTGTTGTCATTGATATCCAAGGTAATGACAAAGTGGTGATTGATGAAGGATGAATCATGAAGTGACAAGAAGGACTTATGTGCTTGATAAGTGATTTATGTGATTTGAGTTATCTTGATTAATGGATAATGATGTGACAAGTTTGTAATATATTACTAGGTGTACTGATATGATTTGAAAGATACAAAAATTGTCTTATATAAGCTCAAGGTGGTTTGGTGACAAGGAAGCTTGAAGATAGGTTATTACCTAAGCATGGTCATATCTTATTGAAGTAAGAAGCATGTGACCTATGTGAAAAGGGAATGAGTGCATATGACATGTTGATGCTGATTTGATATTAGTATAAGAAGGTTTCAAGTGCTTTCAATATCAAATTTTGATCGATGGTTCTACATCCAATGTACATAAAGACCTAGTGAGGTCCAAATGAAGGGTAAAATTGATTTTACAAGGTGTTAAAGCCCATATTAACATGTTTCTAGTTGTAATATGGTGGGCCAAATATGTTGACCAAGTTTTAGGTCTTGAGGATGTCCAAGAAAGAAAAAACATTGAAAGGTTTCATATGTATGCAAAGTGAAGGTTTTCAAGCCCAAGAAGGAAGTTGAGATGCTCATTGGCACGTATAGAGTTTGCATAGTGACCTCCTCATCCATTTTGATTAGTTGGGTAAGGGTACTAATAATCTTCCAAAATCATTTTATAGAGAAACCAAGCCCTCAACTTTATGAACAAATGTTAAGAAGGTAGGGAAGTTTTTGTGCTTGCAAACCCTCATAATGGAACATTTGGAAAGATGTGAATGGTTTTGGCATATAATGGATTGTTTGATAAATATTTATGATTTTATGTTGTATAGGAATCTTCCAATCACCTCTAAGTGGTAGTGGTGTATTAGGGTAGTGAGTATAAGGCACATAAAGGATATTATTTCTAAATATTTTTATGTTATAGGAATAGTTGACTGAGTCAACACATATAATTTAATGAAGTTTTAAGGCCAATTAATTTTTTCAAGACACATATAGTTATTTTTGAAAGATATTTTATCTTTGTCAATCATTTTGTTCAATCAAAATGTCATATCGCTAGACTATAGATAATGAAAATAGTGATATATAACTAGGCAAAGTGAAAAAGTGATTAGGGAAGAGTTTCAAGTGATTTGGGATGGATCAAATGATTTTTGATATTTTTAAAAGACTTATTCATCATGTTACTTTGGTTGTTAAGTGTTTTTGGTGCTCATAAAGTGACTTATCTGTGTAAGTCAAGACATTAAAGGTGTATATCTCATAGAATGATCTATATATTCCTTATGTGATATTATACCTCCACATATTTGTGATTATATTTTATATGAATGTGTCTAAGTATCTATTTAATGAATTTTTATTTTAGTAAAGTGTCTTCATAGTTTTCAAGAGTCATGTTCACCATGACTATGTTTTGAAGCTAATATGACTGCTCTAGGTATGCTAAGTGAGATGAAGAGTTTGAGACTTTATGACAATATTATGTGTATAAAATGAAATTTTATATGGTTTTTGAAATTTAATTTATCTATTAATGATTTTTGAAATTTGAGGAGATAGTTTGAGATGTTGAGACAAGGAAGCCAAAAATGATTATCTAGTTCTATTGGCACTATGTGAGAATGGTTTGAGAGATTAACATTAAAACATGTGATATATCTATTTTAGAGTGATATATATATATATATATATATATATATATATATATATATATATATATATATATATATATATATATATATATATATATATATATATAAATCACTCTTATATGTGTTAAAAAATAACGTGTTCCTAACTATGTTCTTGAAGGCTACAGGTAGTTTTAGTGACCACTTTGCAGAAGTGAGTTGCAAGTGTTATTAGAAGAGTTGAAGAATAAAATGAGTATGTATATGTTTTATATTTATTAAATGATAATAATAATAATAATAATAATTAATTTTAAGTCATATATTTTCATTTTTCATGTTTGGGGAGTCAAGATGCTTGACTGTACTCTGACTATGTTCAACCAAAACTAAGTGAGCTTGTTGTAGAGGTGGTTTTAGGATCTTAGAGCTTGTGTGATGATGTCAAATGCATTTGGTTACATTTTTTAGGTCATTTATAATATATTAATTCAATTTTTTTATTTTTTTTTGAGAAAAATTATATTATGCTTTAGGTTTGTAAGACCAACTTTTCTGTGTAATAAGGCCTAAAAGGTGAGAAGACCTAATTGATAGGTTCAAGGTGTGAAATGGAGTTAAATTTAGTAAGGAACAAATGAGAGATTAGTATATACATATTAAATTTATATTTTAAGTTTTTTTTAATCATTTTTGGAAGCTAAACATGGGCCAAGGAGTTCAAGGGTAACATGTGCCTTGAAGAAGGGCTAATTTCATTAGGCCTAATTGAGTTTTAGCATCTATATGTTATAACCAACATTTGGAGTGTTTGGTTATCACATGTAAAATATTTATGAAATTAATTTATGTTTTATCCAAGTGTTTTAATTTTATTTTCTTACCAAGATGGGTTAGATGAAGTGTGTGGTATAAAGGCAAGGCCTAATTGGCCTATTTAGACTAGTTGAGAGTGTGGGAATTAAAGCAAAGGAAAGAGATCGATAAATGAGAATAAGTAGGTAAATTAGTACCATAATAGGGTTAATAATATCATCATGCATATATAATCAATTTGATGCAGGTGGACACATAGGTCATTGGACGTATTGAGGCTAGAAGAGGCATATTAAGCAAGTAAGCCCTAGAGGCTATTTGAGTGAGAGTGAAGGGGAAAGAGTGAAAACAAAGGATGTAATAATAAATTTAATATTAAATAATATGTGTTATATATTATTATATATTAAATTTATCTAAGTTATTTCTTAGTTGCCTAGGTGGTTGGAGACTCCTTACAAGTTAGAGCTTGTATAAGACTAGTTGGGTGGGTGCTCAACTAGGTAGGGGTTAGAGATCCTTTTAAAGTGGGTGTTTCAATAAATTTTTAATATTTTAATTAATTATAGTATTCCATGTTCATTTTTTAATGGGTATTTTCCCTTGGTTTTCCCACATAATCTCTTCTATTTTCTTATGATGTATTTGTGTGATTATTTGTTTAAGCATTGATCTCGTATGTATCCTTTATGAAATGGTGTTTGGAATTAAATATTAATTATTGTGAAACTAATTCACCCCCCCCTCTTAGTATATACTTAAAACATCATGACAAAATAATTATGTACACAAAATATACACAAATATAAATTCATTAATAATAAGGTTAAAACATGGTATTTTGAGATCCATAGCTTTACATGAGGGTATCTTCAACTCCCTTATAAGAGATCACCACTCACTCATATCACCATTTGGTAGGTTTCAATTACTAAAACCTTTTCCTCTCTCACACCTCTCCTCTTAGATACTAACAATCACTTCAAAACAATCCATCAATTGATTGTCCATAAAAACCCTCCCATGTATTTCTAACAACAAAATAAACAACAAAAAACAACCATTTTTGTGTACCAATTCCCATATTTATAGTTATGGTTATCACTTATGAGCATGTTCCTTTTGATGGCTAATAGTTTTCATGATAATGGTTTGGCACCTAAATTAAAAAAGTTATGATAGGATAGTTTAATTGAGTAACCCCTCAAGCCTTTAAATATACATCAATTAATTTTTTTCCTCCACCATATTTTTCACCTATCCTCTTAAGTGTCATCTTCTCCATCTAGATATTTGATTATTTTTCTTTTTCTATCCTCATGCTATGTGCCTCATGCTTCTTTTTTTGTATTGTAGGTTGTATGCATCTTCCTCTTATCATACACATTATTCATTTCATCTTCCTTATAACATATTGATGGATGTATTTATTACATGAATGACTCAATTCCATAGTCTTCCTTTGTGCCTTATGGGCCCCTTGTCCACATTTTCTCCTTTATTTGGCCCTTCATGAAATATGTGCATGTTTTGATACTATTTTAAGTGTGTTTATCCTAAATCCATCATGTGGTTATTCAATTGTTTGATTTATTCTTCTACACTCATGCCCTTAAAAAACTTTTATAATATAGGTTTACCTAGGATGCTCATGCATCAAGATCAAAATAATTTTAGCCAAATTCATCTTATTATCACTTAAAGAAGGAACATATCGACCCACACCTATTTAAGGTTTGCTTATGAATATACAATTCATTTTATTTTGAATTAAGAATCATGAAATATGTAGTTATATTAAATTAAAATTAGTTGAGAATTAGAGGGAATTCTATCTAGACTTCTTTCTATTTATTCTATGTTGTTTATGAGAGACTTCATTATTAATGTTCGTGTATTTGTTCTTATTTTTTCTCATGTTCCTATGTATGTATGTATGTTTAATGATATAAAATCATCATAAATATATTTTTACAATGTAGTGAATATGAGTTTTAGGAGTGACCTACTTTAAGAAAATTTTCACTCCTATAGTTATTGACAATGTTAAAAATAAGAGTGGAAAATCACCTTGAAGTAGGTAACTCCTACAATTCATATTATGTGTTTCATATGATTATTTTTTGGAGATTTTATATTACCTCCCTATTATCCTTAAATTGTATCTACATATGCCCTTATCTATCATTAAGAATATATAAACCTTGAAAAAATACATGACTTTCAAACATTAGGGTTTGGATGAGTTGAGGAGTTTCAATAAGAGCTTAGATATAAATATTTGACCATCCATTTATAAGTTAATCTAATGGTATCAAAATTTTGACCTATTTTTGTTGTGGGTTATATTTAAGTATCATGACATATTTTAAAAATAGAATAGGATAATAAAATATTATAAATATACTATAAAATTAAAAAAATAAAAATATACTATAAAAATATTTCATAAAAATTAAAATTATATTTATATTTTTATAAAAAATTATATTTTATCCATTTAATTTATGAAATACTTTTATTTTTTAAAGATTAAGTGGCTATAAATTATATGGAATTATCCAATGATGACCTTGCAGTTGTAAAAGACTTTATGAGCTACCAAATTATTTGGGATTGAAAATGTTTTGTATTTTAATATAAAAATGAATGTGGGGGGGAATATTTTTTGGAGAGACATAGTGCATTGATTATTTCATACTCAACAATGGTAGAATAATTTATTGTGTTTATTTCAAACATCTTTCCCTTTCCCTTCTTTCTTAAATTCATGCTTACATAACCACTATGATTCTATGTTTATACTTTTGAGAATAAACTAGGTAGAAAAATTAAATCAAAATAAAGGGAAAATATTTCAACCAACAATAAAAAATAAGATAACACCTAAAAACCTAACAACAATCACATCTATTTACAATACTAATTATAGAGTTCACATTTATTGACAACAATGATTGTTTAATTATAAGTTTAGTATATTAAAAATAATATATAATAGGCATACATTTTAGTTTTCATTAATTATCAATGATATTTTTCACCCACACCCATTTTATGGTTTCCTACATATCTACAATGTGTTATTTTTCATCACGAATTAATATGTATATATTTCTCTTATCTTATAATTGGTTGAGAATGAATGAACGCTTTTTAAGACTAATTTATTTTATCCATTGTGTCTGTGAAAAAATTTTAATGACCTTCCCTTTTTTTGAACAAATGCATTATAAGAGATGCCCATAAAACCTCCAAAATTGAAATTTTTACTTATGAATTGGAAAAGGAAGAAACCAATATTTCTAGGTAACTTTCAAGTGAGAATGTTGTGTTTCTGCATAACATAGCTCATTTACCATTATTATAGGTTCCCTATATATTTATTATTACCATAGAATTAACACTCACATAATTTTCCTTATTTTTTATTTAATTAATTATAAAAAATATCTATTTTATAATATTTAATAGGTATAATCATTTAGCATATAAATTTAATAATTAAAAAAAAGATAAATTTTATCTTTGAAACCATGTAAATAATAAATTTTTTAAGTGCCAACTAGTACTTTGTGGTGTGTTTGATAGATCTATACAAAAAATAAATTGGTACTTAAAAATTAATTCTTCAAATTATTTTGAAGAGTCAAATACATATCGTGTTTGAAATTATAAAGGAGATATACTTGATTATTTACATTATATCATTGAAAAAACAATGGAAACTTTTATGCTATGAATGATCACCTCTTCAAAAACTATGTAGGTTCATAATAATATCATTATAAATTGAATATAAAAATAACAATATTCATTTCTTAGGTTCATTATCTCTCATCAATGTGGTTAATTTTTAGAAGAATTTCATAAAATCATTGTGTTATTAATAGATATAAATATACATTTGCTATGAAGTAGGGTAATAGTGTAAGGAACCCAGTTAGCATAATGTTATGGGAAAACACTCATCCTCATATTCTCTTTGGAATGTGACACCTAAAAATTTATTCTAATTCCATATTGGAGTTTCCATTTAATTCATTCAAAATATATTTCACATGATGCAAAATTCATGTAAGAAGTGTTTCATTCCAAAGACTTCCTCATACTTGAATGTTTTATACAGCTTTATTTTAAAAATTATCACGAGACTTCCTTTAAAAAAATGAAGCCTTTTTTATTCATATTTGAAATATGGAATAAACTGGTCTTTTATCACTTGAAAAAAAAATATATATATATATATTGATTAAACACTTTTTACTTTAATGTTATAGATGTGTTGAAGGACTCAAATGGTATAATAAAAAATTGAAATCATAATTTAATAAATCAAAATCTATCTTTGAGGCTATCATTTTATAGAAAAAAGGGTAGATACCTATTTTAAAAAGGTGGGGAAGATCATTGTAAGAAAATAATATCATGATTGAAAATAAAATTTATCTTCACATTATTATTTTCCTAGGCCCATCTATTGGGTTGCATGAAAATCCATAATGCATTTATTTGCATTTTGTATGTTAGGCCTTCATAAACTTATCAATTTTGACATAAAAATTAATATTTCATATATAAACACAAATTTTTCAAAATGGGTATCCATAGGCATTAGTATTTTATTAAAATGAACATATTTAAAATAAATAGATGCCCATTATAAAGAGAATGAATAAGTAATTGACAATAGGTCAAAAACCATTCTAAAAAAATGGATAAGTCATTGATAATGGGTGACCATCCATTCTAAAAAATATATATAAAAACATAATAATAAGAAAAATATTGTAAACATTATGGTTATATTAATTAATATTGTCATCTTATTTTAATTATTAGTCACTACCTCTTCAGTAAATAACATGAGAAACTTGAAACTTATGTTTAGTAACAAAAGGAAGGGAGAAGGAAATATGGAGCTAGAAGTGTCACATTGGACTGATGAATTTGTTATCCACCATAGTGGAACAATTCCATGTATCACTTCTAACCATATTTCCCTCTCCTTAAGTTATCATGATTTTACATAGATCACTCAATTTTTTTAAATTGATTTATTAAAAAAAATTAATAACAAGAATATAATTGTAAATAGTGTGGTTATCTTAAATAACATGGTCATCTTATTTGAACTATAACCCATTACCTCTTTTCTAAACAAAATGAGAAACCTAACAAATTTTTTAATATTTTATCAAAATTTTAAATTAATAGGGTATTATATTAGTTAAGATAAAATTTATTTTAGGGTATAACATTTTATAAATGACTTGAAACTATCAAAATGAAAGTAAAGGACAAAATTTTTCAAAGCATGAATGAATGAATGAAGCTAACTATGTAAATCACAAAGATTAAAATTAGACTTAACTAATTGATTCCCATAGGTTGACTATTTGTAACTAAAATATGATGGAAATGATCAACCTAAACCTGATTATGCACATATAGCTAGATCAATAATTGTCATTATTTTTTGTTAGAATTAGATGAAAATAGTAAGGATTGACTATCGATATTGACCTTTGTGGATTGATCTTGAACTTCCAATAAAATATTAAAATGATGGTAAATTCACTTTAATTTACTTGAAAACAAACTATATGTGGATTTTTTTTAACTTTGACTATGAACATATGACCTACAAATGACTTCTTCAAGGTGTAAACCCCACTAGGGTTTGTGATAACTAAAAACTTGCAAAAGGAAAGGGGGGAGTGTAATGATATAATTTTAACCCAATAACCCCCATGATGATTTAGTTTTGATTATGTATCCAAATTATTTTTAATATGTAATAAAATCCACATGGTTCTTCCATGTAGAGTGCTTACTATGATAGTGATCATTTTCTACATGTGTGCATCTCGAGATGACTTGAATAATTGATAATACTTTTTTTACTTAGATATAATAAGGCCATGAATTATCTTAAGGATGAATTAAGTTAATATAACTTTATTTTTAAATAATAAGTAATATTTTATTAGTGTGAAATAGTATAAGTGTGCCTAAATAGTTAAATTACCAAACTTTCCAAGTATTAAAATAAGTGGCTTAAATGTCCATTTATAGTAATACACATGGGTGAAACCTCAATATACCTATCTTATAGATATTTAAAGACCTGTAATGTAGGATTTAAATTTGATAAATATTTTTTTATGGTAAGGGGAAATATTAACTGATAAATTTTAGGTTTGACTACTGATCTTGACTCATACAAGTTGGTTCTAATTGAGAAGGGTAACATTTGATCTTAAGATTTTGAAGTGTCTATATAAAATCTTAGAGGGGTTTTTAAATGTATAATATTTATATAGGTGTAAAATAAAAAACTTATAATAGATGTGCATGTGAAAATACTTAGGATAAAGTGAGGTGAAAAAATAAGATCAATTTTAGGGCTCAATTTTAAATAAGGTACATATGGGCCCAAACTGGCATTATCAAGTATTCATGATCAAATTTGATTATATATATTTTCCACACATTTAATATAAAAATTAAATTACTAGATTAAAAAGAAAGATATAATAAATTGTGTATAACACACTTTACCTTTGGGAAGAATCTCCTCTCATGTAAGGTGTTCCATAATAAATCATGTAATGATGTAAAAGTAGTTAATGTACATATGTGAAATTGAAAATTGAAATGTAATTTGAATTTTAAACTATTTAAAATGAAAAGGAAGGATTAAACCTATATGTGTGAAATTAATTTTTCTCTTGTAACTTTTCTCTAATATTATGCTACTTTGAAGAATTGAATAATTGGTGTTTCTCATGAAGCATTTGGAGAGATTAGTTCCTTTGTTAAATCATATAAATTTGATGTTGATAAATACCTATATATAAGTCAAAATGTATATAAAATAAAACCATTAAGGGATGAAAAAACATAAATTTGCACTATTAGTATTTTTAACCCCAAGAGGAAACAATTTAGAATCCATAATGGATTCATAGGCTATGATGTCGAAGAGTGTTGAATATCCAATATACATTATGAAATTTAATTGAATCAACCGATACATATGGAACATAGATTCAAATTTCAATTTTTTTCTTAATTAATGTGATTATTTTCAATATAATTTTCAAATTGGGAAACTCATAAAAAATGGAAGGGTATTCTTACACTTATCATGAATTTGTACTTATCAAAAAAATATGTGTATGAATTAGTATAATGCCCCCTAAATCTAAAAGATAGTATATTTTACATGAATATGTTTCATCATCCAATGCTCCAATGTATAAATTTTTAATTGTACATATGTATTTTTTGTAATTTTTATTTGAAGCTTGTGTGCATATTCCCATTCATATGCATACAAAATGTATGAATATGTAATTTATTCATATATTTTGAATGCATATGCATGGAATATACCAACATAATTTGTACCAATAATTTAATTATGAACCATTATGAATTATTTGAAATAGTTTTCTATACCCAAACATAATTTTATACTCATAGAGGCTGATATTTTTATGAAAATATCACTAAAATTACCCCCTCTTGAAGTGAGGGGTTTGTCGTAAAAGTCACTCATCTCAAAATAAAAGTTAATTGTATCCTATGTATCAAGATATAATAATTAAATATAATATCATATGTGAAAAGGTATGTCATCATAGTAATATCTTTAAAATTAAGGAATAAAAATAGTAGGATGATTTTAGCCTTTGATAGGAATTTTGGTGTTCAAACAAGTCATGTAGTTGAAGACCTAACATGTTTATGGGGTGTTATATTGGTCAAAGAGGTGGGTATGATTAATATTTATATTGAATGGGATTACATGAATATAGTTAATTATCTTATTATGAATCATAATCCTATTTGGATTATTAGTTATATTCTTCCTAACACTTTTGATATTCTAAAGCATTTTTAGAAAATTAGAATTACTCACACCTTTCAGGATTGTAACAGACTAGATAATTGGTTTACCAATAGAGGAAAAAAAATTAGTGACTTCATAAATTAGTATAATTATTTTGATTTACCTATGAAAGTTATTAATTTTATTTATGAAGAAAGGGTTATTATATAATGTTTTTTATGTGGGTTTTAGTCCTCATATCAACATTGCTATGGTGGGGTGGATAGTTGTTTTTGTTATTTGGTTTAATTTTGGTAATATTGGAGGGGTTTTAGAAAGATATTTATTATGATTTTATATCAAATAAATATATAATTAGGTAAGTAAATTTAATATCATTAATAGTATTGTGCACTTGATTCTATGTGTAGGAAATGATGGTGGAGGATGGAGGGATTATTTTTGGGTGTCTAGTTATTTATGTGATGATGGGTTTGCACAAGTATAAATGAGGTGATGTTCATTTAAATAATTAAAAATAAAGTTTCATCTCTATAATTTCTTAGGGTAAGATAAATTATAGTTGGTTACAGTTATCTAGGATGACTATAGAGGTAACTTATGCAAAATTGAACCTTTTATTATGGGTTATGTGAAGAAAAATAAGGATGTTTGTCTAATTTCAAAGGATGGGAGTTGTATAATTATATATATCATATATATGTTAGTGATACCCACCTCTATATTGATTTTACTAAAGCTTGGTGCTAGAAATGTGAATATAAGGGATGTTACAATTGTTGTAACAGAGGACCTGATTGTTCTTGTTATAAGAAAGAGTACTTATGGGAGGAAGTATTTTAATAAAATGAGGGATAATGAAAAAGAGATGAATTAATTTTTGTATCTAGGTGAATACGTGACTCTATTTCTATTTGGTTTTCCTCATGATTCCATGTTCATACCCTACCATGAATTAGCAAAACATATTATGAAGTATTTGACACTAGAATAGAGTTGTGGTGTGGTTTTATCTTACCATTTTACCATCTTGAATCATTTTAGTCATAATATTGTTATAGTTTCTCCATATTTTTTGGTTAATGTCTCTCAAAAATTTAATTAATGAAGTTTAATTACATAACTACCTTTCACCCTATCACCAAGCCATCATCCTTTTATATGGCTATGCTAAGTCCCTCATAGCAGTTCCTTTTATTGATGTTGAATTGGTTGATTTATCATGAAAAGTGAAAACCATTTCAAAATATAAGGGGAAAGGTTCTAGTCATAAGTCCATCACCATTAATATTTCCTCAAATTCCCATACAACTAACCTATCTAGAACTCATGTGAATAAGATGAGGGTCTTTATTGTTTGAATCTATTGATGAGGATATAGACAAGGCTAATGAAGAGGATTCAGAAAAATATATTATGCCATAGGATAATTATGTTCCAGAGAATATGACTGAGGTTGAGTTGGAGGATGCCTTGTAGAAAGATGTTTTGGCTATTATTATGGGTGAGGGTTGTAAGAGGGAGGATAGGGATGAATAATTACAAAGTGGAAGTATTCATGAGAGGATTAAATCATTGAATAAGGATATTAAAATCCATAAGAGTTTACTTTATTTGATTATTGAGGATATAAATGTTAGGATCTATGTTGGGGATAGATCCAATGTGCATGGCTTTGATGAAGGTGTAGTTGTAGCTTCTAAATTGACTAATTTGGAATCTATAATGGATGATTTGGAGGTGGAAAGGAACAATATGAAGAATACCATTTATAATTTAGTAAAAATGAGTAATTTTAATATAAGGACGTGTATTTATAATATAAGTGTTTTGAAGGAAATGATTAATATAGGGAAAGATCAGCAAAGTGGCATCCATGCAAGTAAGAAAATCAAGGGCTCGGACAAAGGGAAGACTATAAATCTAGATGTCAATGTGGTAGATGACATTAAATATGTCCTCAAAAATATTTTTGAATAATTTAATCTTTTACTAAAAGATATGGACAAGTAATTAGTGATTTATAGTTTGTTTATTTTAGTGGTTTTTGAATTATTCTATATAGATAGCTATTTTTTAACGTATAGTTGGATTTATTTATGATAGTTTTTTTTTATTTTTATCCTTATGTCTATTTTTTGTGAGTTGGATGGGACCCAATAAAAATATATCATTTACATTTAATCAAAAGTAATATATTTAAAATACAAAGGTTGTATGTAACATATGAGCTGAGGCCTAAAGTGTCAAATATAGATAAATATATCAATGAGGCTCATAGTAGTAGTTGTCATAAAATAATCCTATGCAATAGTTAGTTTGTGATATGGATCATGAAAATAATAAAAAGTCAACAAGCTCAACAAGCACACAAACATAACAAGTGCAATATCACTCAAATATTCAAGGGTCAACACATAGGGTGTAATGTAGGATTATGAAGACAATGATTACTCTCTATTATTAGTGGATAAACCAAAATAATAAATGAAAACTAACATTCTAATCCTAAGTACTATGGTGATCCATGTTAAAAAATCAAATAAATTTACTAATGGAAGATAAAAACACCATTTAACTTCCTATAATGACTCCATCTTGTAATTAGCATGAGAGAAAGATTGCTCTCAATATTTTGCACAAATGGTCTTTGACAATGCCAATGATTTGTGGGTATGATATCCCCTTATGACTTGGAAATTAGCTCTTGGATTGTGTTGAAAATTAAAATTTCTAGCAATAATTTGGAGTTATTTATGTGCACACAAAAGCTTGTTTAAGAATTGTCATAGCACTTGTATTTATAGTTTTTCAACTAACTCTAACCAATGTGAATTTAAGTTAGAGCTAAGGTTGGGAGTCCAAATCCAATTAATGATGGCTTTAATTATACATTTATGGAGGCATGGCTCAATATTTATGTTGACATTTTGTAATTCTTAACTTTGAGGTTGATGACATCATCACGACTTCATATTCTCTGATATTTGTTGAAATTAATTTTTTTTAAATTATATTTTCATTAATTCCACATGTATTTTTCACTTAATCATTTAATTTTGTTTACTTGGTTAATTTATTCTACTTAGTCTTTTGGTCATTTCAATAATTGGGTTAATTGCCCCACTTAATTAGTTCAAAATATTAGTTTGCTTGGTTTTAAGTTGACAGGGGATGAATCTGAAAGAGGTTATCATTATGTTTAAGGTATTTAAAAAAATAGGGATGCCTTGATGTAATTTGGGGAATTTACATCCAATGTGAAGATTAATTTGGAATGTTTAGTGATTTCTAGGTTTAATTTACCTTATTTGATACAAATCAATCTAAAGACCATTTAGACATGGAAGTGGTTGAAAAGGAGTGTTTACATTTTCCACCTATTTGAGTAGGTGTTTTAAGTCATAAGTAGAGTAACATATTTTCAAATAATGAAAAAGTCATTAAGATAAAAAAATTCAATGTTTTTGAAAAGTGATATGTTGAAAAATATAGGTTGTTATGAGCCAATAGTCATAGACTAATGCCACAAAGGTTGGTTAATGAGCCCTGGATGCACCTTCAAGGGAATGGGTGACTAATAGTGTCATTGAATGAGCCCTTAAGAGTAAAATTACATGATCTAGTGGTAATAAAGGTATAAATAATGATTTACACCAACAAGGTAACTTCAATCATTAACACATAGATTTTCCCTAGTAGGATGGATTTGATCATGATACAATCAATTTTACCCTAGTAGGGAGGCTATTTGAACATTGATCAATCTAAATAATTTTATCCATTATGTAAAATTGGAAAAGGGAGATCAAGAAATGAACCTATAACATGAATTAATGATGAGATGGTAGATGGGAATGATATGAATCTAGGGTACTTACTACTACAGAGATGCACATCCTAACTAATAGTGATTATTATTCATTTGTGATTGGGTTACTATGTGTTTGGGTGATGTTTGGGTAGGTCTATTTTGAATAATAGGAGATATTGTTGGATCCATTACTCAATATATCACTTAGCCTAATTTTCATTGTAGTATATGACATTATGCATCATATTTATAAACAAACCATAATAACTATGTATGTCATATGCATGGAAAAACTTAATTTAAACACAAATATAATCAGCTTAAGCATAAAATAAGATCAATCAAATCCAAAGTGTGATGATAATATAATAAACTAAGTGTAGGAGTGAATACAAATACTCACAACTTAAGTATAAGATATAAAAAATAAAGACTCAATTGTCAACATAATGTAATAAACCTATGACAACCAAGGGGAAGGGAAGCACAAAAAACACAGTCTAAATTTTAAAAATTAAACAACTCAAGCCCAAGGAGGAAGTAAGACTCAAGTGTAAACTAATTATCCTTAAACATAAAACACTAAAAATAAACAAATATAAATCACACAAATAAAGGGTGATAAAATAAATAAACTATCTAGAACACAATGTAATAAACAATTTAATCTAAGGTAAAAACAATAAATAAACTAATATAAGGAAAATGTAATAAACAAACTAATCTAAGGAAAATTCAATAAATAGAGTAATCTAGCTCAAATTTAATAAACAAACTAATCTAGGGAAAAATTAATAAAAAAAATAATCTAAGGTAAATGTAATAAACACACAAAATACAAAAAAAACAATGAACAAAAACTACTTACTAACAGTGTTCATGAATGTGTAAGAGATTTTTTTTGTTTCAAAAAAGGTTTCCCTTAGGATATAGGTAACAAAAATACATGTATGATGTTACAATAATGGGAAGGGGGAATATACGAATAAGGAAGGGATGGCTAAGCTAACTCCAAAGTACTTGGCAAATGGATGCTGCCTACATAGTTCCATAACACTAAGTCCCACATGGACTTCAGGCTAAATGTAGTTCTCCCAAGAATTGGGCATATAAGAAAATTGATGACAAGTAAAATATATTGATTGGATAAGAAAACAAGAATTGGCTCACAAAATGGTGAGAACATGAAATAAAAGGGGTTGGTACTCATAATTATGATAATGTTAGGCATAGGAAGTCACAAAACTATAAGAGAATGGTCTAGGATAAAACCACACTAAAACAAAAAAAGGCAAGGGTTGAAAAATGAAATAAATTGGTACTTCATAGCATCCACTACATCTAAGGCTTAGAATAAGAATAATCCCATAAAAAAATGAAAGTGTAAGACAATATGACTCATAAAAACAAAGAGATAATTTGGAGATAAATCTATAAGAAGGAATGATCAATGAAACTAGAAAATGAACTCAATAGCTAAGACTATATAAGTGGACTTAAGATTCCCCTTTCATCTAAGCACTACCTACATAGTCATGTAGACCTTCAGTTGATGTAGTTCTAAAAATGAGAGGTAACATAATTGATAAATGAAATAGGAAAATGGAAATGGTAATAATGGAACCCATGTGAGAGCTTTAGATATAACAACTGACTAGGAGAAGCATATCTTTAGTATCATGGATAAAATCTAAATGGCCTAATGTTTGAGGCTTATTTTAGGAATTTTTTGTATATTTTCATGTTTTTGAGTTTTTTCAAAATTTTATGGTTTTTGTGTATCTCAACTCAATAAAGGATTATGAGATACAGAATGGGTTACCACAAAAAATATCAAGATCATTTCATAAGTTTCTCATAAAAAATGAGAGTGTGGCTTAGATTTGCTCATAAAATAATGATATTGTGGCATAGGTTGCTCATAAAATAGTGAGAACATAGCTTAGGTTAGACTTAAAATGGTGAGTGTTAGAATAAATATGGATGAGATGACCTCTAAAACACTAATTAGTACCTACATATTCCAAATGGACTTCAAGCTACTATAGTTCATCCTATAATGAGGAATCTGACTAAGTAGCAAAAAGCTTTTGAATAGGCAAATGGCACAAGTATAATAGTAAATCAAGATATAATGGTATAGAACTGGTAAAAGTGAAAGATGCAATTTCCATGCTCACTATCATAATTCTTGAATAAGATTATCATTTCAAATAATACATGCACTAGTCCCAAGTCTAAACTATCTACCAAAAATACATCTTAATCTAACCATTAATGCTATCTGAAGTCCTCATGGATTGGAATCAAGATCAAAAGAGGGATGGGAGACTATAACCTGAGGTAAATAGGAAATGCATGATCAAAAAATCATATGGTATGGTATAGTATTGGATGGATGATCATGGCACAAAGTAAATAATCCTCATAGACAATACCTTAGGTCACTCAAGTAAAAAAAGATTTGAGGTGTGTTATGTTCATTGGTTCATCAAACTCTTTTCTTTTAGGAACAACCAACTTATATACCCTATAACCATAGTTATCAGTAATGATATAAGGAACTAACTAGTTAGGATTAAAATTTCCATTTTTAATGTGTTTTAAATTGGTATTTTTTTTGTTCTCTTTGAGTAAAAGATCACTAAGATCAAATTATCTATGCTAGACATGCCTAATGTATTGACCATGTAACTAGTTATGGTATGCTTCAAGAATATTCAAGGATTCCATTCATTTTTCATCTAGTAACTCTAGCTCAAGCAAGTAACCTAGTATTTAATCCTCATCATGAAGGATATTCTTTAAGGAAATGCTTAGAGATGGAAAATATATCTTGATAGGAAGAATGGTCTAAGTACTATAAACTAGGGAATAGGGTATGGCTTTTGTTGGAGTGTGGAAATAGGTCTGGTAAGCCCAAAGGATGCAAAAAAGTTATAAGTACCAATCATGGCCATCATAATTAAGGATCTTTTAGAGAACATTTACAATGGTATTATTAGATGAATTTGATTGGTTATTACCTTATGATTAATATGGAGTGGGAAAGTGTTGGGTAATATTATATCCAACACAAAGGAATTTAACATCCTTATTCTTGAATGAACCACCATTATCAAATATAATGTTGAATGGGATACCATAACATAAAATAAGTTGATTGAAAATGAATTGGATATCTATTTTCCTATCATGTAAGTTAGGGTAATCTCTTCCACCCACTTAGTGAAGCATCCTATTATAGTAAGGATTTTATGGCCATATAAGGAGGTAGGGTAAATCTTTATGTTGAGGTAAATCCCCCACATTGAAAATGGCCATGATGTGGTCATTAGTTTAAGAATTTTAGCTAGATTATGTATTAAATTAACATGATTTTAACATTGTACACATATTTTAACATATACAGTAGCATCAAATTCTATGGTTGTCTAATAATAACTAGTAAATAGTAAAGTTTTTCCAAGGATAGCCCCAGTGGTGTGGACCTCACAAACCCATTTATGAACTTCCCTAAATGCTAATCCATTTTTTGTCGAGGTTAAACAACAAAGAAGAGTTCAATCAAATATTATATGATAAAGGGTGGGTTTAAGTAATGTATAATAAGAGGCTTGGTGGATGAGGTATTTTTTTCCTTTTATGAGAATGGTTAGGTGGGATGGTTTGGTCATGAAGGTAATTGTATATCTCAGCATACTAAGTAGAATTAGGACCAAAAATATCATAAATAATATCAATAGCCAAAGTTTCATGGGTTGGTGCAAGAATATTTTCAATAAGGAACTGATAATATTTGGCCCTATATGTAATTTGGATCATAGATCCAATTATGGCCATGGTGTCTACTATTTTTTTTACTGGCCTGAGGTATCTACTCAAATTAAAGATGAGTAATTTTTTGTTTAAAGGTGTCCACCATGTCTTTGTAAGGATGAGATTCTCATCCTTGGTCTAAAATTAGTTTTTAACCTTATTGATGATAAAATAAGAATATACATGAACTAAAATATGTTAGATATTCTAATGTATTACTAAATGAAGTCCTATAATGAGTTCTTCATATTTATCCATGTTATTGGTACAAAGAAAATTAATAAGAAAGGACTTGGGAATAATATCCCCTTAAGGTGTGATAAAAAAAGCCCTATTCCTAATACATGAGATGTGAAGCAACTATAAAAATAAATATTCCACTACTACTCTGAGGAAGTGCTTCTATTATTATCATGATAAACTCATCTAGAAACCCAAAATTTAGTGGTTGAGTGTTAGAAAGAAGAGTTTTGGCAAGTTAATTTTTAAGTACCTATCCATTGATGTCCTTATGATTAACATACTCTATCTCAAATTCACTTGGAATCATGATCCATTTATCTATGCATCCCTGTAAATCTATTTTTTATAGTAGATACTTGAGCAAATCTAATTTGGTGATGGGGATGGTATTATTATTAAGCATGTAGTGTCACAACTTTTGAGATATAAAGACCATGAATAAATAGGTTTTTGATATTGGTGAATAATTATGTTCATACATTACTAATGTATGGCTCAGGTAGTAGACAACATGTACTTTTCCCTGCTCATCATGTTGGTTCAAAAGTGCCTCTAGGTCATTTTAAATTGTAGAGAGGTAGAGTAGTGATGGATTTTCTAATGTAGGTGGTAATAGAACTTGTGGTTTGGAAAAGTATTATTTAAATTTTTCAAAGGATATTTTTTTATAAAAATTTCATGAAAATGTGGTGACATTTTTAATAAAGTGGGTAAATGGATGGCATTTATCATCTAATTGAAAAATGAAGTGCCTGATGGACTATATCTTGCCCTACAAAGTACAGAGTTATTTTAAAGTAGATGGATGTGGAATATTAGTAATGGATTGAACCTTGGATGTATTGAATTAAATGACCCTAGATAGATAATGAATTCTATAAATTTTCTTAAAGTGATGCCAAAGATGAAATTTATAGGGTTAATTATTACTTTGTACTTATTGACCAAATTTAACTTTTTGGTCAAATTGGGGCACCTATTAGGTCTATAATGGGTATAATATTAGTTTCATGGGGTGTATTGTATTTTAATTGATGTTAATTAATGTTATATTGGCCTAGGTCAAATAATTTTTGTCCTTTTAACATTTTGGGTCATTTTAGGGGTAAAAAAGGTGTATTTAATGCTTTGTACAAGTTTATTGGGAAATTTGAAGGTTTAAAAATGTGATTTAATGCCCCATGTTTTTATATAAGTATTAATTAACTGATAATACTAAAATATAGTAGGTTATGTAGAAGAATTGGTAATTTTCTTGAGAAAGAAAAGGAATTTAGCACTAGTATGGCCTCCTTGGGAAGTGTGCCACTTGTAAAATGTTTAAATATGAATATTCATATCAACAATTCTAAATTACATGATTTTTTTGAGTTTTAATTTTCATTTATTTCTTAAAACCATTTAGTTCTCTTTTCACCCTTCTTGACAAGCAAAAGTGACTTGCAAGTTTTTACTTGGTACATGTAGCTTAGGATGTTTCAGGGAAAATGATATTGGGAGATTATAGTAAAATTATATAAATTAATTTTAATATAATTTGTTTTAAAATTTATCAACTTTTCTTTATGAACCATTTCTAACAAATTGACTATGTAAATCTCCTAGCTATTTCATGCACCCTATGGTTTTTACTCTTATTTGAGAGATTATGTATAATGTAGATAATGATGTTGCTCAAAAATTATGTTAAATTATTAATAAAATGTTACCAATTTTTGGTTTCATGTTTTGTGGTGTTTGGATGAGCCAATAACCTCAAATTTGTAGACTAGTCTCTTTTAAGTGCAACATATACTTTTTCACTATGTCCAAGATTTTCACAATTGTTCATGGCTTCAGGGGGTTGTGTTAGTGTTTTTTAGATGTTTAAAAAGTAATATGTATTATAAATCCACCTTAAATTTTCATTCTCAAAAGTAATTTCCTGATTTTTATTCATACTCTATACATACACATAGTCTACCATTCGAGTGTGCATCTACATGTGGTTGTAAGAGAAAATCACGTTGAATTAAGTTTTTTTTTGAACTATTTTCAAATCTTAAATTATGAAAAAAAACCTTTGATACATTTTTAAATATTATTGGACTATTAATAAGGCCCAAAACAATGTATATTTCCCATCCTCTACTTATTGCCTGTATAAGAAAAGACCACCTATAGGTGATCTCAGTCAAAGAGCTCAAGAATTCACTTTGAGGTATGAGAAAAAGTGAGGGGATATTTTGAACACCTAATATATTTAAGGAATCATAATTAAACTTTTTTAAATTTTATATGGATAAAAAAAGTGGAGAGTCACCTCTAATGGTAAATAATTGAGTTTTGAGACACTGTCCCTAAAACGTAAAAATATAGATCCATGCCATATTTTGAGGTTCCTCATACAGAGTTGCACTAGTTCCTAAATACTACCAAGTATAATTTTATTCAAGATTGATATATTCTTATAAATATGGAAAATAATAGATATTTTTGAAGTTGAAGAGGATAGTTCTCAAGATCCCTCAAGTTGCCCTTTTGAACACTAAATTTCTATAGTGCCATCTACAGTAAGATGAATCAATGATAACATTTTTGGCCTAATAAGTGGATTTGATGCCTAAGACTAGGATATAATGTTTTTTTATACTAAATAACACAAATTTGGTAATATAAGCATCAAGACATGCATATAATATGTCTTACATTCATTAGTGGAAATAGGACAGTCCATACAAATGGCTTGGTTTGCACCTATAGCTAGCCAATATAAGGTTTGATTAAAAAGTTGATTTCTCTCTTACATACATGAGAATTAGGAATTTTTAGTAGATTGTAAATAATGTGGAGATTATTCATAGTTTAAATTGTCTTAAGAGATAAATGATGACCTTACATGCATATTTATACCTATAGTGTGCTCCCACAACTAGTTGTAGGTGACTATAAGACTGCCATGAACAATAAACATGATAACCTAAATAACAAACCCTCATCCAAACACAAAAAGATAAATTTGAGTTAGGATATATGGAATAATGAGTTTATTTAAGGATTTTATTATTGTTTTCAAGGACTAGAACCTTCATAAACGCACACCATAGGTAACTAACAAGAAAGGTTCCATAGTTAAGATTTGGAGAGTTCAGTTGGGTCAATTCCAAGTGCATATGAGGGATACAGGTAAGTTGTAATGATGAATTACCTTTTAAAAATTAAATAAGGGTTAATATTACCTCTACATTCCCCTAGAAATTTGAAAAGAGTAATTACAAGACACTATGACACCTACAACCAAGTGTTAATTGAGTTAGGCAATGAGTGAAAGGGAAGTATGTATAAGTGTTTGGGATGCATGAAAATGAATAAAATGAATTAAAACATATAAATTGACTCTAGGGAACTATATATGAGTTTTTAAACACTATTTAAATATTATTTCATGAAAAGTCAACCTACAAGAGTCCATTCCCAAATAAAACATAGTCATAATGAAACTCAGTTTTAATTGAGTAAAGAAAGGGTATAAGGTGGCATGTAAAGGATTGGGTGATGAAATTACTTGAGGAGATTTATAAAATGATGTTATATATTAAATTAACCATTATAAATTTAGATATAATAAAAGGAATGGCTCTAAACTAGCATAACATATTCCATTAAAAAGCAACCTTGCAAACAGTGCTCAAATACAAGTCTATCTTATATTTTAGTGATTTTGAAGGTTATAACCATATGACCAAGGGATATAAATTTATGGATAGGGTCATTACCACACAAATAGGCCTATAAAATGTTATTTTTTCTATAAAAATAGGTTAAGTACCCCTTTTTTGTCACAAATGAGGGTTACTTCCCTTTGAGCATAAACCTAAAGTTTGGACAAAAAAGGTGAAATGGTAATTTAAGGATATGAATGACCTCTCAAAAATATGTTGTGATTTTAAAAAATTCTATTACTACATGAATAACTAGGTAGAGAGGGAAGAATACTAACAGAATGGTCTAGACTCTTAAGCTTACAAGCAAGTTTATTAGGCCTTGAAGATACCTAATGCCAAATGGGGGGTCAATTTCCATTCAAAATTTGGGTAGGATTTATAATAAAATAAAACATATTCATATAGTTAAAAATTATTTGTATAATCTCATGGAATGAAAGGAGATAAAATAGGTGGGTCTCAAACTTAAAAGTTGCTGGCAAACATATAGACTAACATTAGGCCTAGTGTCTAAATGGAGAATCTTCCATACTTATAGAATGGGATGAGATATATAATATATTGAATAATTTTCTTGGGGTTAATATATAGGTGTTAAATATCTCATATGTTAGGGTAAACCATAAGGAATCCATTTTGGCTCAAAAACCCACTAAGACTTGTGGAAATTGGAAAAAAAGAACTTGATAGGGAGGGTTTGGAAGCTCATATCTTTCATGATGCTTTTCATGGGGGAAATAGGAGTTTATGAAAGGTAAAAGGGGTCTTAAAAAACAAACTTGTGTAATTTTTTTATATTTCTAATATCCCAATGTTATAAATAAAGCTTAAGGGCTTAAAATGCTCAAAAACCCTCGCAAACCCTTAGTCTAGTCTAGTTTGGAGAGATAAATATACAAAACTGATATAATGGCATAGTTTGAATATGAAACATATTTAAATTTTTATAGGACTCACTTAGGCTACCTCACATGATTTTGGGTTGTATGTAATTATATGAATGGGGGTAGAAATATGGTTTTTCTACCTATTTTTCACATTTTTTAGATTATAGGAGATTTAAAGAGATGATGATCACATGGGATGGAATATTTATACTTAATATAACCCCCCATATAACTCTCATTCATTTAAACAACTCATACATGTCTAAACTAGGTGCTTCAACTTAGCCAATCAAAATTGGCATAGTGGACAAGCTAGGGAGAAGTATGAAAACTTCAAGTGGATGGATTTTTAAGGTGTCCTTGGTGATTATAATTCCATGTATGGATTTGAAACATGTCATTCACTAAATTTTATGTATTTTAATGATAAAATGATCTCTATTTGGAATCCAAGTGCGCAAGGTGCATAGAAGAGTAGTTTTTTGGATAGTAGATGATGATTGCTCCTTTTTAGGTGATTCTAGATGACCAAGCCTACAACCAATACATGGAGAGGCATGTTTTATATCATACCCTTCCATTAAAATAATTTTAATTACTCCAAATAATTTATAATTCATTCAAATAGGGATAACCATGTAGGAAGTTTTCTTGAGCTAGAATGAGGACTTTCTTGCCACTTTTCATGAAGTTTGTGACTTGGATTGACAATTGGAGCTCCTAACCTTGCATGGTTCATCCCATACCCTCTCCAAATGAAAATATAACTCCTTGGATAAACTTGAAAAGTTTCCTTGTGACCCTTGGACTTCTCTCCTCTTCTCTCTCTCATAAGTTTTATAACAACTAGACATTTTGGCATTGTATGGGATGTTCCACTTGATTATGGTGAATCCCTACTCAAACGTATACCATTTGATCAATAATAATAATGATGTTTACATCTTATATGGCTATTATTAGTGTGTTTAATTATATTATGAATCTTTATTAGTGAAAAATATGGATTTTTTAGCATGTTGTTCCATTCTTTCACCTATTTATAGCCTCTTCATGTAGGGCATGTGAACTATTTCAAGAGATGTTCATGGTTTAAGTGAGTTATCCTATTCATTATTTACCTCATATTCATCTTGTCTAGTCTTCCTAGCTTTGCATATTTATCCATAACCTTGTAATATAGCATTGATGTGAGAAGATGAAGATTGGAGAAGTGTATTTTTAGCTTGTCCTTTAATTTCAAGTATAATATTCATATGGTTGGATGTCATCATGTTATTTGGTGTATAATCTCCCTTATATTAGTTTAATTTCAATTTTCCTTCTCCCTTTTCATCCCCTAAAGTTTAGTGGTAGTTTTAATCCAAAGTGGTACATCAAGGGAGCTAGCCCTATCTAGCGATTCACCTCATTCCTTAGGCTACCCATAAGCCTAGAGGTGATTACATTGTAATAATTATAAGAGGAGATATTTTCATCTCCTCAAAGTTTGCAAATCCAAGTGATAATATATTTTGGAACACTAGTGGGACTCTTGGTCCAAGAAGTTGAGATATTTTTGGTGTTGTCTCTCAATAATCAACCTTTGGAGGCATTTATCAAGGCATCAATGGTGAATCTAAAGTTGTATCAACTAGTCAAGTATCCCAAGTTATCCTTTAAATATTGATGGTAACATTTTTTCTTTGTTTTATTACTTTTAATAAGGTTTCATGGCTGAATATGGTTTTGAGTTTTGTTCTCTACAAGTTGGTGAAACCTTCTAAGCTTATACCTTTCCCCATCAGTATGAACAAGTTCTTAATGAACCTTAGTGTGACTATAATCAGACTTGTCATGAAATGTGTCAATCCTACAACCAACCTTACTATGAATGACATTTTACCCCTCAATAGTCATATGAGCCATGGAAATCCTATAATACTTCATTTTCTTGTCCATACAGACACCATGTTTTTGGACAACACTATGAGAATAGCTACCAAAGAACTTATCAAGATACACCTCTTTATCAACCTCAATATGAGACATATCATTCATTTATGATTTCTATCAGCCTAAGAATTCACTTCCATATGAGCTCACTAGTGCTTTCCTATTTTCCAAACCTATTCATAAGCCTTCTCCTTCATTACATACTTCATCTCCAATTCCTTCACCTTCCACTACATCCCCATCTCTAACTCCTTCACCTTCCACTACATCTCATACTCTATCTCCTTCACGTCAAATCCATTATCATATCTATCAACCTTTCATTCTCAAATAGTAACCTATCTTGAGAGAAGCAAGTAAATAAGAACAAATTCAATTCAAGGATAATCAAGAGGCTTTCATGAGTGATCATGAGGAATAAATCACCATAAGAACTTCCTTTGGTGAAAAAAAAAACAATCCAATAGCTAATGTCTATATATTTTAAGGTATATGTGTCCATAAAGAATCCCCTACACTTCACCCTTAAGTTGAGTTTGAGTTTTATGTGCCACCTCCACCAACTAGCTCATCTTGTCCTCACCCTATCACATTTTTCCTTGATGGACTTATGGTATGGGAACCTAAGGAGGATTAGATGGTTGATAAAGAAATATGACTCTTTCTTGAAGAAAACCTACCTCCTTGGCAGCCTCATTGGGCTAGGTCACATGATTTCAAGATGCCTAGTCTTGGCATTACCATGAAAGAGAAAGAGATTAAAGATCTTTCAACAATTGAAGAAGACTCTACAGCTGATCAAAAGGTTGTAGATAGTCATCTCAAACATGAAGTGGAAATCCTAGGAGAGACTCATGAGACCAAGATAGAGGAAAGAGTTTTTTAAGATGGCATCCATGAAGAAGAAGATTTATGGTAGAAGTTTAATGCTATTTGTAAGGAATTTGATGAGTTGTGTAGAGTTTCTCCTTCTACAAAATATTTCATATCCAATGATAATCCTATTAATGAGTCTAATTAATATAATATTGAGTGTTAAATCAAACATAAATTTGAATTTCTTCCTATTGGTCAAGAACCTACTGCCATGAAGCCACTTGCTGATGTTAACATTCAAGAATTTGTTGACAAGGATGATTGGCAACTACAAATGGAGCTCTTTCAAGAGATAGAAGAGCTTTGCTAAGTTGAGGGTCAATTTCATGAAAATTTAAAAAAATAATCTTCAATGGATGATAATGATAAATACTGGATAGAATTTGAAAAGATCCTTGATGAGCTAGAAGAACTTATAGCTAAGAGAAAGCCCAATATTGTTTAAAGCACTATGGGAGACAAGAAGGTATGCCTTATTGAATCATCATTTGAAGTTATAATTGAGGAACCACATGACAAGGTTGAATATTTTTGGATGAAAGAGTAATAATTATAAATTATAGACCTATTTGAAGTTGGTCTACTTGAGAGCATGGTAATTGAAGTGCCAAGGAATAATTCTAATCCATAAAATATCCAATCCAAGGAGAAACATGCTTTTCACCATGTTCCATCTCATGAATAAGGTGATGCTTCAAACTTTCCCTTTGATCTAAGATGGATTTATGATTGATTGTTACTTGTATATAATAAGTTGTTTTCTATTTCTCCTAAGTGTTTTAAGTGCATGTGTGTGTTTGCTGTCTTTATTGTGTGTGTCTTTACATTTTGTGGTTGAGGTAGTCATTAATGTCTTTTCTAGATCAAATTCAATGGTCAAATGTTTCCTTGTTTTTACTTAGACTATATATGACTCCTAATCCTAATGGACTGATAAGGCTACTGGTCTAGTCAGTATAACAAGTATACTACCCTATGAGTCACCAATTTGTTGACCAAATTTGACTTCTTAGTCAAATTAGGGCACCTATAGGTAAAATTTTGATTTTATGGGTCTATATGGGGTTTAATATGAGTGTGATGTGGTGTATTATAGTTCAAATAATTTTAATTAATGTTATATTGGCCTTGGTCAATTAGTTTTTATGTCCTTTTATCATTTTGGGTCATTTTAAGGGTAAAAAAGATGCATTTAATGCTTGGTATGGGTTTTTTTGGGAAATTTTAAGGTGTAAAAATGTTATTTCCTGCCAAATGTGTCCCTATAAGTCTTAATTAACTTAAAATACTAAAATATGGTAGGTTATGCAGAGGAATAGGTAGTTCTCTTGAGAAAGAAGAGGAATTTAGCACTTGTATGGCCTCCTTAAGAAGTGTGCCACTTTTAAAATGTTTAAATATATATATTAAGCTCCAAAATTCTCAATTACATGTGTGGTTTTAGTTTTAAGTGTCATTTATTTCTCAAAACCATTCAGCTCTCTTTTCACTATTCTTGTCAAGCAAAAGTGACTTGTAGGTTTTTTCTTAGTACAGATAACTCAAGATGTTTTAGGGAAAATTATCTTTTGAGATGATATTAAAATTTTATACCTAAATTTTCATATAATAATTTTTAAAATTGATCAATTTTTCTTTATGATCCATTGCTAACAAGTTGATTGTGTAAATCTACTAGTTATTTCATGCACCCTATGGTTTTTGCTCTTGTTTGAGAGATTGTATACAATATAGATGTTTATGTTACTCATATATTATTTTTAATTCTCAATTAAATGGTACCCATTATTTTATTCATTTTTTATGGTGTTTTAATGAACCAATGACCTCAAATTTATAAACTAGTCTCTTTTGAGTGTAATAGACAATTATTCACCATGTTCAAGATTTTCACACATTTTCATGCTTCAAGGGGTTGTGTTAGTGTTTTTTAGATATTTAAAAATTATTATAGATTATACCTCCAACTTAAAACTTAATTCTCAAAATCACCTTCATTATTTGTAGTCATACGCTACATACACAGTCTGCCATTGGAGTGTGCATCTATAGGTGGTTGCAAGGGAAAATCATGTTGAATTAATTTTTTTTAAACTATTTTCAAATCTTAAATTATGAAAATAAACCTTTGGTATAATTTTAAATAGTATTTTCCTATTCATAAAGCCTAAAATAATGTATATTTCCCATCCTCTACTTACTACATTTATAAGAAAAGACTACCTACAAGTGATCTTAGTCAAATAGCTGAAGAGTTCACTTTGATGTATGAGAAAAAGTGAGGGGATATTTTTGAAAACCTAATATATTTAAGTAATACTAATTAAAATGTTTGAAATGATATATGGATAATAAAAGTGGAGAGCCACCTCTAATGGCAAATGATTGTGTTTTGAGACACTATCCCTAAAAGGTAGAAATAGAAATCCATGACATATTTTGGGGTTCCTCATACAGAGTTGCACTAGTTATTAAATACTTATAAGTATAATTTTATTCAAGACACATATATGTATATCAATATGAAAAATAAGATAGGTTTTTGATTTTAATAGGATATTTTTCAATATCCCTCAAGTTGGCCTTTTGAACCTTGAATTTCCACAGTGTCATCTACAACAAGATGAATCAAAGATAACATTTCTGGCCTAATAAGTGCATTTGATGCTTAAGAATAGGAAATAATTTTTTGTTAAAATAAATAACACAAATTTGGAAATTTAATAATCAAGGCATGCATATAATATGTTTTTACATTCATTAGTGGAAATAGGATAGTTCATAAAAATGGCTTGGTTTGCACCTATAACCAACCAATATATGGTCTGAGAAAAAAGTTGTTTTATCTCTTGCATACATGTGAATTAGGCATGTTTAGTAGTTTATAAATAATGGGGAGATTATATAGATTTTAAAGTGTCTTAAGATACAAATTATAATGTTATAAGCATATTTATACCTATAGTGTGCACCCATAGCCAGCTATAGGTGACTATAGGACCACCATGAATAATACACTTGATAACCTAAATATAAAACCTTTATCCAAACACAAAGGATAAGTTTGAGTTAGTATATGGAATAAGGATTTTATTTTAGTATTTTATTATTATTTTCAAGGCCTAGAACCTTCATAAACACACACCTACATGCAACTAACAAGTAGGGTTCCACAATCAAGATTGGGAGAGTTCAATCAGGTTAGTTCCAAGTACATATAAGGGATATAGGTAATTTTTAATTATGAATTACCTTTTAAAAATTACATAAAGATTACTATGACCTATACATTTCCTTTTAAATGTGTAATGATTCATTGAAAGACTCTATGACACCTACAGCCAAGTGTTAATTGAGTCAGATAGTGAGTGGAAGGGAAGTAGCTCTAGGTGTTTGGTAAGCATGAAGATGAATAAAATGAACTAAACCATATAAAGTGACTCTAGGTAAATATATATGAGTTTATAAACATTACTTAAATATTTTTTCATGAAAAATCAACCTCCAAGGGTCCATTCCCAAACAAAACATAGTCAATGAAATTCAGTTTTGATTGAGTAAAGAAAGCGTATAAGGTGGCATATAGATGATTGGGTGATGAAATGACATAAGGATATTTATTAAAAGATTTTATTTAATAAATTAACCCTCATAAATGGAGATATAATAAAAATAAGGGCTCTAAACTAGCATAACATAGTCCATTAAAAAGAAATCATGCACATAGTGCTCAAATGTAAGTCTATCTCAACTTTTAGTGATTTTGAATGGTGTAACCATATGAGCAATCACTAGAAACTTGTGGATAGGGTCCTTACCACCTAAATAGGCCTATAAAATGGTTATTTATTGTATAAAAATATGGGAATTACCCCCTATTTTGTCTTACATAGGGGATACTTCCCTTTAAGCATAAACCTATAGTTTGGACAAAAAGGATGAAATGGTGATTAAATGAGATAAATGACCTCTCACAAACGTGAATTGAGTTAAAATATTTCTATTAATACATGAATAACAAATAAAATATGGATTAATACTAATAGAATGGTCTAGACTCTTAATCTTGCAGGTAGGTCTGTTAGGCCTTGAAGAGATCTAATGTCAAATGGGGGTTAATTTCCATTCCAACCTTGGTTAGGATTTATAATAAACTATAACATGTTAATATAGTTAAAAATTATGCGTAGAATCTCATTGAATTCAAGGAGATAAAATGTGAGGGTCTCAAACTTTAAAGTTACAGGTAGACCTATAGACTAACATTAGGCATAATGTCCAAATGGAGAGTCTTCCATACTTATAGCATAGGAGGAGACATATAATATATTGAATCATGTTATTTGGGTTAATAAATTTTTTTTCAAGCTCTAAAAATTTATGGGAAACCACAAGGAAGACATTTTGGCTCAAACACCCACTTAGATCTATGGAAATTGGAAAAAAAGAGCTTGATAGGGAGGGTTTGGAAGCTTATATATTTAATTATGATTTTCATGGGGACTAGAGGAGTTTATTAAAGGTATAAGGGGTCTTAAAAAACAAACATGTGGAAATTTTTTTTAGTTCCAATGTACCAACCTTATGAACAAAGATTAAGGGTTTAAACTGCTCAAAACCCCTTGCAAACCCTTAGTCTAGACTAGTTTGGAGAGATGAATCTATAAAAATGATATAATTTCATAGTTTGATTATGAATTTTTATTTCCTTGTAGAGGACTCACTTAGGCTCCCTCACATGCTTTTGAGTTATACAAATTTATATGAATGGGGCTATAAATAGGTTTTTTCTCACTATTTTACATGTTTTTAGGTTGTAAAAGGTTTAAAAATATTAAAATCACATGGGATGGAATATTTATACTTAATATAACCATAAATATCACTCTCATTCATTTAAACAACTCTTAAGTGTCCAAACTAGGTGCTTCAACTCAGCTAGTCAAAACTGGTATAGTTGACAATTAAGGGAGAAGTGTGAAGACTTCAAGAGGATGTATTTTTAAGGTGTCCCTAATGATTATAATTACATGGATGGACTTAAAACATGTAAATAGTTATGTTATATGTATTTTAATGACAAATTGATCTCTTTTTTCAAGCCAAGTGTGCAAGGTGCATGGAAGAGTAGTAATCTAGATAGTAGATGATGATTTCTCCTTTCTAGGTGATTCTAGATGACTAGGCCTAAAACCAATGCATATAGAGGCATGTTTGAGACACTCCCATTCATTTATAAGGTAGTTATAATGGTTAAATAGGGATAATTATATAGGCAATTTTCTTGATCCAAAATGAGGAGTTTCTTACGACTTTTCATGAAGTTTGTGACTTGGATTGACACTTGTATCTCTTAACCTTTCATGTTTCATCTCATACCCTCTAAACATGAACATGTAACTCCTTAAATCAGATTGAAAGTGTAATTTTGACCCTTGGACTTCTCTCTTCTTCTCTCTATCACAAGTTTTATAAGAACTAGCCATTTCGGCTTTGTATGGGATGCTCAAACTGAGTATGGTGAAGCCCTGCTCAAATGTAAACCTTTTGATAAATAAGAATAATAATTTTTACCTCCTATATGAATATTATTAGGGTTTTTAATTGGATGATGAATCTTTCTTAGTGAAAACTATGGATTCCTTATCATGTTGTTCCATTTTTCACCTATTTGCAACCTCTTCTTGTAGGGCATGTGAAGTGTTCTAGGAGATGTTCATGGTTTAAGTGAGTTATCCTATTCATTATTTCCCTCATAGTAATATTTTATAGTCCTACCATATTTTCAAATTTATCCATAAACTCACAATGTAACATTAATGTGAGAAGATTAATATTGGAGAGGTGTATTTTCATATTGCCTTTCATTTCAAGTGTAATATGCATATGGTTGGATGTCATCATGTTATTTGGTGTATCACCTCCCTTATATTAGTTTACTTTCATTTATCCTTCTCTCTTTTCACCCCCAAATTTTAATAGTAATTTCAATCCAAAGTGGTACATCAAGGGAGTTAGCCCTATCTAGAGATTTACCTCATTCTTTAGGCTGCCCACAAGACTAAAGGTGGTTCCATTTGCCACTTGGATAAGGAGATTTTTTCATAACCTTAAAGGGTGAAAATCCAAGTGACAATAGTAGTAATAGAGGCATTCAAATTTTTTGTGCGATACCTCTAGATGTCTTACTCTGGTTTTAGATTTTCCTTGGATATCATCAACATAATCCTTAATAATAGCATGCATCATGTCATGAAAAATGATATTCATTTCATGTTAGCACGTGGAATTATAATTATTAAGGCTAAAATGAATTACCTAATAAAAGAATTTTTCCTAAGGAGTGGTGAACATTGTCTTATGTTGGTCTTCTAGCATGATCTTGATTTGATTGTACCATAAAAAACCATCCATGAGAGAAAACATCTCATACCATATCATATATTCCATAGTCATGTCAAAGGTTGGTAAAGGAAATTCATCCTTTGGGTAGGCCTTTTTGATGTCATATAAATCAGTACATAATTGGATACCCTTTGGCTTATTGATAATTTTCACAATATTTGAGATCCACTCCAAATAGTTTATGGGATGAATGCATTGTGCCTCTAGGAGTTTATCTAGTTATTTATTGACTAATATGGAAATATGAGGATACATTTTCTTCAACTTTTGTTTAATTACCTTGGAATTAATATGTACTAAAATATGATGTACAACCAAGGAAATATGTAGTCCTGTCATATTAGAATAGGCCCATGTAAAAATACAATGAACTCCCTAAGGAGAGTAGTAATAACTTCATGTTCCTCCTATGTGAGAGATATACCTAGTTTTATCCAATTTGGATCATCTAATATTCCATTATTGACCTCAAAAGTGTCCTTCATAAGGAGTGTAGAGCTATCTTCAAGGATATTTGGAAAATAAATAAACTGGTTGGCAATATCAAAGTCCTTTAGTCAAGGTGGCTTGTCAAGTTTACCCAAGTAAGATGAATCAGAATCACCAAATAGTGGTAAAGTCCATATAATAAACACTTTGGTGTACTCTTCAATGATCTATTCAATATCTCACTACTCTTATACATTTATTTTTTATTCAAATATTATTGTGGTATTAGTGGCTTCCTTAGATTCATTAGAGAAAGGGTGAATTTCCATAAATAATGGTGCATGAAATAGGTTTTCACCATGAGACTAGCCTTTTTATTTACTATCACCCTAATCTAAAAATTACTCAAAGATATTTTCACCTTGGGACCTCAATGTTTGATTTTATTTGTGTTTTACGCTAAGGAAGTTCACCCACTCTGTGAAATAGGTGGCATGATTTAATGTGATATAAAACCATTGCTTATTATCTCCTAGAGGAATATGGTCTCTTAGGTGCATCAAGTCACAAATACCCTCATCATTTTTGAACTTGTCAAGTGATACTATGGATTATTATGGGTCCCACTTGATGATTTTAGGGTGTTGAATGAAAAATGGGGAAGGAATGATGATATGTGTAATTTTAAATATGGCATGAGTGTTAAATAGGTTGGTATTTTATAATTCCCCTCATATACATTATAATCAAACCTTGTGTTTCTATCAACATCATCATCACTAGTTGTTGGTGTAGGAACATAAATAAGATATGTAGGGTCATCTTAGGTGGTTTAAATATAATATCATAAGTTTATTTATGTTTGGTCATGGATATAGGCTCAAGAGTGCCTTGCTAATTTTCCCCCAGGTCTATACCTTCATAAGATTGATTATCCATGATCTAGTTAGGGATATGTTACTTTTTTCTTTTGTAATAATCAGTTAGATCATCATTATAAAGATATGAATCATTTTCATCAAGTGGGTCTTATTCTTGGATATTTTATAGTTTTAAAATAATAGGCTCTTGGGATTAAATTTACTTTCTATCACCATTCCATATGAATGGCCTTGGCTTTGGGTCTTTCATAATATTTAGGGGCTTATGGAAGCTTGACTATGTGGAATTCATTTTGCATGAGGTATTCACTTAAAACTTTGTCAAAAATGGTAAAATGATTGGATATCTTATGAGGGTGCATAGATGAAGTGAATGAAAGGCTATTTGGGTCTATATAATTAGACTTTGTAAATTCTAAAAGTACATCTTTGTCCTTCTTTGATGTATGGTCTAGGCCAAAGTGGTAATTGTAGCTCTTATATTTAGTTTCTAAATGATTGTAAAAGTGATATGGTTGTAAGTCTATATAAATAATCAATTCCATACCAAAATCGAGGAACTTGATAAATTTGTGCAATTTGGATAGTACTGCCAAAATTTCATGTGTCCATGGTTGGTCTAGAAGTAAGCTATATGACAAATATAGACCCATAACATGCAAAAGTATGACATGGGTCAAGGGCCCAACGACTACTAGTAGACAAATTATTCCCTATGATTCCCCTTATTCATTATCATTAGCCTTTATGGTAATGGTATTTGGATATAGTTTAGGTGTCATGTATCCAAGATTTTTAACTAATATTAGAGACAATATTGAGGCTTGATCCATTATTTATGAACACATGTTTAATCTTGTGTTGGGCTAAGACAACTTCAATATATAATGGGCTATTGTGGAGAGAGTGAAGGGATGACATGTCACTTTGGTTGAAGTTAAGTTGTTAGCCATGATTTACGTGTCCTTTTAAGTCTTGGAATTTATCTAGTGTAATGTCATTTGACACTTAGGATTGGCTTAAAATTTTGGTAAGGAAGTTCTTATGGATAGTGAGGGTGAGTAAAAAATCTAAAATAGATATTTATGTGGGCATATTTTTTAATTATTCCACAATATAATATGTTTGCTCCTCATCATAGGTAATTATCTTATTTTTGGCTAGTATGGGTGTTTGGATAGGCTCATTGTTAGAGGAAATATGTGAACCTAGAATGGTAACTTTAGTACATTAGGTTTTGATTGCATAATCTATATTGGGAAATGTAACACTAAAAGGGGGAAAGGGGCATGTGATGGTAACTATTAAGTACTGGTAAGACTAGCTGATAATATGGACCATAAGAATATTACCAACATAAGCAAAAGGTTGAGTAGTATTTGGTACTAGCCATGGGTGATTGGTTATTGGTCTAGGGTTAATGTTAATAGTGGCTATATGACTACCCATGATATGTCTTAAAACATTGTTATAGTTGTGTCTGATGGCATGATAAGCCCATTGGTTAAATGGGTCATTCTGACCTTGGTTCCTACCATTTTATGGTTATGGTTATCATTATTACTATTATGATGGTGGTCTATGTTTTTTTTGTTGATTTTGATTATTGGCATTATGCTATAGATAAGGGTTCTAATAAATGCCTAGGTTTTGATTAGAATTATGGGCCTTATTATCCAATTCCATTTCTCTATTTTACAACATAATCTTGATGAGGTGACTTAATTTTGCACACTAGTGTATAGACTGTCATTTGACTCAATGATAGTCATAATATTCATGCTCTTTATACCAATCTAGAAAATGAATACCCACATGGAATGATTTTGGAATGTACCAACTCTTCAGATTAATGGTAGATAGTTTTTTAACCCTTATCCAATGGCCTTCCCAGGCCATTAAAAATCATATTTATAGGTGGTCCTCTTCTTAGTTGAGGTATTTAAAAATGAGGAGGTGGGAGTGTTTGTATATGTGAAATTGGCTGCATATGTGGGGCTAGTTAAATAGTTGGTTTTTGCACTATTTGGACATGGAATGATTTAGTAACTCAATTACCCACAACATTATTATTTTTGTTGTAAACCTTGGGCTTCTAAGAAGTACTAGCTTGGGACAATATATGAGCTTGCATCTGAAATGGGATTTGACTTGGCTTTGGTCCTGGGTACTAGTTCTGCCTCTAGTTAGGAATGTAAAATTTGATTTCCCCTTTATTAATAATGGTTTTTTTAATTTGTAGGAATTTTTAAATAATCTCTTAAAAATTGTGGGAACACTAAATATATAAGTGATAAGATATATCACTTTGTAAATTATAGGTAAAAATTGTTGCTAACTATTTGTTTAGTAAATTATGTATGAAATAGATAGTAAATAATCTCCATCACTATAAATAGCTTGAGAAACTCTCACCATGTCTCTATTGAGCTTGGCCAAAATACACCATTGTAATATAATTATCAATATTATATGAGTGTTTCACAAATTTATCTTATATGTCATCAAAGTTAGGCACAAAGTTATTCAAAATTTGGACTAGCCACTCCAAATCTTGTCTAGCTAGACTGCAAGGAAAAAGAAGTAAATAGATATCACTAAATGCCACTAGATGGAAATTAAAATGGAATTTATTTAGATGTTCATTTGGGTCACCTTTTCCTTTGTATTTTTTAAAATTTGGATACTCAAAACCTAAAGGAAATGATATCTAGAAATAGTCCATGTTGAAAGGGTATGAGCATATATCATTCAATTTAAAATTATTCAATTGCTTCCCTATCTAAAGAGCTGAAATTTTTTCCTTCACCTATTATAATTTTAAGGCTAGGAATGTTGATAATATTGATGGTTGTGATTGGGATTGGGTGGTACAAGGTGGATTACCTTGATCTAGGTACAATGGAGGAATGGAGGACTGAGTAATGTTCACATGATTGGTCTCCCTACTAGGAATACATATCCATTAGCTAGGGCTATATTGTTGGTGAGGTACTTATTTTTGGTAAACATTGGGGTTAGGATTGGTAGTTAAATTTTGGTTTATAAGAAATTTTGGATTGAATGTAGGTATTTAGTGTTGGGGAATGAAGTTCATGTGATGGGTTTATAAGCGAACTTGTTGATGGATAGTTTAACCTTGTTGTATCAGAAGAACTTATTATTGGTTTAAGACCTAATTTAAAAACTATTACATATTAGGCACATGTTGTGGATAAGGTATATAATGGTTTTTATATAAATTTTGTCTAGTAGATATTCATTAGATTTTAGGCAATTGTTGTTAGTTAGGAATTTTTTATTCACTTGTAATTTGTTGTTGGCTAGGCACTTGTTAGTGTTACGAATTTATATTTGGCTAAGCATTTTTGTTGTCTTAGAATTTATTGTAGATTAGAAAATTTTTGTTGATTGGTGATAAGGTTTTATTGATTAGACAATGTTTAAGGTAGATGATTTACCACTTTTTGTGTTGGTGTGTTCGTTTGAACCTAATAAGGTGGAACTTTTATTACCACCTATTATAGTAGGGTACTTGAAATTGGTTGATTACTTACTCCTTATTATATGTTTAAGGGATAAGATAGTCATGGAGGGATAGTGAATTATTATGAACTAGATGTACATACCCCCTATTTTTTTATTCTAGTTGGTGTACTTAAAGGAAGGATATATAAGGAATTATTGAGTGGGGTGTTCCTTGGTACATTAGACTATACTTGGTGTAGATTAGGTAAAACTTTTATGTTATCTACTATAGTTTGTAAATAGGTACTTAAAGAAGACATTTATTTTTCCTTATTTAGAGGAACATTGAACATGTTTTTAAGTAGCCAAGTTTGAACAAATGGATTTGTATTATATTGGAAGAGCCTTCCAAACTAATTTATATCACATTTGATGGATCTAGCTCAATAAGCAATGTGTTCAAAATAGTCATGGCATTGAAGTTTTTTGTTATGTCAAGGTAGGTTTGTTATACATGTTTCACTTGTGCAAATTATTCAACACTTTGACCTTTTCCCTTGGTAAATGTAGCAAGTTCTTGTTTAGGAATTGATACAAGAGCCTAATTTTGACTAGTAGAGGCTTGATCAAATGTTTAGATGAGAGGTGCATGACTAGTTGCCTTAATTAAACAAGGTAGACTTTCATGTGGAAATTTTGATGGGAATTTAGCACCAAATTTGACTACTCTAATAAGGATCTCATATTTATGTTATAAACTATGATGACAAAAAAACTATGGATTGTAACTAGCACTAAATGATGCATTCACATAATATAATTATTGGTCTTAAACCATTTCCATACTAGGCATCATGTTGGTAGGTTATTGTGAAAATGGGTGTAGTTATTGCCCCACATAAGGAGGTGTGTTTACAAGGTAAAGTATGATTCGATCATGTTCCTTCCCTATGTTAGGAGACACACATGTGGGATACAATTTTGTCTCATACACTACATTATCACCATAAGGCTCATAGTTAAAGGGGTCAATTATAATAATGTTTTCATAATCCAGATTATACATAGATCTAATACATGTATATCCAGGCATGGTTAAATCCATATTGCTTAAATTTGAGAATAGTTTGCCTAATGCATCAAAATTTTAGATCTTGGTTTATATTGATCCATCCTTGAAAACTAACAATCATAACTTGGTCTAAAATTAACGCTAAAACACTTTAGCTCTTTGGAACAATGGCCAAAAAAGGAATATTTGAATTTTGGTTTTGTAATTAAGTCTAAGAAAATTTTAATCTTGGAACTTGGCACATGAGATTTTAATTGAGTGAAAAATAAACTAAGATCTAGGTCTAGGCACATGAAATTTTAACTAGGTCTTGAAAATAAACTTGGTTTATGCATATTAAAATTTGGTCTCAGCATGTGAAATTATAACTAGGTTTTGGAAACAAACTTGGTATAGGAAAATGAAATTGATATTGGTACATGAAAATTCTAACTAGGTCTTGGAAATAAACTTTAGTCTAGGCACAAGAGATTTGAACTAGGTCTAGAAATATGAAAATTTAACTAGGAATTAGAAACAAACTTGATCTAGGTAAATAAAATATCAGTCTTGTCATGTGAAAGTTCCAAGATCAACGTAGTCTAGGCATGTGAAATGAAACTACTCTTACATCTAAGGATCTTGATTTGAAACAAAAGGCACAATATGTCTATGTGAATATTAGAAACAAATAAAAACATGGTGTTGGTATAAAAAGGAACTTGATCTAGGAAAATCCCTTAAACCAAACTAAAAATTGATCTAATTTACATAATCTAAACACAAAAAGGTGAACAACTTAATCCCAAGTTGTAGGCAAGACTCAAACATAAATCGTTCATCTTTATATCTAAACTTTGAAAGATAGATTTCAAACTTGGTTTGAGAGACTTAGATTTTAAATGAGAAATAGTTTAAGCCAAAATGAGTAGTGTAATAATTTTTATTATAAATTAAGGCACAAATATCTTCTTTAAGTTTTTGGTCTAAGGCAAATAGTCTCACCATATTTGGGAATAATAACACTTCTTAATGTGAATGGTGTACATATCAATTATTTTATTATTAGACTTGTTTATTTTCATAAATGGTTTTGGAATCAATTATGCAAAATAAGAAGAATACAAGAATATGTTCCTATCTTAATAAATGATACAAGGTTTTCTTAGTACTGACCAAACTTCCATCGATATATTGGTTCTTGAATGGAATTAGTTTGTTAATACAATAAATAAATAATGCATTAAGGTAGAGTGAGTATCCCCCTTTTATCTATCCATAACTTATACATGGCATGGTACTTAAATAGAAAAAGTAACTCAGCATTCATAGGATAATCCATGGAAAGTGGGGTCAATTAATCTATAAATTTTGAACTAGGTTTTCTAGATGGTCCAAAAGTGCCTTAAAACATTTGGGTGTAATAAAATATCCATCATTTGGATGAAAAAACATATAGATTGTTATGAAGGGGTCTTATCCCTTTCAAAACTACTCCATCTCAAAATTTCTTAGTGGAGTGCAATGTCTAGACTATTGCATGCTTTGATACCTTTTTCTAGTTGGTTAGGTTAACCCCTCAACCATTATCCCAATAAATAGTATGCTTAATTTTTATACCCCACTAGATAAGTGGGTTTAGTACGATGCAGGGAGATGAAACCCTAGGTTAACACACCCCTAAATAACTTGTGAGGAGGTGATGAACTCTTGATCATGAAGAGAAAAAATAAAGCAATGGGATAGAGTTTATTCTGAGTCACACACATTTAAGAAAATGAGGGGAGAGCATACATGACATGAACTTTGGCCTACAATTTCCAACTAGCTTATTCTTATTTTTTAGTCACCCTAAATAAGGGAGGTCATATGTGTGACTTCATTAAACAACTTTAAAAAAGGGAATGTCAAATTGAAAGGACTAAAAGCAAATTGTTTTTAAATACCATAATTGAAATATTTGAAGGCCTTACAAAAATCTTGGAAATGAAAAATAATAAATTTTACAATGTTTTAAACATTAAATGTAAGTGTGACATTATTTCTCAAAACACTAATATTCAAATTTGATGGAGTGATTTTTGGGATGCAATATGGTTTCTCCTAGCTTGAGAAAACTTGCAAAAACTTGTTAGAAGTTTGATTAGGCCAAGATAGTGAAGACTGACTACAAAATTATCTCAAACACCATAAAATATTACTCTCTATAATGATTTCATAGTTACATAATAAAGGTAAATTATGAAATTACTGGTTAGTGAAAATTAAAAAAATAATGATAAACTTAAGAACTTCTAGTGAGTAATTTCACATATTTTGTAGTTCCTTTGGCCTATTTCATAATTCTTCTCTAAACTTTTTCAATTCTTATCTATAATTTCACAATTCTTCTATAATTTTATAAACTTGTAAGAAAAAAATAGAAACAAATAAGAATGATTATGTGATTCTAGCTAGTGATTTTAGAACTCTAGGACGTTTTCACAATTGATTTTTCAATTTAACTATTTTTCACTAATTTCACAACCCTACATAATGATTTCACAATTGCATATGGTGATTTCGATGTTTCATTTTCTAATTTTTTACTTTTAGGACTTTATTTCATAACTGACAAAAATCTATAGAAAATCATAAAAATTGAAGAAAATTATTTTATAATTTCTATCTATGATTTTGCTATTTAATGCTTCAAATTCATAATTGTGACAAAAAGACCATAAAAAGGTAAATATCTAGAATGCATTTACAAATATCCTTGATGATTTCACAAAAAAAAACTATGGATTCATGATTATGTAGAATAAAGATGAAACATAGATAATTTTGCATGTTTTTAGGTGATTTCATTGTTTTTGCTTCCATATTCATTGATATGTAGTGTAAAAATACTCACTTCCATAGGTTTTTAGTCCCTTTTATACACCTCAAATTATTAAAAAAAAATCATAAAGTTAAGAAGCCTAACTAGACAAAAAAAATCCACAAAGTATAAGGTAATTAGGGTCCTTCCTATGGAAAAGAGATTGGGTTCCAACCTTATCTCTCCTCAAAGTACCAAGTGAAAATTATTTGACTCTCTTGAGCTAATGAAAACATGATAGAGAAATGGAATGGGGTTTTTACATTGTTTTATTATGTAGCTCCTTTTTTTACATGGATTTGGGTCTAAAAAGACCATGGGGACACTTGGAGGAGATTTTACCTTGCCCAAAAATATAAACTCTCTATAAAAGGCCTCCAAAATCATGATTTCTTAAAAAATATGACTATTTTTCCCTTTGGAACTATTAGAGATGGTTAACCAAGTGACTCTTCATCTTCTCCTAACTATTATAAATGTGTAAGAGAGTGAAAAAAATGATTCACACTCTTCTACTCCTATATCTCTCTATAACTTCTCATTTGGACATTAGAAATGATAAATGGGCAGTTAGAAAGGGGATTCCAATTTTAGAAATTAGTTGCCAAGACATTTGGAGTATATGTATGGACAAGTATAGCATGATGTCACTATTGACCAATTTAGACCCCCAGGTCAAAAAGGTCAACCCTTATAATTTTAAACTTTTTCATAGGAATCTATAAGCTTATATATGGTCACATAGGTCTTGTAATTATGTTCAAGTGGTCAATTAATCCTTGTTTAGCATTGATTAAGGTGTGGTCTCTTATGTAACTATATAGTCTTAAGGGTCATTCACGAGATAATGTTTTTTCATGTATGGTCAAGGTTAGATCATTATCATGAGTAATAATATGATTTATGTCATGTCTTAGAAATCATCTAGTTATGTATTAATCTTTTACCATGTTTTTCATGCACCCCAAGGCCTTTAAGTCACTTTCTAAGATAATTTGAGGAATGGTACCTACATTTTTCAAGGAAAAACATTTAAAGAAAGTTTATAACATACATGGTGTTAGAAGGTGGTCAAATAATGGACAAAGTTAGATAAATTTTCATATCAATGTCTAAAGATAGATAACAATTAAAAAAAGTAGTTTTAAGTCACTTATATGGATAAGAGAATCCAACTTCAAGTGAAAATGTGTATAATAGTGTATTTTAAACTTTTCCACATTGGGAATGAACTTTAATAGGTGTTGAGAGGTCAACAAATGCATAAAATCATTTAGAAGCCTAGTTGATCTCTTCACAAGCTTAAGAAGACTAGAATTTTATGCTTGTTTCATGAACATATAGAGGATTTGGGAAAAATGATCATAGGCATAATAATTACCCTTCACGATCTTAGATTTATGGAAAGAGTTTGGTATTTTAAGTAATGAGCTATATGAACCATCACTAACAAGATAGGCAGTTAAAAACACCTAGTAAACCCCATAAGGTCATGTTTTACATCAATTTCATGCATCTTAGAGATAATTAGATCATGAGGAGTATTTTATATATTCTATATTGATATACTCAACCATTCCATGTTTGTTTCCAATAGGTTGGCATGTGTGAATGTTAGGTTCTATAAGAGAAGCCTCCATGAAAGATATGTCACAGGTTTGCTTTTGATGTTTTGGATAATTTTATAGGTTCTAGTGCATATAATCAATGGTTAAGTGTTTCCACCATATTTTCATCTCATCAAAATCTCTCCAACATGATTGACTACTCCATACGATTCCTCTAAGTGACATTAATGTTCACATACTTGAAGATTGTGTTATAAGGATACCTAAAAAATGGTTTGTGAAGGTTTAATCATGTATTTTCATAGGTGTATGTGGGTATTAACCTCAAAAAAAATTTATGAGTAATCAATAAATTATTTTATGTTTAAAGGATCAATCCAAACATCATACAAGGCTTAAAGCATAAAAATGTAGACCCATAGGTCTATAAACTTATAGTTATGTATTTCAAGATAAATGTTATGAAATGTGTATCAAAAGTGGTTTTTTAAGGCATAAATTATGAATTAAATTATGGTGTTTCCACATTTTGAGAGGTTCAAGACTAGTAGAGAAAGTGTGTCTTCAGACCCAATGTCAAGACACCTAATGATGATCTATAGGCAAAATTGTCAAGACTTAAATAGTTTGAATTATTGAGTTAACATGGAGAATATATAAAGAGGTACATGTGAAACCTAGATAAATATTCAAATATATTCTAACCCCTCACATTTAACTCATGTGATGACTGAATACATTGAGAAAATGAAAACCCAAATAGACCTACAGGTAGAGTAAAGTATCATACTTGTATGGCCAAACAGAAGGAAGTCCTAACAAAGTTTAAGATGGCTAAGTTTGAATGTGAATGAGAATTTAATGAATTTACAGTAGTATCAAATTTATAATAACATATTTTATTAAGTATAAGTTTCAAATCCTAATATTCAAGGTCTCTTCATCCATCACCTAAAACCATTTAATGAACATACATGAGAAAAAAGGGGTATGATTGTGAGGTATTGAGTAAGTTTTAGAGGTTAAAATAAAGACACTAAAGTCTAAACATTATGATGAAGATCATTTATATATTTAGTGACTTGTAGAAGAGATCTCTAAAATTCAAATGCAGTCAAACACCAATTGATTACCTATAGGTTTGCTTAAGTAGCTTAGGTTGGTCTCAAACTTGAAAAGAGGATACAATACAAGAAGTGGAATTAGAGTTTAGGTGAGAGAATATAAAAAGTGTAAAAGTTAACTTGAGATAAAAATAGTCCCAAGGAAATTATAGAGAGGATGATCAAAACAAAACTCTCTTAAACCCTACATACATACAACTAAGTACTCCTATAGGCTTGCCTACCTACAAGATAGATGCTTGCTTATTTTCAAAGACAAGGATGTCTGAAGGATTAGGTCACATGAATTTTTTTTTCTTGTGTTATCATGAATCCATATGATCTTTAGAGTCAATAATAATGTTATAAATTTTGATAGGTCCATTTTGGCCAAGCAAGCTTAAGACCACATACACAAGCCTATATGTATAGTCATGAAAAGAGTGGCATGTTGGGATAAAATGAGAGAATAATGACATTGAGTGTATAAATATGGTACATATCATTTAATGACATCCATAAATAGATAAGACAAGAAAAGTGGCAATTAGGCCTATAAGACCTTCTCGATCTCTTTTAGTTCATGATTATAGTTCAAGAACAAGTTTCTCTTACTCAGTGTTACTCTGACCTTGTTCATGAATTCCAGTGGTTTTTAGGGATAGTTAATGGGTATCCATATTTCAATATTTTATTATCAAATATTGGTTTAGTCCCTATCCTATATGAACAATGATTATGACTAAAAACCACTCTCCAATGTCATAATATAGACTCGAGGTACAAATTATTGTGCTTATAGATATACATAAAAGTTTCATGGGAACTTGGTTACCAAGGGGTGGTTTAATACACTTTTTTAATTAAAATTTGTGGCATTGGTTTAGGAGTTAAAGCCCTAGGGTTTATGGACAATCATTAAAAACTCAAACTACTTTAAACCCTCCTAAAACCTAATAAGGACCCACTGATAAAGATTGGCCTCCAATTTTCATGAATGAGTTGTATTTATCCTAAAACCTCTTGTAAACCATTCCTCACTCTATTATTAATATCACCATTACTTTTCTATGTACCTTCAACTATACAGATGCATTAAATACTATGATTTTACAAGGATTTGAGCTCAAAATAAGGTTGTTGACCTCAAGTATATATGAATAACATTTGGGAGGATGAATTTAATTGTATTATGTCCATTTATTCCCAACAATATATACATACAACTTTTAAATTTCTCAAAAAAGTATGATTCTTGAAGGTAGTGTGAAAAAGGCTTGTGAAAGGCTAGTTTTTTTTGCCATTTCATGGTTTGCCTATGTACATAGGGTCTTAGAAGCCCAAATATTTCATGGATCATCATAATATTATTATTAAAGGTAGTAAAACACTTTATATAATTTTCACACATGTCAGATGTTTGTGGATCAAAATCTCAGTTTCTAGGCCTAGAGGCCTAATTAGAGAGAGAGAGAGAGAGAGAGAGAGAGAGAGAATGGGCTAATAAGTATACTTCCACTCAATGTCTAATCATGAAATTTTTCATGGAAATTTAGATTAGTATTGGGTACTCAAAAATACCCTTATTTTTATAATAAAATATATAAATTATTCCACATAATTAGCTTTGTGTGTTTTCAGGCTACAGGGAGTTAGGAGAAAATACAAGATTTGGGTTCAAAATGAGATCTTAGTGAGTGTTTGATGGATCCAAATGAGTTTTATTAGGTATATTTTGGTATATATATCCATTCCATGGAGATATGTTTCCCTCATAAATGTATAATCAAGATTTTACAATTACAAGCAAGGAGAGTCATAGTAGACAAAGGGGTTTCAAGACACCTAAGGAGTTATGTGATGATTGCCATTGAAATGTTAGTGTAAGGGAGTTTTAAAATGAATTATAGGTGTCAAATAGGAATTATAAAGATACTTAACAATGATATAATTATATATAAACCCCTTTGCCACTCTTCACATGTCAAGATGGGTAGTTTTGAATGAATGATCAACCATTGAGCTCTCCTATGCCAACTCTATTGATAGTTATGATCAAGAAATGTAGCACATGTCAAATAGGGGTTTATAAGAATATTTCACAACTCTTTTTTTTAATTGTATCCTTCATGAAATACATTTTTAAATTGATCTTTCCTATGTAACTTCTCTCTCTCTTCCTCATTTCTCTATATATGTTGCTTCTTTCGGCATTGTAATATCATCCACATATTGGTATAGAAAACCCATACTAAATTGAAGATTGATTTTAATTTGGAAAAAATAATTCAAACTGGTTTTATATTTATAAATTCTTGCATATGTGTGTTAATTATTTTATTTTTGAATGATAAGTGGTAGTTCTCTTTCCTTGTATTCATTTATCTCTTCGATGCTTTATGTAAGAAATATACTTTCTAGCAGATCATATGATATGTATATTGTGTCAATTTAAGTGTAAGAAAAATTACCAGTACTCATTATCATACCTATTAGTCATCAACCTTGAAGACTAAATTTCATTCTACCTTCATATTGAAACACTTTGTTAGGATAATCTTGGATTTTGAAATCAATTTTGCAGTTGTTTTCCATAGTGCAGGTTTAAGTCTTTTGTGGAGTTTACATTGGTGATTAAACTCCATTAGAGTGGTGTTTAATTTCATTATATCCCTTTTATTTCAAATTAGGTATGTTAGTGATTATTTTTAGGTGTTGTACATGGGAGCTAACCCATAATATAGAGATTCACCTCTTAGAATTATTACCCACGTCATATGAGTTGTTTCAATGTTATTCCAAATTTGAGGAGGCTTGAGTATCCCTCCCTATGGTGAAAATTTAAGTGATAATATTTTTGGTACACCTGATGCGACCTCATATTCCAATAATTTATCTAAGGTAGATGTTGATCTTGATAAATCTGAAGTTGTAAGAGCTTCCTTCATGTAGATCTAGTAACTCCAAAAAATTATTAGCTCTTTATTATAGACTAGTGCCTTAGTTTCATGCCTACAATAAGAACAATATATTCTACTAAAGGCATTCCTTTTGAATTTTTATGGCTACCTTACTATTCATTTATAGCAAAGAGGTTTGATAACATTCATCCACATCCAAATAAATATTTTGCTACTCACATACCTATTCCAAGACTCTTATTAGGTCCAATTTTAAAGATGGTAGAACCAAGGAACCTACCCTTTGTTTTCTTCAATAGCCACATCCCTCTATCAGTTTCTCAATGTGATGGCATTATTATGTCATCCCTCAAATGTGTGCCTTCTTATATGGGAGAAACTACCATTACACATATTGAACATATAAAGAACATTACTAATTTTTACTACATACATAACATTAATGAAGAGAATGTTACTATAAATTTGTTGGTAGTTTATTTTAATGTAAATTGCCTTTATTGGTATCATATTTTGTCCCATTATTCTATCACTGCATGGGACCAATTGGTTGGCTTTTTGAGGAGGAGATTTGAAGATAAATATGATCACTTGTCTTTGACCGAGTAACTAATTACTATAAAGAGAGCTCTGCAAGATTTAAAAATGCATGTGATAGGATCCCAATCTTCTTAAGGCCTACTACACATCATGATTTTCTCTAATATCTCAAGGATTTTAATAGTGACATATCCATGATGATTTAATCTATGGGATGGGATACACTACCTAATGCTTATGATACTATTATAAGGGATTATAATTACCTTATATAGGATAGGAAGATCCATCCTAGACGCCTATGCCTTTATTTCTTGATGTGTAAACTCCTATGCCCACTATGGCTCTCATTCCCATACCCAAGCATAAAGAAGATGCCTCTAATTAGTTGAGTAAGTCAAATTATGAAGATATAATAAAGGCACTTTGAGAAGAGAAAAACAAATTTAAGAGGTAATAAAAATAGCATAAATGGAGTTATTTTCAAGTCTCTTATCAAACACATCAGCCCTATCAGTCTTATTAAGCTCCTGGACCACCATTTTAAGGCAACTCTCAAGGATAAGGGAATCTAACTCAAGTAAGACAATACAATGGTCAAAATCATAATGTTTCTTCTACTTCAGAATTTCTTGTACTTATCCAAAACAACCTTGTGTAAGATAATGGAGAATAGCTTCTATAGGATCAGCCTCATGACTTTTTCACCTATGCAAATGAGATATTCAACCAAGCTTATATGGCATAATGGGGAATAATTTATACTATGAATCACTAATAAATGCCTATCTAAGGAGAAGGTGATGGAGATAATGCTCAATCAGAGGCTACTTTGATGAACTACTATCAAGAATATTCATGTATAGTCAATTACCAAGGGAATTTAAACATAGACTCAAATCCTATAGCTGCAAATACATGGTCAAAGAGAAGAGTGATTGAAGAGGTACAAGGGAAAATTAATGGTCCAACCATGAAATATCCAACATTCCAAGGAGAAGGTGTGTCAAATATAACCCCTATGGCTTAGATAAATTAGAGATTTCATAATGCTAAGGTTCCTCCTATGCACCAAGCAACACAAGGTCTTGGTAGTGCTATACCTACTAAAGGGAATGAAAATGTTGGTATCTCTCCTATGAACATTGTTAAAAACGTGAAGAAAATAATTTTAATCATCTCAATGTGAGATACATTATCCATTCTTGGATAAATATATCTACTCTAAAATGAGCTCTCCAAGCTCAATGCAACACCTATGTAGCCTAGTGAAATAAGGGTAGTTTTGGTAAATGAATTGAAGCCTAATGAAAGGAATATAATTAAAATAGATAAATTAGATGAACCTCCTCCCTTTTACCTATTAATTATCATTGAATACTCACCAGTTCATAATTTATTGACATATAGTGAGGAAAGAACCTTAGTCATGGGTAAACAAGTAGATCAAAAGATGCATTTGAAGTATTGACCAAAATCCAAGGGGTGTTACAATTGGATGGATTAACTACCAAAATAGTTGGTATTATCAAAGGTTTAAAACTAACTCTTCATGATTATCCTACCTTATCTATCTCAAAATATGCCATAATTGTAGATATACCATCCCACTTTGCTCTTTATTTGTCAAGGGATTTTACTGCTAAGATTAAGGGGTGCTTGAAGTCAAATTGGTCCTATATGGCATTTATGACTAGGTATGGTGCTAAGGTTATAATAAAGTTTGACATTTTAGATAAATTTCATGTAGAACCTTATGTACCAAACATGTCAAACATGAATTTCACTATCACTAAGGAGGGAGACCATCTTAATGATCAATAATCTTTGACAACTCTTGATGGCATATCTTATATTTACCTTGATGAATGGGGAGCTAAGAATTATGGGTTTGATCCATATAAAATCATAGAAGAGACATGTATGGGAACATATATTCTTCATGAAGAATATGATTAAATTCTTAAAGCAATCTCTAATTCTATTTTTCACCAAGTTGCATGGAGCAATTTTTTTTGCATATGGATTATGATGATGTTATAGATATACTAGAGCATGGTATTCAAAGTGAAGATGTAGTTATACTTACTAAAGAATAATAAATACATGAAAATGAAACTCAAGGAGTATCTAATGATATGTATTAGTAATATCATGTAATAATGTAGGAGTTTGAATAAGTGACTAGGCATGCACCACCTAAAAAGTGACATGGTCCGGATGCTGAGGTTAATTATGAGTCTAATGAGCACAAAAAATATGTTAAATCCCTATCAAGTAGAAGATAAACTTGTAATAACATGATCAGATCAAGGTAGAGGTTTTTAAAGATGATGATAAACATAGACACCAAGTTGATCTTAGTCAACTTGCAGATGTGTTTGACAAATAATAAGTCAAGCTTGATGACTCTAAACACATACTACATCATAGTTTAAATGAATGTGAGGTTGGGAAGAGTTTTATGATCCCTATGGAATAGATTAGGGATTTTTAAGTTAGAATAGAAAGGACCAACTAGGTTTTAATGTTAAGTAAGCCTCAAACAGATCTAAAGGAATCATTTAGAGGATTTTTAGGTGATGTACTTGCAACTAGTAGAGGTTTCAAGAATGCAAGTCATTAGATAACCATATAGACCAAGTTTTCATTGATAAGCATTCATCATATGTTTTTTTTTCTCATGGAGCAACAATTATTATAAAAAAATTATTTTTTATCCTAGTTGAACACGAGTTGTTTCATCACCTCAAACATGTTTTAAGGCTTTGTATATAATAGGTTAGTTGTATTTGTTTTACATAAGTACATATCATACTATTTTGTGTGATTTTACTATTGTGTGGTTTTTTTAGCATAGTTATTGATGTTTGGATTGTCATTGATGTCAAAGAGAGCATGTTTTACTATTACATTAATTAAAAAGTGATCAAATTGATGGTTTGGAGAGATATAACACATGCAAATATATAAGGACAAAGATGAAGTTTTAAGGCATACATAGGTGTCTTGGTGAAACTTTGATGTGTCACTTGATCATTTGGAACAATAAACAAGCATCTTCTAGCTTAAGATAAGCCAGACCACCACTGTAGATCATAAAACTATGGATGAACCAAAAAGTTTGTGTATTTTATATAGGGTATTATAAAGTCAATTGAGGTAAAAATAATTCATAGAGATGTTGTCTTTAGTTCCAAGAAGGTACCATAAAAATTTGGGCTCTTGAAGCATTATCTATCTCAAGTTATAAAGTTTTAAATTTTCTCTAGTAGATCATGTCAGGCCAAAGACTGTCAAGTTTAACTATGCTAAAGTTTGAGGTCACTAATTAGTATATCTAATGGTGCACATTAAATCATAGATGTTGATCCAATAGTGTGTATAAAATTTAATATGTCAAATAATAAATGTGCTAGTGACAAGTGTCACATTCACAGATCTTGGATAAAATATCAACAATTCATGGTTGATTGTGCAATTACAAGATTGATGGTGAGGGTCAATTTAAAGAATTAATGTGTGTAGAAGGCATGAAGAGATTCCAAGTAGCACAATCATGGGAGATTTGATCTAGATCTAATGGTGAGCATTACTTGATAAAGATTGAGATACTTAGAGGAGATCAATGGTGTGTATTTGTCTATAGTTGTCAGGATGCATGACATGAGGTTAAGGTGCTCAATGTGTAACATCTATATAGTGACCAATGGAATTAAAATATTAAAATTGACATGGGAAAACTAGTTCTCATTTTTTAGGATATAACTTTTGATCCATGATGAATTTATTGATGTAGTAAAAATTAAAGTTTTAGAGGATGTCAAAGTACATCTATTGAATCTAGTTATAAAGTTTGAATGTTTGTACAATCAAAGTTATGGAGATTAAAATTTTACTATTTGTTCATTCATGATGTTTCTATGTACACAATAATGTTTGATCAAAATGTTATTTAGCATAAGGGTGTTTTGGTAGGAGAAATTACATGAAAATGTTTTAGAGATTATATGGAGTGGACCCATATAGTTTTAATTTATCATCGATAGAGTGCTTAATGGGTGAATAGGTCTCCATGAGACCTATAAGGGCTACTGAGGCCTAAATGAAAGGTGTAGATATTTATGTGTGACCCATAGATGTTATGGTTTCCCTATGATAATGTATTTGAGTTATAATTAGAATGATAGAAGTATTAATGGTTAAGTATTATATCCAACCAAGAAGATAATATGGATGAATAATCTATATATAATGGAAACTAAGGTAATGGTTTCTAGACTTGAATGTGCATGCATTGAAAGAGAAAATATAAAAATGAAGGAGAGAGATTAGAGATAGTGTGCTCAGTAGATGGACTAAAGTACATAACAAATTAAGGATGAGTGAAGAAGACTACATAGATCCAAAAAGGTGTTTTAGATGCAATGATTATATGAGTAAGTTTGAGTATGTGTGAAGAGGGTGATAAAGAGTTGTTATACATTGTGTCTCCAATCAAAGTGGTCTACAATCAGAATTATGGAGTTGTTGATTTAATAAGGTGTTGTGTGGGTGCTCAACATCTAGAAAAAGTGGGTGTTTGTTCATAATTAGGGATTGGTACTCATTATGAAGTGGGCGCTTCACTAAAATTGTTTATTTTTTGTAATAATCTTATAAGATAATTAATCCATGTGTTTACAAGCTTGAGAATGGGTTTTATTCCCCAAGAGGGTTTCCCACATAGATATTGTGTTGTGTGTATGATCTTACATCATCTTTATTATTAATTTTTATGAACATATTATATGATTTATGAATGCATGTGGTATTTGATTAAGAGTTTGAAATGATTGAAATTAAAGTTTGAAATAATATATATAATCAATTTAACCACCCTCTTAGTGATTGTACCTCTAATAATTGATATCACAGCTAAATGTTCTTTACAAGTTTAATCACTTTAAGGTGATACAAGGTACATTATGAAATGCCACCAAATGTAGGGTTTTTATAAAAAGCAAGAAATATTTTTCAGTTGGTCAAATTATGCTTTCTAGTGTACAAGGATGAGAACATACATCATGTCTTTAGGGTTTGATATTTGGAAATCTATCATGGAGGGTTATACTACACCAATTAATCTTCCAACTAGTGATGATAATAAAAATTTGAGTGAGAATAATTCAAAATATATGAATGCTATCATTTTTGGTCTATCCAAGGGTGAATTCACCAAAGTGATCCATTGTAAATTTACCAATGCAATTCGGGTCAAATTACAGACTATTTATGAAGGATAATCTAAGGTAAAAATGGACACGTTTTAGACCTATCAAAGGTAATTTTAAGGTCTCAAAATTAAGGAAGAAGATACTATGGCATCCTATCTTTTAAGGTTTGATGAGGTAGTAAACATGATCAGAGGTCTTAGAGAGGTGATTGATGAAGCCACTATAGTACAAAAGGTATTGAGGACTCTTACACATGTTTGATTCAAAAGTTTATTTTGTATAATAAAGTCATGATTTTAATTATTTAAATATGGATGAGCTGCATGGCATACTTACTACCTATGAAATAAGAGTTGAAATAGACATACCTTTTAAGAAAAAAACAACCTTCAAGGTGATCAAGGAGACAAAAGCCAATAAGAACAAGTTAAGTCTTAAATATTTTGATCTTAAAGAAGATATACTTGAATCCATGATTATAAGAAAATTGAATGTAGGATTAGGTAAGTATGAAGGAAAACTTCATTTCAAATGTTTTTCATATGGTAAAGTTGGTCATTTTTCAACTAGATTTCTAGGTATAAACAAGTCTCAAAATAAAGAATCTCATAAATATTATCATGAGTATGAACATAAGAAATATGAGGGTCCTAACAAGTAAAAAAAATCAATAAGAAAAATTGAAAGAAGGAATCATATAAAGGAAATAAGAGCCTTTACCATGAAGAAGATAGTAACTCATCTGCATAAGAAGAAACATCTAACAATGATTATTCTCTTCATAATCAAGACATGGAGACATTGTTCATGGTACTTAATGATGATTAATGTGAATGTTTTTTAATCAAATATTTATTTCATGAAGATAGCTCAGAGGAAGAAGATGAGAAAGTCACTCTGGAAGATAAATATCTAGATACTATGGAAGAAATGAAGTTACTACAAATAAAGAATACAAAACAAGATTCTTTGATTAAATCCTATGAGGATCAAATTGGAATTTTTGAAGGAAAGATGAGTAATGAATTCAAGGAGCATGAAGAGATCAAAAAACAACTTGAAACTTAGGTTTGTAATCTTGATGAGGAAATATAGAGTAAGGATGAAGAGTTTATTATGTTCCAATCAAAGATAGAGTCTTTGAAGATGAAACTAAATCAAGCTATAAGAAAAGAAACACCTAATGATTCAGATATTAAGGATGAATTGATGAATGCTCTTGAAGACCTAAATATTGAGAATAAAAATAACAAAGAGATGATGTCACAAATCAAGGACTATGAAGAAAATTTTAGTATGTTTGAAGCAAGATTGAATGATTACACCAAGGGAACATGAATATATTATCAAGCATCTCAACAGTCAATTAGAAACTATGTATACAAGTTTGTAAACCAAAGAAGATGAGATATTAAGGTATGTGATTAAAATTGAGTCACTAAAATATGAGTTAGACAATATATCTTGTAAGGTGAAGACATTTGTGAATGTTTAAAAGAGCTCAAATGATCTTGACAATATTCTAAGTACCCAAAATCATGTTAGTGATAAATTTGGTTTTTGATACAAAGAAGAACAAAAAAATTTAACTCAATACAAGATAAAGTCTAATATGAACAAGGACAACCAGAATTTAAATATTAATCATCAGTCAAAAAATGAAAGTGTTGGCAGAATGAAGACAAATCAGATCAGACAACTAAATGCTATGAGGTATGTAAATTTCAATGGCCATTATTACCCCTATAGTCAGTTTGGTCATAGGTCAAAAAATTATAAAATATACTCAAGGAATGAATTTGCATGGAATTATGACCAATATAATAGAAAGCATGAATAACATCATCACTCAAGATAGTCAATAGGTTCACAAGGAAAAAATGATGTATTTTGCTACAAAAGTCAAGGATTTGGTCATATTGCAAAGTTTTTTAATATCTTTATAAGGATAAAAAATTATCGCATGCATGAACAAATTCATAAAAATCTAAGGAATCATCATATGTATCAATCACAAGGTATGTACAATTTGAGAAATCTCATTTATTTCAATTATCATGAGAAAGGTCACATAACAAGGTTTTGCAAGAATGATCAGTATTCTACTTCAAGGATTATCAATCATAACATGAAGAGAAGTTATCATAGTGAATGGAGGACTAATAAAGTAAATGATAAATAGGATCAAAATGGATTAATTTCCATGATAGAATAGGGAACAAGTTTAAGTATCATAGAACAAGCCTTATGTTACCAAATAGACAAAGAAATCAAGTAGGATCCTAAGATAAAGGAAAAGAATAAGGTTGAGAACTCATTTAAAGACAATCTAAATATGAGGAAAGAATGCAAGTCAAGTGAGTTCATGAAGATATGGGAATATCCTAAGTTTTGGGATCTTTAGTCCCTCTATGACAGGTGGGTGTCTCTTTTTGTGCTTCTTAGGAGACATATTTTTGTGTGGAAACAAGTGTGTGTGCTCTAAATAATTATCAAAGTGTCAACTAGTATGTGTGTGTATATATATATATATATATATATATATAAGGCAAAGGGTAATAAATAGATTATGAAAGATTGGTTATGATAAAAGGTTTTTTGTTGAGACCACACTCATAGATTTATAAAATAATGTTTTTAATTAAAAAATTGATGACTATTGTGGTTACTTGGTGAGCTTAGATATGTTGACATGTTATATATACCCTAAGGGTGTTCATGAAGTCTCAATAATAATAAATATCCTATATCATCACAAGAATTATATGGGAGCAAGGAGTTAGGGGGAGCTAACTAGCTTAAATGGATTAGAGAGATGTACTTAACATAATGAGGAGCATATGTGAAGATGTTTTAGTCATAATAAGAAGTATGAATATATATTTTACAGTTGTGAATTCAAGAATATTGACATGATGACTGATCAAACCAAGTCCTGTATTTTGACAAAGTATTAAATCTTAATGTATAAGTAAATAGAACTTGTGAGTTTTATAAGTAGATAGGTCCAAGGATCATAAAATCTCAAGTTTAGATTGGTATATATCAAAGAATAGATGATATGAGACGGATCTTGATGTTAGGTGGATCTTTCTAAGCTCTGTGAGTAGTTTTTTAGGACCAAGGATTAGAGAAGTCCAAGTTTAGATTGGTGCATGTCAAAGGAGGAGCAATTTTTTCATATGCCTACAAGTATGTAAGTATCTTGAGCATCTTAATAGTATTTGTATACATACATAATGTTGAGGATTATTTGTTAGCATGTTGAGGAAGAGACCCTTTCCCATTAATGTCAAAGGGTGAGAAAGATCAAAATGAAAGAGCTCAATTAAAATGAGTATGAAGTCATTGCGAGGGTGTTTTTACACCAATGACAAAGAGGGATATTATTGATCATATTCATTGAAATTTGGATTGTCATTGATGTCAAAGAGAGCATGTTGTACTAATGTATTAATGACAAATTGATCATATTAATGGTTTAAAGGGATATGACACATATGCAGGTCTATGAGGACAAAGAAGTTTTGAGGCATCTATAGATATATTCATGAAACTCGGGTGTGTAACATAATAATTTAGAACAAGAAACAAACATCTTATAGCTTAAGAGAAGTTAGACTATCACTGTACATTAGGCAAATAAAGATGAACCAAAAAGTTTATGAATTTAATATAGGGTCTTATAAAGTCAACTAAGGTCAAAGGAATTCATAGAGATGTTGTCTTTAGCGACAAGAAGGCACCCTAAAAATTTGGGATCTTGAAGAATTTTCTAGATTAAGTTAAAAAGCTTCAAAGTTGCTTTAGCAAACTATGTCAAGCTAGAGACAATCAATTTTAACTATGCTAAATCTTGAGGTCAATAGTCAATATATCAAAAGATGAATGTTAAATCATAGATATTGATCCAATGGTATGCATAAAATTCAATATTTCAAAGATTGAATGCATGATTGACAAGTGTCAAATTCATGAAGCTTGGATAGAAGATCAATGGTTCATGATTGATCATGTAGTCAGAAGATCAATGGTGTGGGTTGAGTTAAAAATTTAATGTGTGTAGAAGGCATATAGAGCTTCCAAGTGTAATAATTATGAGAGCTCTAATCTAAATCTAATGGTGAGTGTTTCTTTATAAAGATTGAGTTAATCAAAAGAGATTGATGGTGCATATTTATCCATAGTTGTCATGATGCATGAGATGAGGTTAAGGTGCTTGATGTTTAACTTTTGTATAGTGACCATTGGAATTCAAATATTCAAATTAATGAGGGAAAAATAATTCTTAGTTTATGGGATATAACATTTGATCCAAGTTGAAATTATTGATGTAGTAAAAAACAAAGTTGTAGAGGAATTCAAGGTTAATGCACTAAATCTAGTTAGAAGGTCTGAGTGTCTATGTAATCAAAGTTATAGAGATTCAAAGTTGATAGTTTGTTCATTCATGATGTTCTTATGTATATAATTATTTTTTTTATCAAATTTTGCTTTAGTAGAAGGGTGTTTTAGTGAGAGCAATTACTTGAAGATGTTTTAGAGATTATATGGAGTGGACCCATTTAGTTGTAATTGATAATATGTTCTTAATTAGGTTGATGGAGTTCTTAATGGGTGAATAGGTCTCTATAATACCTATAAGGGACACTAAGGCCCAATTTAAAGGCATAGCTTCTTAAGTGTGACCCACAGATACTATGGTTGACCTGTGACAATATATTTGAGATATAAGGATCATGATAAAAGTCTTAATATTAAAGTAAAGTATTATGTCTAACCAAGAAGATAATATACATGAAGACTTTATATATAGTGGAGACTAAGGTGATGGTTTTAAGACTTAAATGTGCATACATTGAAAGAGTAGAAGATAGAAATGACTAATATATATCAAAGATAGTGTGATCAGTGGATGGAATCAAGTAAAAAATAGATTGAAGATGAGAAAGCAAGACTAAATAGATCCAAAAAGGTGTATTGGATGTATTTCTTGTATGAGTACATTTGAGTTTGTGGGAAGAGGGTGATATAGAGTTTTTATACATTGTGTCTCTAATCAGATTGGTCTAAAATCATAATTCTAGAGTTGTTGATTTAATAAGGTGTTGTGTGGGTGATCAACATCTAGAACAAGTTTGTGCTTGTTCATACTTAGGGGTGGGTACTCCTTGTGAAGTGGGTTCTTCACCAAAAGTGTCTCTTATTTTTAATCATCTTATAGGACAAGTAGTCCATGTGTTTATAGGCTTGAGAGTGGGTTTTGTTCCCGAAGGGGGTTTCACACATAGATATTGTGTTGTGTGTATGATAATGAGTCATTGTTATGAACATATTGTATGCTTTATGAATACATGTGATCTTTGATGAAGAGTTTGAAAGGATTTCAATTAAAGTTTGAAATATCTTACATCACTGATTCACCCCCTCTCTTAGTTCTTGTAAATCCAACATGGTTTTACCTAACTGCCTTTGACATGTGTTATTTATTATTGTGTGGTTTGTTATGAGATTGGATCTTCAAGAGGTAATTAGTTTCAAATTGTAGCATGAGGGTGACTCCATTTCCCAATATAATGATAAGGCCACTGATTGATTAGAATTGTAGGAATTATACCCCTATGAATTGACATTTTTTTTAATATTTTTGACCCCAAAGTCACAAATGTCAACCCTTCTAGTTTGAAACTTTTTCATAAGGCTCTCCAAGATTGTATATTATTACCTAGTTCTTGTAATGGTCTTGAAGTGGTCAATTAATCCTTGTTGAACATTGATTAAGTTGTGGTCTCTTATGTACTTGTATAGTCTTAAAGGTCATTCATGAGCTAATGATGTTCTCATGTGTGGTAAAGATCATATCATTATGATGAGTCATAATATGAGTTGTGAGATGTCTCAAAATTCATCTATTCATGTATTAATATTTTACTATATTTGTCATGCACCTTAAGGCCTTTAAGTCAATTTCTGAGCCAATGTGAGGAATAGTACATACTTTTATCAATGAAAAACATTCTAAAAAACTTTATAACGTGCATGGCGTCAAAAGGTGGTCAGAGAATAGTTAGATTTAGATAAATTTTTAGATCAACATCTAAAGATAGAGAACCATACACAAAAGGTAGTTTTAAGTCACTTTTACGGCCAAGAGGATCCACCTTTAGGTGAAAACATGTATAAAAATGTTTCTATCTCAACTTCTCCAATTTATGTTGAGAGGTCCACAAATTCATAAAATCAGCTAGAATCCTAGTTGACCTCTTCACAAGCTCAAGAAGTCCATAAGTTTATGTTTGTTTCATGAACATACATAGGAGTCAGGTTAAATTATAATAGGCATAATAAGGAACCTTCGTGGACTTAAGATTCATGGAAAGAGTTTAGGATTTGATGGGATGAGTTGTATGAACCATTGATAACAAGATAGATAGTAAAAAACACTTAGTAAACCCCATTGCATCATGTTTTACACCGATTTCATGTAGCTTAGAGATTTTTAGAGCATGAAGAGTATTTTATAAAGTATATATGGATATGAAAAATCATTCCATGTTTGTTTCCAATAGATTGGCATTTCTGAACATTAGGTTATATAAGAGAGGCCTCCATGAAAGATATGTGATAAGTTTGCCTCTAAAGTTTTGGGGAATTTGATAGGTTATAGTGCATAAAAGGGATGGTTAAGTGTTTCCACCATCTTATAATCTCATAAAAATATCTCTAACATGATTGGATACTTTGTACTAGTCCTTTAAGTGACATTAAGGTTACCATGTTTATAGACTATGTTATAAGGTTGCCTGCAAATTAGTTTGTTAAGGTTTAATCCTAAAATTTCAAAGATGTATGAGCGTCTTGACCTCATAAAGTTTGTGATTATCAATGAAAAAAATATTTCAAGTTTGAAGGATCAATCCAAACATCATATAAGACTTAAAACATAAAAAATGTAGACCCACGGGTATATAAACCTTTAGGCTTGTATTTCATGAGAAATATTCTAAAATATGTATCAAACTGGTTTTTGAAGACCTAAATGATTAATGAAATTATGGTGTTTCCACATTTAGAGAGTTTTAAGACTAGTAGAGAAAGTGTGTCTTTAGACCTAATGATAAGACACCCAGTGATCATCTATTGGTAAAATTGTCAAGAATTGAATAGTTTGAATGCTTGAGTTAGCATGGAGAATATTTAAAGAGGTACATGTGAAACACACACACACACACACACACACACACACACACACACACACACACACACACACACACAGAGTCTAACCATGTATAGTACCCTCATGTGATGACCTAATATATTTATAAAATGAGAACTCAAACAAACTTATAGGTAGAGCAAAGTAACATACTTGTATGGCCAAACAAAAGGATGTGATAACAAACTTGAAGATGGATAAGTTTTAATGTGAAATATTCTTCAATGAATTTCAAGTACTATCAAATTTTCAATAACCTAGTTGAATAAGGATAATTTTTAAAGCATAATATTTAAGGACTCTCAGCCCATCACCTATATCCATATTATGAACAAAATGAGAGAGAAGGGGTATGCTTGTGAGGTCTTGAAGAAGTTTTAAAGGTTAAAATAAAGACACTAAAATATCAAACATTGTGATGAATATCATTTATGTGTTTAGTGACTTGTATAAGATATATCTAAACTTTAATAGTAGTTAAACACTAAATGATCACCTACAGGTTTTCTTAAGCGGTTTAGGTTGGTCTCAAACATGAAAAGAGGATACAATACATAGTAATGGAATTGTATTTTAGGTGAGTGAATGGACAAAGTGTAAAAGGTCATTTTATATCAAAATAGACCTAAAGAGATTCTAGAGAGGATGATCAAAACAAAATTCACTTGAACCTTGCATACACATAGCTAAGTAATCCTACAGGCCTACTCTCCTACATGAGAGATGCTTGATTATTTTGAAAGAATGAAATATGAATGAGTATGTCACATTAAAATGGTTATTTTGTGTTATCATGACTCCATATGTTCTTTAGAGTCAACAAGAATGGTTCAAATGTTGATAAGTTTGTCTAGGCCTAATAATCTTAAGACCACATACACAAGCCAATATGTACAATCATGAAAAGAGTGGCCTATTTGGTGTAAAATGAGAGCCTAAGGAAATTAAGGAGTGTATAAATATGGTACAAATAAATTAAGGGAATGTATAAAGATAATAAAAGTGGTAATTAGGCCTATAAGACCTTCTCAAGATCTTCTAGTGCATGAATATAGTTCAAGACCAAGTTTTTCTTACTTTGTTTGACCCTAACCTTGTGAATGAGGTATAATGGTTTTAAATAATATTTAAGGGGTTTCCATAATCCAATATTATATCATAAAATGTTGGTTTAGGTCCATATCCTTTATGAACAATGATTAAGACTACAATTCACTCTTTATTGTCATAGAAGAGACTTACAGAGCAACATCTTGTGATTAGAACTATACATACAAGTTTTATTGGATCATAATCACCTATGGGTAGTTGAACATACTTGTGTACTTGAAATTTTGTCATTTTTCAATAGTTAAGGCCCTAGGTTTTATGAATAATCGTTAAGAACTCAAACTACTTTAAACCCTCTTAAAACCCTAATAAGGACCTAATGAGTGAGATTAGATTCCAAGGTTCCTAAAGTTAGTTTTATTTATCTTAAAACCAATTTTAAACCATTCCTCACTCTAATAATAATATCACCATGAATTTTTATTTTACTTACAACTATATGGATGTATAAATGTTATGATTTTGTAAGGATTTAAGCTAAAAACAAGGTTATTGACCTCATGGAAAGATCCAAACCATTAGGGAGGATTAATTTAGGTGTATTATAACCCCTTAGGCCCAAAAATATATAAATTTTTTTGAGTGAATATTTTGTCAATCAGTGTACTGATAAGAAAAATAGGTCTGATCAACCACAGTAGGAAGATTGGTCAGCCAATTGTGTAGGTTTACTACATCAACAGGGGACAAATATCTCCTCTCATCAAGGGGAGGTTCCCTATAGATACCTAGGATATATATACAAAATAAATAAGTAGAAAATAACACATGGGGGTAGAATAAACCATCCATCTCTTTTCTTTTAGAGATGATGCACATAGACAAAGGAGAAAATCTTGGTGTAAACACTGAAGGCACTTCTCTTCTTTCAGAAGTGTTCTTACAAGAAACAATAGGATTTTCTTTCAGATAGTAAAGTAACCAATACTAAAGGGCATAGTAACATTAGGATGAAATAGAATGCAAAGTTTCCACCTCAACTTCCCAAAGAGTATATCACAAAGGATAATGGGGGCACAAAGTCATCCCAAAATCCTCAACACAAAAAGAAAAGAAAAACATAGACTGAAAACAATTGTGAAAGCACAAAGTCTTCCCACAGTTGGTTTCAGGACACTTCCCTATTACTTTCACTAATTTTTCTTACCAAATTAAATGAATAAGAACACCTTCAGAAGATAGACATAAGAATGATCTCCTAAAGTGATACAAGCTAAAATAGCACAAAGTCTATAAACAACCTACTTTCTCATTCAGATAAAAATGAAATTACAATCTGAGCTTAAAGTCTCAGTCTTCTTCTTTCAAAAAGGGTAGATTTTCACTCTTATAAAAATGAAAATTCTCCTATACAAATGAGATAATTAGCAAACTTATAGCCACTACACAAGGATTGACACCTTTTTCCATGGGACGGCCCATTGAACCTGCCGATTGAACCAACTTTGGTTCAACAATTCAATGGTTCAATAAGATCATCCTTCATTATTTGGCTAAGTCTTTTTTATCTTTTTCACCAAGCACATTGAACCAACTTGGTCATTGAACCCATTGAAACTTTGAACCAAAGTGGTTCAAATTTCAATGTTCAAGCCTTTGCTCTTTATCATTTGTCAATTGAACTCTTTTGATTGAACTGAGGTGCCAAACCAATCTCAAAAATGACTAAGTGTTAGAAACTTGTTCTTTTGACTGAACTCACCTGCAGAAGATTTTTAACCTATTGAACCTGTGAATCCCTTTATGGAAAAAGCTTAAAAATGAGGAATTTGAAAGCTCAGAACAAATTTTAAGAAGGGAAGAGAGAAATTTTGGTCTGTGCAAGGCCAAAATAGTCCCTAGGTTGTTCCAAAAATGAGTGACATTTTTTAGGGAATACACATTTAACCCTAAAATTACTCAAATAATAATGATTCTTGAAGGCAGTGTGAAAATTTCTTGTGAAAGGCTAGGTTTTTTGGCCATTTCATTGTTTGCATATATACACAAGGTTTCATAAGCCTAAATTTGGAATGGATTATGGTTATAGTCTAGGGAAAGTGAATTAAACACTTTATAAAATTTTCACATGTGTGGGAAATCTATGGATCAAAATATCAATTTGTAAGCCTAGAGGCCTAATTAAGGCCTAATTAGAGAGTGGGAGAGAGAAATAGGGATAATAAATGTACTTAAACTCAATGTCTCATTATTATTGTTGTTATGGATCTATAAAGGCATACTGGGTACTCAAAAATACCCTTGTGTTTCCAATACCATCCATACATTCTGTCATACAAGGAGTTTTGTGTGTTTTTAAGGCTATAAAGAATTGGAAGAAAATGAAACATTTGGGTGAAATGAGATCTTAGTGAGTATTTTATGAATATAAATGAGTTATATCACTTATTTTATGATATATATATATCCATTTTATGGAGATAGGTTGTACTTATAAAGGTATAATCAAGATTTGACACTTGCAAGCAAGGAGAGGTGTAGTAGACAAAAGGGTTTCAAGAAACCTAAGGAGTTGTGTGGTGATTTACACTAAAATTTTAGTGTAAAGGAGTTTTTAAATGTGGTGATAGGTGTCAAATAATAAGTCTTAAGGTAGTTCATGGAAATATAATTATCAAGAAACCCATATGTCAATCTTCATATCCCAAGATGGGTAATTTTGGGTGAATGATGAACCATTGAGCTATTTTATGCCAACTCCCTTGAATTATATGATTAATAAATATAACACATGTAAAATATGTGTTTATAAGACTTTTTCACTTGTTTCTTTTTTGTAACTATCTCCATGAAATACACTTGTCAATTGTTTTGTCCTACACCACTTCTCTCTCTCTTCCTCATTTCTCTATATATTTTGTTTATTTTATCATTATAATATCATCCACATATCAGTATGGAAAATTACTATTGAATTAAAAAATTATTTGCCTTTCGAATAAATAATTCAAACTAGTTTTATCTTTTTCAAGTCTTTCATAAGTGTGTGAATTAGTATATTATTGAATGATAAGTGATTGTTGTCTTTCCTTGAATTCATCTATCTCTTTCATGCTTTGTGTAAGCAATATACCTTGTAGTAGGTCATATGATATGTAGTTGGTATATTTGTGTCATTTGAAGTGCAAGGAAAATTATTAGTGCTCATTATCAGGCCTATTAATCACCCACCTTGAAGACTACGTTGCATTCTACCTTCATATTGAAACTCTTTGTTAGAACCTTAGATTTTGAGATTTGTTTTATACTTATTTTCCATAGTGCAGGTTAAATTAATTTTTTGAATTTAAATTGGTGCATCACATCCATTAGATTATTTTTTAATCTCATTCTATCCCTTTTAATTCAAAACAAGTAGGTTAGTGATTATTTTTAGGTGTTGTAGATGGGAGCTAGCCCATGATCTAGAAATTCACCTCTTAGAATTATTACCCACAACATATGAGGTGTTTCGATGTTATTCAAAATTTGAAGAGGCTTGATTATCCTTCCTTAAGGTGCAAATTTGGGTGATAACAGTCACAACATGGGTGTTATTTAACTTTAAAACATCAACATTACATGATATAATCTTCACATTTTGTCATGACTAACAAGTATCATCTCAATATTAGAATGTATAATAATACTAAAGTAGATGAAATACCTTAAACTTATCAAAACTATCTTAAACTCTTTAATTTTTTGAAAATAATTGTGATCAACCTACTAGTTTTAATTCTTTGACCAATTTGGTTAGCTTTAGATCATGGTTGTCTTGGAAGGGTCACCACATTATCTCCTTGAGTATAGTTATTCATTAAATTGATTTCAAAGTTAACCTTACCTTTGTCAAATTGACCTTAAACAATGACAAATACATAATGAAGACCATAAATAATGAAAATTTGATGACAAGATAAAATGACTTGACAAAGTTACCAAATAGACCATCATAAATGACTTTGTAAGTTGCCTTATAAAACACATTACCTATCATCTTATATCATTAATGAAAAATATAAGACCTTTTTAATGTTTATCTACAAAGTTAAAATCAATTATATCAAATTTTTTAATGATCCTCATTCATGGTGTCCAAAATTTGGCTAACATCTTTGGTGACCTCCTAAGATTGCACACTTTTTATGCACCTTAGATCGGTTGCTTAGTACATCCATTAGGATATCGAGTCACCTTAGTTTAAAAAAATACATGAATTGACCTTGACACTTGACTTCAAACCTCTTGAAACAAATATAACAAATTACTACCTTCACCAATACACACAAAAATACAATAAAACACACCAACAAGACAAAGCATTGTGTTACAAATTACTTAGAGAAAATACAAGATAATAAACAACTAATATAACATATAATAACTTGCTCTAATAACCTAAGACATCCCTAAACAAAACCATTAATTGGTAGAGAAACGTAGCTACCTTTCTTCACCAAACTCATGTGACTAGTCAACCTGATAGCAACCATGAGAGAATGTAAAAGAGGATATTATATGCTGATATTGATATCTTACTCTTATTAAAAATCAAACTTATATGTCTCTTCAACCTTTATTCAATCATGAGTGATAAGGGGTATATGTTTGGACTGATCTTAAACATTTTTAAGATCATCTTCATATTCTAAAATGAACATGATAGGTAATAGATCCTCCTTATTGGCTTCCAACTAAGGTAGTTAGTTGATAAGACATTATCATGTAGTGGTATATAACTAATAAACATTCACATCATGAACAACCTTTACCTCCTAAAGATTTTGTGGATCAAATAAATAGATTGACATATTCCTTGTTACATTCTTGTAAAATTGGCTTCAAGAGGTGAAGATTCTTGCTCTTTGAGAAGTTGAGGCTAGTAGAGATTTTTATTATCCTCAAAGAGTGAGCATGTGCCAAAAATGGATCAATAAGTTGATAGACTTCCTTAAAAACATGAAACAAGTCAAATTCAAAAGAATTAGCCTCTTGAAGTGATAAGCTTATTTAGCCTCCATCTTCTTGATTATTGGTGTGGTTAACAAATATACCTTTCTCAATCTATATTAGACCATAACCTTCCTCTAAAAGAGTGTAAATTTCTTGTAGGACTTCAAACAAGTCATCCAAATAAACTTCACCTTGTACTAACTCATTTAGACCTTATTCTGGCTTGATAGTTACTAATATAGAGGTAGTCACAACACAATTTGATAAGAAAATAAAGTGTGTACCTATTTTTATCATGTTATTTGGACTCAAAATAATCTTCAAAAAATTCCAATGAATCTTTAGGATTCACTTCTACTAAAACAACCTGATCATCACCTTATTCACATTGGGAAAGACCATCTCTCTCAAGGATTTCTATCATTTGATAAAGTTGTACTCTATCAAGGTCACCTTTCTATTCAACTTCAAAGAATGATTTGCATCTCTCTTTACTAAGAGGTGTTAAAATTATAACATCTTCATCATATTCACCTTGAAAACTCTCCTCATGGCCTTATTAAGGATCAATTATAGTTGCAACTTGATCTTCTTCATTGGCCTACCATAGAACATATTCATCTTCAAGGATGGGATGCTCACACTCATAAAAAAGATTTTAAATTTTAATATCTTTGGGCTTATAATTATTTTACTTACATTCACCAACCAATCCCTTAAATTTTTATATGATTTGGTCTTCCACCTTCTAAATAAGGACTTCCTTCTTCATTTGAATATCTCTTGAATTGATTTCCATGATGGGAAAGTTTTAGATTGTTCAATCTTCTTAACAAGGACTAATATACTGATTTTGATTCCTTATTTAATTGACCTCCATGAGGCTTTAGGTTCTTGAAGATGGATGAGTGGGGCTTGAATATGTTCAAGTTCTTTTTTGGTCTCAATTTCCCAATCTAGGATGTTTCCATTCTATTTATCTCATGATTTCACCATTTGATTCTAAACTTATAATCTTGAAAGACATTTTGGGGGGATATTGGGGAATGAGAGGAGAGTTTTATGCAAATATAGACTCATTATTCTCTCTCCAGATGGAAATCAAACACTCTAATTCTAATTTATCTTGATCTTCAACCCTTTCAACAAGAACTTCCTTCCACTTTGGGATGTTTTCTTGGATTGACCTCTATGATTGGAAGGCTTAAGGAATGTGTGAAAGAATTGGGAGGTTTTTAAAGTTAACTGATTTAGTATTTTGAGGAAAAATGGGCTAAGTAAAAGAGGGTTGATGTGGAGTATAATAAGTTACATGAGGCTAATATACTAAACCTGTTTCCCCTCATAAACCACTAACTTATAATCTATGCACTAAATTAGGCCACCTATGTCTAACATGTCACTAGGAAGAATTTGTTGGTTCTCTCTTAATAGGTGCCCACTTACTCCTAAATAGTCATAATGAGTCACTCAAATTTTGAATGATTTTAATAGGGACAATCAAACCATACTCTATTTGTATATAAAGCTCTATCATATGCCTCTCATAGCCCACAAGATTATTTTTTTGAAGCTTGAAATAAATTAATTGGAAATGTAACTATGTTGACTAAGACCAACATGGTTCTGACAAGGCTAATTATAAGAAATAATAGGTTACCAAGGAGATTGAATTGGGGTGGGAGGTGGAATATAGGATTGATAACAAGCTTGGATATATTGATATAAAGGTTTACAATCTTGTTAAGATTGATAAGGATGGGAGAAAGGATGATACTTTTGATATAAGGTTGGTATTTTTCAATATATAGTTGATATAAATCATTATATTACTAATAAGGATCAGCATGCTACTGGTATGGATAAAAATACTACTATTAAGGATCAACATATGACTTATATGGCTCACCAACTTTATTAAAATATAAATCCACTTCAAACTCAACCATGAAACCTCATGATATAGGTAAAACTGAAAGAGTAATTGATTAAAATATACATGATATACTAAAACCATCTAAAAAAACTTAGAGTCACCATTAGTGCTTGTGTTCATGCCTTTAAAGGCTGGTACATTGAAGATCAACACTAATAAATATTCAATGGATGAATACTCTTCTCCCACTGAACATGTCAAAATGGTTATCATTAAACTTTGCACCCTTGAGGAGGTTGTTCAAATATCCTCACTTAAGTGATAGCATGGGAACAATCCTAGGTTTTGTGTAACCTATATAATGGATTAAACCTCTATATAGGGATAGTTCCATTGATCTATCACTTAAGAACTATTACTAAACCTACTAACTTATAAGGAAAAGTGGAGAGAGAACTAAAAATAAACTAACTAAGGAGGTGATGCACCAAAATTTTGGACCACTACCACACATATAAAAATTCACAATGAAGATGAATCTGACCTATTCATACACTACTCTTAATATGTTCTTCTTACATCAATAATTCAATATGAAGGTGGTGGATGATGATTAGGAAAGGAGGGATAGTTTTGAAGAGGTCTAAAGAACACTAATGAAGTATTGCCTCAGTTAACCTTCACAAGACCACCTAAAAACTTTATATGACTTACAATAGTGAGTTTAAATTTCATATATGTGAGATAATGAGACAACATTTTAAGGAAAACTTAATCAACACTAAAAAAGATCAAACATCCATGCATAAATACTAAAGTATAGTCATAAGAAAAGGTAAATCCATCTTGTTTATTTCTTAAAGGATTAAAAGAGGAGTAGGGATTTTTCATACTCAAGTGGAGGATCCTACAAATTCCAAAATTAGGCATATATATAGAAGAGTATGAGAAAGAGAGAGAGGAGAGGCATAGGAGTTACATATGATAAGTGTCATCCCATGATTAAAAAAGTTACAAGAAATAAAATCTAAAATTATTTATTTATAAATCCTCTCATCAACATGTATATGCTTGATCTGGTCATCTTCTTCATCAAAGGTGGTATAGAGTGACTCTTAACCTTCTAAGATGACTCATCAACCTTATTTGAAACTATCCATTCTTGTTTAGGAGTTATAAGCATATGCATTAACATGTGTCATTCTTGATCATGATTCTTAGAATATTAAAAACCCTACTAAGCCACCTAAATTTCTCTCTCATATTTTTGGAGCTGAGGATTAGGACTCAAGTGTCTTTAAACTAATAAGAACCTGCATTTGATTGAGGAACTTTCTTGATTCAAGTGAAGACTAGAATAAAATTTCTATCTTTCCATTCTTGGCTTAATTATTTATTAAATACTAATATTATAGTTTGAATTAATCTTAAAGACACTATATGGAATAATTACACTCTTATACAAGCTCAAAATCATCTCCAAGATTGATACATAGGTGCATTAGGCCTGTTAGGAGCTCTAGATAGCATCTTACTTATCAGTAGGTGTCTTAAAAACCTCCAAATGGTGTTGAAATAATTGTATACCTTCTTTGTGATAATTAATAATAATATTAAATTTCATTATCTAGGTAATATGTGTTTCTAATTTACTCCATTACTCCGTACTCAATCAAACTTCATGAGAAGCCATCAAAAATTACATGTCTAGGCCTATAACAGTTATTTTTAACCCTATTTCCATACAATAGTACCTCACCCAAGCCAAAATAGTGATGAAATAAAGTTAAAAATGGTGTTTATAGACTAACCAAAGAGTTTATAGATCATACCAATCCATTATAATAATTTATAATACTAACCTTCTCCGTCGGGTCTCTTTAGGGGGTTTTAGTAGGGTTTAGGGGTGTTTTGGTTATTAAGGATAGTTCATAAAGGTATAGAACTTAAACTATTGATTAATTCCAAAACATGGTAGGTAATAATTTATATAAACACCTAATAACACCATTATCTCCCATGCACCTGCTTATTATACTTCCCATGTGAAGAAAATGACCATTTATGACTATTTAGGCATGTTCCAATAGGTCAAGGGAGTGTTTTGGTTGAAAAGGTCAGTCAAGTGTTAATTATTTTATTATAAAAGGTTATAACAGCTATTATACACATCTTATGACATATTAAAATAATTATAATATTAATTTTACCTCTCAAAATTCATAAACCCTGATTTGAGGACCAATGAGGGTTTGAGAGCAAATTTGACATTCTAGCCCTAGTGATCCTTTTATGAGTTTGTCTCATTCTTGAAAGGGTTTAATTATTTTTTGAGGCTTCTTATAGGACCAAAAACACATTTAATTACCATATAAACCAAATATCAATACAAAAATTTCATATTTTATTTATACTTTTGGATACAGACTTGAAATTCTTCACTAGGCCTATAGGTGCACAATTTAGGTTTCTTGAGTATTAGACCCTGAGACTACATTATTTCAATTGTTTTTTACCATAATAATGATCTTATAAAGTTTATAAACATTATTTACCATTTATATGACCTCTAAAAACCCTATAACATCTTATTAAATAATCACAAATATGCTCTCCCATTTAGGCCTATGACAAACTTATATGTGATCATTTTAAGCTCCATGACTACAAGTATGAGGTTATATTTTTCACTTTGAATTTTTTAACTTGAAAATTTTTGGAATGTTTATCATTCTCTTCCTTATCTTTATAAAAAACCTCCTAGTCTTCTTCCATCCATCACAAGTAGGCACCTTTCCTCATTTCTACTTATTATAGACTTGTAGGTCTGTATTTAGGCCTCATAACTGTAAGTCACCAAATTGAGCTCTCATAACTAATCAATAATTCCTAAGGTTACTTTGTTTATTTTTACACTTATTAACATTTTTTTTACCCCTACACCTTTTGTTTCTTTAAATAACTTTCACCAATATGCTCCATTTGAATTTTATCTATTAACAGGCCAATAAGTAATCACTAGGACAAAAACCTTCCTTTTTCCCTTATTTTATGTAGTCATATAAAATGTCTAAATTGGTAGTTTGAATTTGGCTTGTGACACCCTATCCATAGGTATGTTTTTCATTCTCTTGTGACCTTTTTAGACACCTTTTCACTCATTATCAATCATCTAAAACCTTCTAAATGATCATTCCACCTTAGCCAGGCTACTTTCCTCATATCAATCCTAATCCCCTAGGTCTTGATCCTATAGGATAGGAGTTACATACATGGACTATATCACCAAACCCTAGGGTGTACCATTTTTGGTGCTCTTATCCATTTTCATTTTGAGCCCCAATGGTCATTTTCATCTCATTCCTATCATTAATTATGTTGGCCTAGCATGAATATATATAAACCATGACCATATGTTCCCTATAAAGTTACATTAAAATATCATTTATAAAGGTAGGTGAAAAATCTTACAAACCAAGAAAGATTACAAACAAAGCACTAAGGCAAACTTCCCTACTCTCTACATATAGTCACCCAACATAGTTACAAACACATTCAAACCCTCATACTAGTCCTTAGCCACCTCAATCACTCTCAATTTTGAACTTTTTTATCCACATCACACTATTTCACAAAGCACATTAGGTGGTAGAACTACATATGGCTTGATCCCTCTTCGGAGTATTGGTATGTAGGCAACATGCCCACACAAGGGGTGTGGATTACATGTTCAGTGTATCTTACACACTAACCCCCATTTCTCAAGTGATTTGAGTATTATTTTATCAATAATGATGGAGGGTTAGGGTTTTGAATATTAAATCAACTATTTATCAAGTTCTGGCGATAATCAACACTCAAGATTTCATAAGCAGGTTCACATAGGAATAATGTAAAAACCCAAAAAGTTTCAAGTCTCTATGATTAGTTTATTAGTAAGAGTGGATAATATAATTGGACACCAAAGTTTCATATTTTTATGATCTTTTCCTTTCACCAAATGAAATCTAGATTTAGATTCATGACACTTAGTCCTGCACAGCTTGTTTTAGCCTCTATCTCAATTGTCTCAGTCCAGTTTCAAGCTAAGTTATATTTCTCCTAATTTATTTCTATATTTAAAAAGGTAAAAAAGGTAAATAAATTATAAAAATTAGGGTCATAATTTTTTAAATATTCTTTACTAATTTATTAATACAGACCCTTAACTAAAATAGGAATAAAACTCCATTATTCCCAAACTAGTTAAATTATTTGCACACAAAAACCCTAAAAACCCTTGGGAAAATGCCTTCCTAATTTTTCCAGTATTTTTCTAATTTTTACTACATATTTAAATTATAATTTCACATTTAATTTTTTAAATTCATGATATTAATTTTTAAAAATCATTTCTTTCAAAACCCAGTTGCTTATACCAGGTCCCAGTATTTTCAAACCCTAGCCTAGGGTTTTAAAATTAAAATTCTATTTTTTCATATTGGGCTGAATATTATAATTTTATTAATCATGATTTACTTATGTAATTTATTTTAGTTTCTCTTGCATACTTATTTCCTTTCATTTGGCATGACTTCAAAAATGACATAAATACATATGTACATGTTATTTTAAGACCAATTCAAATATATGTCATATTTCATTACTTATTTAACATGTTATCTATCTATTATGTGTAATTAAATTAAGAATAAAATACTTACATACTTAGAGGATCCATTACATAAGCAAACAACCACATGTCAAGTTTCAATGTCATATCTTAGGCACAGGAAAGAATTTCCTTCTCCTCTCCCCCAAGAGGGTGATAGCTACTTTCCCTCTAACCAAGTCCATACTATTACCCCTCCAAAAGGTGAGGTATCCTATATTATTGTTCTTAATGCACACATTCAAACTATAACTTCTTCAACCCCTCTTCAACATATGTGTTTACATGTTCAATTAGAAGCAACTAGGGTTTACATTTGTGAGACTCTACGGGATCAAATCACTAGTATGAGCAAGTTAATTTTAGTTTTAAAAATGTAGAATTAGGTATTACATGAAAATATCATCACATTGGAAAAATAGATTATAATACAAAAGTCTCAAAGGCACCCTATTTTAAATCATGTATATGCACTTTCACCTAGTCAATTGATTTCAAGCAATGTTACATATCAAAACAAGGAATCACAACAAAGTAACTCTATAACTAGTGATTCAAAAAGAAATAAAAGATCAAATAAGAGTTAAAGTGAGGTACTAAGGGAAATGATTAAATCTAAGTTGATCAAACTACCTCCTCTACATCCAATGAGAAGATCTAGATATTATTGTGCATATCATAGAATGCATGGGCATCACAAAAATTCATGTTTGGCATTGAAAAAACATATATAATATATAATTACTAATGAGGACCATATACAAGGTAAATCAGTTAAGCAATCCATAGTGACATAGGAACATGTTCACAAAGGGTCAAATTCAAAATAGTACAAAAGTAGTTACCAAAGCATAACTCAGAACAAAAAAAAGATCAAAAAGTAAAATTAGAGAAAGAAATAGTACCACAAGCATAAGTAAAGAAAAAAAATCTAAAAATGTACCTCTCCAAAATGAGGCTCAACTTTCAAATCAGTATGGGTTTGGTCAAAAATATCTACAATAGTTTGATTATTAAGGTCAAGGGTTAGGAAAGCATGCTCAAGGAATCACTACTCCTATTCTACAAGTTGATAATGTTTGTCACCAAGGTTTGGGATTTTATTAACATCTTTTTAGTACCAACATACCCCAATTTTTGAAAATTAGGAACTTGGAGAAACCTTGAAGTTTAAGCATGAAAATTTAGGATGATAGGATCATTTATAGAATTTTAAGAACATCTACTCTATTAAAGGCAAGCTTACTTGGTTCTATTTTGGCTTTAATTTGGAATAATATTGGTAATAAATGGTCTTTATTTCTCTAGTTGTAGATCCCATGGTGTTGTCCCTGAGATTTTCATGTTTCAAAACCTTGGCCAAAACCCTCTATTTAAATTTGAATATTGATAGGAACTAAAATGGGTGGGAACCTTTTGAAATTTCATTTTGGACCTAAGAATAAAATTTATGTTCTAAGTTCAATAATGCTTATTAACATAGCTAAAACTTAGTCTAAAGTCCTTGGTCCCATTTATTACTTTTGCTCCTTTAAAAGTTCCTTTGTATGCCTAACCTTCATTCTATAGAGTCCTTTTAGTGTTTCCTAACATATCCTAAGATTTTAACCCTAAGGCCCTAAATTATTTTTTAAATACTAATGAGACCTTAGTCTTAATTTCTTAGACTAAGTTTTTTTTTTTCTAGTCCACTTTTATGTTAACTCGGCCCCTTATTTACAACTTAGTCTAAGGTTTTAATCCTAAGGCCCTAAAGTATTGATTAGTATGAGTGAGACCTTAGTATTAACACCTTAATCCCAATACTTTTATATCTCTATGGTCCTAACTTAACTTCCTTACATCTTATAGTATCTAACAACCTAGAATTTATCATGGCATTTGATCCAATAGAGTGAAGAACTTTGACTTAAACAACATGCATCTTTGATGATCTAATTATTCATGATTCATTGTAGCCTTTCAATCAAATAGTATGAGGAAATACTGATAGAATCCCATATATATCCCATTAGACCAATCACATTCAATCTCTCAAATCATGATCAATGGCCCTCACTTCATCACAAAGACTCAATCAGATGGAGCCAGGCACAATTGAAAAGTCAAGGAATTACAGAAGGCTTGAATGATCAACACGTAGCACCCTTACATTTGATGAGAAAGGACAAATGGGTTTTGATTGATAAAACAACCAGTCATAAGCAATCTCTTAGATCACAATCAATAGCTAATGTTATATCATGGATTTTTATCCAATAGAGTGAATTAAATCTAAGATCTTAGGAAGCCCTATGGAGGTGCCAAGTGACACTCTCATATCAGGCCATAAGAATTTAATGAGATTAAAATTAACATTTTCATGAACATCATTTTATGTCTATGAATACATATTTGATGTTCACATGACCATCAAATTTAAGCCCATAAAATTAAAAGCTTCACTAGCTTAAAATTAATGTTCGTGCAACCATCATTTGATGTCTATAAAGACATATTTGACATCTATGAGACCATTATATTTAATCTAATGAATCATTATGATCAAATTCAAAATATACTCCAAATTCTTGTTAGAAGGCTTGAAAATGGCTTTACAGGCTAAGGGAAGTGCTCAAGAGATGCTCAAACACTAGAAATCTTCAATTTGTTAAATGTGGAAATGGTCGTATGGTCTAAGTATATGTAAAATAAACCTAGTCTAAGTCTATACTTTAAGGTCCCCATGAAATTTTATTAAAACATCATGAACCTTAAAATATAGACTTATAATAAGTATTATTTTAAAAAGAGAGCCCTTATATCATAAAATTTAGACCAAATGCTCCTACCTAAAGGTTTTAATGTGTTTTGTCAATACTATAAAATATTATTTGTTATTGGACCATTATGTCATGTTGATCCTTTTGAGAATATTTTATAAGCCTTGGGATAAATATTTTAGACTAATGTTTACATTGTGTTCATTAAACATGGCATAAACATTGGCCTAGAACATTTAGGCCATGGACCCCTTGTATATAAATCATGAAACTTAGGCATAAACCCCTTAGCCTAAGGTTTATTTCATGCTTAATAAATGAAATAAACCTTAGCCTAAGGGACTTAAGCCTATGTCATGGTACTAATAACATGTTAACTTAATGTTTGGACATCTCTATAGATCAATAGTTCATGCTTTGTCACTGGATTTTGATCCAATGATGTGAAGGCACCTAAAGAATTTTCAATGACACCTCAAGATCCCACGAGCTCAACATATGGCAAAAGATAATTTGAAGAAAAGATAGCTAGATGATCTGATGGTTTATGTTTCATTACTGAGAGATGATCTAATGGCATGAAGGCACTCATGAATTTTTAAATACCTACAAGTTTGACATGTGGCCAATGTTCATTCAAACAAAGCACTGATATAGGATTTGGAACAAGGAGAGGCATGTAAAGATGCCAAGTGTCACAACTATAGGGCCTAAAATAGAAAGATCCAATCAAAATCAAGGGCCTATATTATAATCAATGACTTGCACTAATCCTAGATTTTTATCTAATAAAGTGAAATGAAAGAGGCACATTTAAATGCCAATAGCTAGTTCTCAAAAGGCATTTATGAAAAATTGCATGAAAGGCCCATATTGATGCCACATAGGCACCATGCAAGTAGAAAAGGACAGAATACAAGATCTTATAGGCTCAATAATGTAAAGGTATAAAGGAAAAGGTCTAAATCAAATCCAAGGCATGTATAAGCTAAAGCTTGGATATATTCCACCATTAAATCTCCAAAACCCTAAACCCTACATAAAATCAACCCAAACAGACTTAATTGGTTAAAACTTGATCCAAGGAGAACTTAACTATGTTTCCAAGTGAAAGAGAATTTCCAAAAAGACCATTTTATACCAGTATAAACCATTTGTAGGAATAAATACAATGGTGTATCATAGACAATAATTAAAGGAAGAGACTAAGCTCTACTTGTTAATAAACAATGAAGGTTGGATCTTTAGAGATACCAAATTAGACCTTATATCCCTAAATATCCTAAAAATTAATAACTAGTTTGAAATCTTCTTCATGATCAAGGAATTAAAACCCATCGTAAAAGAGGAGCAAAGAATTGCCATAGTAAAATAACGACACTATAACCTAATCATTATTTAGATGGCTAGCCTTCACTATGCTATGGCAAAGCTTAAGGTACTATAATATATAGACATCCTTTCTCCACCCTTTGTTGACTATATAATTGATAATGAATAGAACATTCAGGAGGGAAACTCTAAGGAAATAGCATATTTCTCTTATTGCATTTGAGAAATATTATAAGCTCCCTTTTCCCCATGTGGATTTATCCAAAATCAAAGAGTGGACCTCCAAGCATGACCTAGACTCTTTCCTTAAACCCTGGTTGCACCAAAGCCCTCATATCTTCAGGAACTTTGAGGGGAAAATCCCAATAATCCAATTTAGGGATGGCATTAGGGTTATAATGACCCTATTGAGCCAAGCCTTTAGAGCCCCCTCAACCACCTATGTGAATATAATTTGGGTCCCATATGTACATTTCATGATGAAATAGAAGCTCACCCCTCCAATTAGAGATTTAATCAATATCTTCTTAGCCAAGCAATTCACTACCATAAAAGAAAGACCTGCATGTAGTTTTATATGATGTCATACCAACTAGACACCCTACTTTCCTCAATCAAATTCCAATGTATTAGGAATTGGTACCCAGATGGCAAAACCACCATTTAACACTAATATTCTAAATTACATATCTTCAAGTACAAAAACCACATGCAGTTCATTTGTGACTACATTTATCCAACCTTAGTTGAGGCCATCATAGGAGATTTTATGCCTAGGGTTCACCCCCTAATCAAGAAGTACATGGAGATGATAGGTGACATATGGTACTACCCTAGCTACATGATCATAAAAATTAAGGGGATCATCTCCTAGCCTTACAGGTTTCTAGTATATATTCCTAGAAAATTGGCTAAGAAAGAAATTGTTTCCCAATTCTTACATGGAATTGATGGCATTTGTAAATAAAAAATGAAAGGACTTCTCCATCCCTTCTCCCTAATCATTGGAAAGACCATATTTAAATATTGAAAACAAGTTGAAACCATGGTCAAACATAGAGATTCATTTAGTTTTCAACTTGATGAACTCAAGATGTGGGATATTAAGGGTATAGTTGTTAGCCACTTGAAGGACAAGAAGCTCCCAAAGCTTGAATATGTACATTAACTTGGTGTTAATAATACCATATATATTAAGGCTAAGAATTATGAATAAGTATTGGTAAGGATCCAAGGCCACACCATTAAGCTAGAACACAACATAACCAAGGATGCCAAGTCCTTAAGAGAGACATGGAAAATGCATCCTTTTAGTATCACTTTCTTCCTAGACCATTTGGGATGGTCCAAGAACAACCCCAAGTAGAACAACCATAGCCTTAGGGGTAAATTGTGAAAGAATAGGATGAACAAGTAAAGGGTAAGGAGAAAGTAGGAGAAGTAAGATTGGAGAAGAGGGCTAGGGAGGGACCCTCAAATTTAGTACTACCCCAAAGGCCACCTTCCCCAATTCAATACATAGACAAAATTGCCTTGTAAATATAATAGACCCTTGAATGTAGTCTGAAGGATCTCATAGAGGCATATGATATATAAAAAGAAGGTGAGAAGCTTAAAGAGGCCCAAGTCCAAGAGAGAGAGCCTATAGGTGATAAAGGAAAATAACTTGTCCCTGTACCATCCCAAGAGAAGAGGAAATCAGAACTAACATTGGTCTCCATTGGACCAAGGAAGAAACCAAGATTGACTTTCACTCACCCCACTAGTGAAATCAATCTCTTTAGTGATGAATTCCTAATTCATGGACCAGTCATTCTTGACTAGTTCATTTATGGGAAATTATAAAATATCCCCTCTTTCCCATTTATGGGCCATGACAAGAGTTGTTGATGTTGAAATTCAAGATGACATAAAGCCATGGATAAGGACTATCATGAAATATCAAGAAGATAGAAGAATTGTGGCTACCCAAGGACAAAAAAGTAAAAGGATGGATGCCTTGGGAGCATCTAGTAGCTTATTTGTGGAGATCCTAAAACCTCCCAAGTTTAAGAAGCCATTTACTACCATCTAATTCAACCCTAAAATATCTAGATTTGAAAGGGTTACAACAAACATAGATATAGTTGGAATAAATGCATTCACCTTTCAAAATGTGGAGGCCTTTCTGGGATTAACACCTATGGGAGGCCAACAACTTTGTGAGGCAAACATTCATGAAGAGGATGTGGAAAGCTTGATTGAGGCCCAATCAACATAGGCCAAATTTGGAATCTAAGGGATGAAACATAGGATCTTAAACTTGGAAAGAGAAAAGGAAAACTTACAGACACGAATAGTTCTATCAGTGCTTGATAAAATGACCAAAATGCTTGATGATTCATTTTATGACATGTTTTTAGCACCCAAAATAATGAAACTGAGGCATAGTATATTTGAGGGGCAGTGGGCACTAGCCAAGAGCTTAGTCACCCAATGGTAAGCCTTGGAGGATAAAGTAGCCCAAATTATCAACATTCAAGCAAGTAAATATATCCCAAGATTCAAAACCATTAGTTTTGGACACTTGAGCACAATTTTAGGAGTTATGGTTGACAAGGTTCAAAGTTTGAGTTCTTGGCACAATGATGTGGAAATACTCTTGGAATATGATAAGGAGCTAATTGAAAGAATTGAGCAACTTTTTGGGACCATGCTCACAAACCTTGCACAAGCTAATGTCCTTAGAATCATAAGTGATGAAGAATTTAAACATAGGGATACTTTGGTAACCCAAGAAATCAAAGGAAAAAGCCAAGGTAAATCTAGGGTTAATAATAGTAAGATCTTAGACATGATATTCAATGCAAGAAAAAGGATAAATGAAGCTAGGAGAATTAAATAGGCCATGTCTAGGAATGATAGGGAACTTGATGACTTGGCAGATCAAGAGGAGGAGTGTATTATGAAGACTTCTATGGATCTAGAGCTAGTTGACAAGCAACATGCTAAAGCCATGAGCATCCTCTAGCAATGATAATCAGAGGCCCCATCATCAAATTAAGCAATATTCTATTTTGTAGAATTTTGTAGCTTTTGAAATAGAATATTCCATTATAAAGTCATATGCCAGTTTTTTAGAATATTTTCCTCTAAGTTAGTATGAATGGGAAAAGCATGTGTATTTTAGAAGTTATAAGGATAGTTGTCCTTATCTTTTTACACCTATATTTTGTAACTAACTGGTATATTGCCTGATCTTTCTATAAAGGCATGTATTACCATTTGTAAAAGATAGATATTTTTTTAGAAACTTTTATATACTTGAAGTAGTTAATATAATCAAGGAATTTTACAAGGATTTTCCATATTTGATATGTCAATTTCTAATATAGCTTTTCTCTCAATTTCTAGTAGTTGTCTTGAATTTAAATGGTGTCTTTGAATTTTGAGTTGTATTTTCTAATCACAGGGTTTTTAATTTGTGCATTTTCTAGATTAGTTGGAGGATCTTATGTTTTAATTCATTTTATTTTTACTCTATATTTAGATGTGAAAATGCTATTTGATTATGGTAGTAAATCCTTAAAGTAGACCTGGTTCTTACTTATGACTTTTTTACACTCTCCTTTGAGGTTTGCTTGGTATATAGTGGAATTTGAGATTAGGATATGTTACATTATATATTTATTAGATGAATACTCAGTTGCAATTGATGCTTTGTCATAATGTTTGAGACTAAAATTGGCAATCACTCATTTATTTTCTACTCTACCCTTCTCTTTGCTCTTTTTTACACCAAATCACTTTAGTTTTAGCTTCATTATAAATATACATTTATATTAGCTTGTAGCTTAAATCTAGGACATAATTTGCTAAGTATTAACATAAAATCACTAAAATTCAAGAATAATGGACCAAGGTGGTTCCCAACCACAAAATCATATAAATATTATGGAAGATTGTATCTTACTCTATTGCTATTTCACCACAAGCAACTAGATTATCAAAACCTATAAATCATGCTCTAATTTTTTTAAATTCTAAAATGAGACATGTTCTTTAAACACTAATAGAACCTATGGTTCATTTAAAAGTATCAAAAGTATAAGCTCTCATTGGCACTAGAAGGAGGGACTAAATTCTTTGAATATTTATTGATCTTAGTCTATTTTATCTAAAGATCAATATATTTTGTATTTTTATGTAAATTCTTTACTTAACAGTATAAATATCATTGATCTTTATTGTTTATAAGGCATATTTGTGATTCCTTAGAAAAAGATTGAATTTATCTGGGAATTGATGTTTGTTTCCAGTAAATTTAGATTTATCTTTAAGAATTGATGCTTGTTTCCAGTAAATTTAGCTTTATCTTTGAGAATCCATAGTATATGAGGTTAGGACAACTCATTTTGATCAAAGGTGGGTATATCTTTCATATATCTAAGTTCTTTTGGGGTTATACTTATAAAGGTAGACTATATTTATGTAATTAAACACATTTTTGAGCTAATTCAATCAATGATCAATGTCCTTTACAGTTTCTCACACCAGCTTTACAAAATAAGCTCAATGTGTAGGTCTAATTCTCATTCATTATAAAAGTTAAATTGATACATCATATTTTAGGTAGGATCTTCAAATTTCAAGATATAATTTCTTAGGATCAAAATAAGATCACACTCAGAGACTAGGGAGCCTTTACTATATCTTGAGATCCACAAAAAATCTAGACAGGACAAAGGTAGATGTAGGAGATCTAGATCTTTACCAACTTTGCCTATTCAAAGTACCTGTGCCTCCAATATTTGTCCAAATATGGCTTGGTTGGGAGAATCCTCAATAAATTCACTAGGTATGGTTCATGACCTCCCATGCAACCTTGAAAAGTACTTACCTATATTTAGTCCAATGCGTATAGTAACTACTAAAGAACATATAAAATATTTTAAATAAGTCTTAAGATAGTTGAATGTTTTGCATGAGGATGTAGATTGTAGGTTATTTCCCTTCACCTTTAAGGATGCTTCTTATGAATAGTTTTTTAACTTACCTAATATTTACATCACTAGGTGGGATGATTTCAATAATGAATTTATAGATCAATTTGGTAAGATTGTTATTACTTACATTATCTACCATCATTTCACCACCATTAAAAGAGATGCAAGTGAGCCTATTAGGTCCTTCAATGCTAGATTTCAAAAAAAAATTGTAGGACCATATACCCTTATAAGCTTGATGATGTCTTAGCTCTAGAGATTTACAAAGATGTAATAGATCCTATGACTTATATGTTTTTGAAGAGATCCATGCTAGCCATAAATTCATTAGCTATAGCCTATGCTGAAGTAGTAACCATCAATGATCAAATGTAGCCCCGAGGGAAAATGGCATATTTTGTGCCAAATGTCAACCCATAAATGCATGTGATGAACTTATTCCCAAACAATAACCAAAATATCCCAACATTAAACTAGATCCCAAACCTAACTCAATTGCCATATCTATCTTTAAAATGGCCTAAAAATTGAGCACTAATTTTATTTAGTAACAAAAGCAAGTTGGAAATATTACTAAAAGTTTAGGTAGTAACTTATCATTTCAAAGGTATAATAGGAAAACTAACAATAGGAATAATGAGCCTTTTTTTGAAAAGAAGACCATGGATATTAACCTCACTGATATTGCCTTACCTAATTATTATAGGGTACATTGCACAACCAAGCATGAGGAAATTGACTATATTGAGTTTTACAAAGCCTTTAAGGCTTTCCAAGAAGATTTGGGTACATTTTAAGTGGTTCCTAATAAATAAAGTGTTTCATGTAACTTTGGATCCAAGTCATTTGATCAAGCCTTCATGGTGGACATCTTTGATTTCCCCTTTCAAGAGGATAATGAACCTGAAGAGATCCAAGATTTTAAATAGTTTTTGAAAAAGACCTACCCCTTGAGGAATAGAGATTAGATGCAACGCTTAACTACCTCAATACCTCCAAAAAAATTTTGAACTCCTCAAGACACTTATTTAAACAACAATCCTGAGCCACCAAAAGGGAGTACTTATAAACCTAACATTGAAACTATTAATTCTTCTAAAACTAGATATAACATAGTTGAGGACATGAAAAAGATAAAGGCTAATATTACATTTCATGAACTTATGTAAACTAATAAGCAAATGGACCTCCTACTAAAATATTTATCAAAAGGATACAACAATCCACCTAAGGTTGATCATGCCAATGTGACTGTCCATAGAGCCAGGGTTGAATCTTCTCCTTTCTTGCTCACTGTTAGGATGTTTGGTAATAATTGACATATTTTTTTTTTAGATTAAATATCATATACCAATATCATGCCTGAAGGTATATGCAAAAAACTTGGCCTAACTCTCATTAAGTTTAATAGGGTTATCACCCAATTAGACAGATCTAGAGTTAGGTTAATTGGGGATCTTCTAAACATTCACATGCAACTAGATTATGAGACTAGGGTGCAACAATTCATTTGATATTCAATTTTTTGTTATACTTGATGTTTATGGAATATTATTGAGAAATGAATAGACCAAGGCTTTAAATGGTTACATGTCTATAGATGAAATAGGGTTGAGAGAGAACCAAGGATGAAACATATGATAACTAAGTATAATGTTGTGAATGAGAGGGTCAACATAATAAACATATAATTAGGGGTTTTCACCCTAAAGAATAACAAGGTATGTGATCCCAAGAGTGCTCATGTTTTTCTTGGACTATAAAAGTTGCATTTTGATGGTTATAGGTGTAATGGTGGATCAGGTGTTGGTATTGTTTTAACTGACCCTAATAATATAAAGTACCATGATTTTTATAGGCTCCAATTCCATTATACTAAAAATCTTGCTAAGTATGAAACCTTATTCTAGGTTTACAATTTTCTATAAAGAACAAAGTCAAAGAACTACTAGTTTATGGTGATTCAAAACTAGTGGTTAACTAGGTAAGAAGCAAATACCAATATAAGCTCTCATACCTAAAAAGGTATAAGTTCAAGATTTGGGTTTTTATTTAATCCTTTAATTAATTTTGTATAATTTACATACCAAGAGGAGAAAACTAAGCTATGAATGAGGTGGCATCTGTTGTAGCCAACCTAATGCCCAACCAAGATTCCCCTAATTTCAGCATTGAACTGATCCCTTATCCTTCCGTGCCTGATGATGTTAAAAATTTCCAAGTTTTCAATGATGATCCATAGATATTGGATTTCATGACAAATTTTAGATAATTTTATGCTCATATCATTGATGAGACTAATGAAAATTCATCTAAAGAGGACAATTTTGATGGTAAAGTCATTCAGTTGAATGAAAACAAGATCCCCAAGGGGATGATTGCTTTGGATAGACTATTTGATCTAGATAAACTGGCTGAGGTTTCCAAGGTTCCCAAGGTGAGTGAGAAAGATTACAATGATATTTATCTTGGCCTCTAAGATAAACCCTAGCTGGTAAATATTGGAAAAGCCTACACAAACATCAAAAACAAAAATTCTAAAGAGATCCTTACCCAATACAAGGATGTTATAGCATGATCCTATGATGACTTAAATATATTTGATCTAAGGGTCATTACCCATACTGTACCCCTTAAGGAGAGTTACAAACCATTCAGGTAGAAATAGAGACCTGTAAACCCTATCTTGGAATGCATGATCTTTAAGGAGGTTAAAAAATTATTAGACACTAGGATATTCTTCCCCATCAGGCATCCCACTTGGGTGGCTAATTTGGTTCTAGTAAGGAAGAAGAATTGTGAGATTAGACTTCATATTGACTTTTAATAACTTAAATAAATCATCATAAAAAGATAATTATCCCCTTCCTTCCCTTGACCAAGTGATTCAAGTTGTTTTAGGTTCAGCTATGATGTCTTTTCTTGATGGCTTTTTATGTTATAACCAAGTGTTACTTGATAGAGAGGATAGGATGAAGACAAATTCCACAACAAATTAGGGAAACTTTGATTAAAAGAGGATGCCCTTCAAGGTAATAAATGTAGGATCTACCTTCTAAAGAGCTATATACCATGCCTTCTAAGGCTTGATAGGTAAATGCATCATTATTAATATGGATGATATAATAGTTTTTTCTAAAAATAGTGAAGATCAATTCATGCGTTTGTATCAAGTTTATGAAAGATGCAAAAGTTATGGAATTTATTTAAACCCTAATAAAATCATATTTTATGTGACTAAATTAAAATTATTAAGTCATATTATAGCCAAATATGAGATATCTATTGATCCTAAAAGAGTGGAGGCCATATCTAGAATAAAACCTCCAAACAATAAGAAAGAGCTAAAGTCATTCTTTGGTAAGATAAATTTTGTAAGAAAGTTTATTTTTAGAGTTATAGAGATTGTTAAGCCACTGAATGACATGATAAATAAGGATTCCAATGTCACATGTAATGAAGAGTCTAGAAAATAATTTAATGATATCAAGGAAGCCATTACCCAAGCTCCAGTCTTTATAAGTCCAAATTTCTCAAGGGACTTTTACCTCTATTCCTTTGCATCTAACCACAGTATGGCTATATTATTGACTCATAAAATTGAAGGGTTTGACCACACAATATATTTTATGAGCACTAATTTTAATAATGTTGAGTTAAATTATTCATTGATTGATAAGCAAGCATATGCATTAGTTAAGGTAGTTAAGAAAGTCAAGCATTACATCCTTAGAAATAAGGTACATGTTATCTTACATAACCCTACCACCAAACTTATGTTAAGTCAAAATGAATTGGGATAACATAGAGGTAAATGGATGTCAATTTTTCAAGAGTATGACTTGGAAATGAAAACAACAAAATTGGTAAGGTGCCAAGGTTTGATCTAGATGATTGCTAATAATAACCCTAGACTAAGTATTATGAAAGTGGATCAACAAAACATTCAAGATACTAAGTGGTATGATTAAATCATACATTTAATAATTAATGGTGTTTGTCCTACATGTCTATCTAGTGAACAAAAGAGGGACCTAAAGTTGAAGTAAACCCACTAATTTATCAAGGATGGGGTCTTGTATAACAATTTTTTTGAAGGGGTTTATTTAATATGTGTCTCACAAGAAGAAGCCACCCAAATCATGAGCACCTTTCATGAAAATCTAGGTAATGGACATCCATATAAGAGGACCACAGGCCATAAAATTCTTAGAGATGGCTATTATTGGCCAATTATTTTTAAGGATGATCACAAACATGTGAGGGAATGCTACTCATGTTATATCTTTATCACCAAGGAGCCAAAGGTAGCAATTCCACTACAACCAATCATGATTTACAAACCCTTTCCTCAATGGGGGTTAGAATTTTTTGGGGTATTAAAACCTAATTCATCTAAAGATCATAAGTATGTCCTTACCACCATAGACTATTGTACAAGGTGGACTAAAGATGCAGCCAATAAACAATGCAAAATTGAAGAGGTGATCAAATTTCTAGAAGAAAACATTTTTACTAGGTTTAGAACTCAAGTCTCCCTAATGTGTGACAATAGGTCTACATTCATATCTATAAATATGAATAAATGGGCTTATGATAATGACATCACTCTCATGTTTTCATCTAACCATTATCCTCAAAGGAATGGAGTCTCTGAATCTATAAATAAGAACCTAATGAAGTCAATCAAGAAGTCTGTTGTAGACAAACCCTGGACTTGGCATACGCTCCTAAAATTTTCACTTTGGGCTGATAGGATAAGAATTAATAAAGACTTAAAATCCTCACCATTTCTATTCGTGTATGTACAATAACCTATTTTTCTTATCACTCTCAAGTTTCCCACATACATATTTACGCAAGAATACAAGGAAGAGAACCAAGAACTTGTCATTTCTAAATCGCTGGACATAATTCAGATGGAGGATGCCAGGGAGAAATTCTTTTCTAGTTTTAGTAGGCACCAAACCATAATCAAGATATGGTTTTATAAAAGGTCCAAGATCAAGGTGTTTAAATAGGGAGACATAGTTCTCATTTAGGACAAAGCATCTGAGCCTAAGGGCAAATATGGTAAATTTACACCCTTATGGATTGACCCATATCAAATTGTAGAGACATTGGGGAACAAAACCTTTAATCTCAAATATCTATAAGGAGTAGAGTTTACTTTTCCCACTAATGGGAAATACGTCAAGCACTATTTCTCTGTTGCTCTTAAGAGGTCTTCATGGAGTAAACTATAATATTGTTAGATTTAGAGTAGGTATGATAACTAGTTTCCTTTCAATTGTTTCCTTTATGTCCCTTGTTTGTGCATAAACATGTATATATTTATTTGTTTTCCTTTGATATCTTTCTTTCCTACTTTTTTTTGTTGTGTATTTCTTTCTTGTTGCCTTGTTCCTTGATTCTAATATGTCCTATTGGAAAATCCTAAGCTTAAAATTATGAAGTTTGATTGAAAGTTCATAAATTCTATAAATTTAGGTTTGAACCCCATGCATATGATGAACATGGCCTTGAAATGTAAAGCACAATGCTACAATTTGTAAAAATTAGTAAAGACCAATAGAATAAGTCAACTATTTCATGGGAACTTAAGCATTGTTTTAGACTCAAATTGGTTTTAAGAAGACCTACATTTGTAGGGTGAGAATTAAAACTATCATGGTATAGCCATACTATCACTTAATCACCATCCTTGCCTAGGATATGGGTTGCATCCATAGATTATTTTTTAAATATCAAATACTTGACCAAATCCTAAAACCTAGCTATTTTGGTTCCCAACCTTGATAAAATCATAAAAGTCTCAAGAAAATACAAAAGGAATAAGTCAACATAAAATCAAAAGCTTTATAAGCATAGGTGAGTCTAGTAATCTCCATCAATGCTATGGATGTCTATATGGTAGTGGAATAAGGCCTTGATTGGAACCAAAGGCATCTTTATCAAGGCTATGGACACCTAGCTAGAAATAGAGCAATACCCTAGCCTTCCCTAAGCTAAAATTGTGGTTCTTAATGAACATCATAACATAATATAATTTAGTGTTAGTGACTAAATACATAAAACTTGGAAGTTGTTTCTTGAACCCTAGGGCAAATGGTAAGTGGAATCAAATCACACACATAATATGACTATGTTTTGGTATTTGGTCCTAACTCTGCAAGTGCAATGTTTGTTTCAAACATAATCTGACTTGGATGATGATATTGATTAAATGGAATGGATGACCTAATTATGTGTCTAAATTATAATCTCTATATTCTAACATATTTATATATTCCCCCCTAAGTCACCATTTTTTGGGACCACCATACCCTCATTTTTGAAAATTAGGGCCCTATAGAAACCTTGAAGTTTGAGCATGAAAATATAGCATGATAGGAGCATTTATATAATTTGAAGAACATCCACTCTATTAAAGGAAGGATTACTTTGTTTTGTTTTATCTTTAATTTGGACTAACTACACTAATAAATGGTCTTTGTTTCTCTATTTTTAGATTTCATGGCATTATCACTGATAATTTCATGTTTCAAAACCCTAGCCAAAGCCCTTAGTTTAAATTTAAATATCAGCAGGAACCGAAATAGGTAGGAACCTTTTTAAAGTTCATTTTAAACCTAAGCATAAAGTTCATGTTCTAAGTTAAATCATGTTTATTAACATAACTACAAATTAGTCAAAAGTCCTTGGTCCCATTTATTACTTTTCCTCCTTTAAAAGTTCTTTTGTATGCCTAACCTTCATTCTGCAGGGTCCTTTTAATGTTTCCTTACATAACCTAAGATTTTAACCCTAAGGCCCTGATGTATTTTTTAAATACTAATGAGACCTTAGTCTTAATGTCTTAGCCTAAGTTCCATTTTCTTGAGTCCACTTTTATGTTAACTTGGCCCCTTGTTTATAACTTAGTCTAAGGTTTTAATCATAAGGCCCTAATGTATTTATTAATACGAATGAGACCTTAGTCTTAACACCTTAAGCCTAAGCCTTTTATATCTCTGTGGTCCTAACTTAACTTCCTTTCATCTTGTAGGATCCAAAGGCCCATGTTTTATCACAACATTTTATCCAATGGGGTGAAGAAATCCCAAACTTCAACTTAAACAACATGCATCTTTGATGATTTGATAGTTTGTACTTCCTCATGGCCTTTAAATCAAATAGTGTGAGAAAAGATTGATAGAATCCTGCATATATCCCATTAGACCAATCACATTCAAGTTTTCAAATCATGATCAATGACCCTCACTTTATCATGAAGACTCATGTTCACATGCACATGTTCCTTTTTTTCTTGGCCCCTTGACATATTTTGTATATTTCTTGATTCTTTCCTTGTGTGCTTGTTTGCTTATTTTATTCCCAATTGTTTATAATGCCATGATCCAAATCATGCATTATCTTACTTTATTGGATACCATGATGGACATAATGTTCCATCCCTCCTTGAAAACTAAAAAATAATAAATAACACCTAAAAACTAACCTAATTTCCACTTTTAGTTTAATATAATACACATGCCATTACATTGTTACATCTATCTAGGCATACCCCTGTTGATTTAACAATCTCCAATACAAACGATGTTATATCTTGAGACATCTTTTTTATTATCATTTATATATCATGTATTTCATAGCATAACACACTTATAGGGCACTTTATTTTGAGGGAAAACATTTTAGGGTATTCATTCCTACCCTCAAAAGAGGGGTAACAAATAGGGGTTTTGTCACAGAGATTAAAACTTTCTACTGATCAAAAACCAGTTTTTAGAACACTTAGAACATTAATCAAAACTTTAACTAAGTAGAATATACTAAAAAGATAGTGATGAATACAAAACAATGATCAAAAATATCAAATGAAAAGAGTGCCATATTTGGACTACAGTGCTAGACAACAAAGTGTCTTATTTTTGGTTCTCTTAGCCAAACAACCAAAAATCTAAAATTTATAGAAACAAATAGAAAGGTAAGGTTAGTTATAGTTTTTTCAGATATAGTAAAGTTTAGATTGAGTATTTTTATTATATTTTTACTCAAATTATCTATATATAAGGGGCATCATACTTGACATAATGGCTCTCTCTTCTAGTTTTAGATTAGATAGTTGGTACATCTTCTAGATTAGAATCCATGTTACAAACACTAGTAATTGGGGGTAATGTGCATGACACATTTGCCTTTTTTTCTTTATATTTCATTTTATTACCTAAGTATTCTTAGTAGTTACATTCCTTATTCCATATGTAGGTGGTTTTCATCATTTCATAGTGGCTTTCATATAATACTAGTTCTTAATTTTGGAGTGGATTTCATACAAGCCTAATCTCCACCTTTCAAAGTGGCCAAAATTGGCCTATTTATTAGTACACATTTAGTTATCCATGTCACATTATAAGATTATAGAGCATTCATGGGCTTCATGAGACATCTCATATGACACACATTCACATGAGTATCAGTTCATAACTTCACACTTAGTGGTCAATGATGGAGCCAAAGGACTAGTTAGGCTTTGTATTCTTGAGCCACCTATTTAGAGGGATTGGACACATAGTCTAAACATAGATTAACACATGTATGATCACATAGCTTCACTTTGTAGGTGATGATGGATCCAAAGGGCCAACCTTTTTATTCTTGAGCCACCCTTAGGTAATTGATCACTCAACTCCATTCATGATATTAATCTTGGTACAACACATACCTAACATCACTCAACATCACAATAGGTTTTGTATTGGTTCATGTACCTAGTGAGGTGTAATTGTTCCTTTTTCTTCTTCTCTCTTTTACCTAGATTTTTTACATTCTTATTTTAGACATAGTGTGTCTAGTAATAACTTATCTACTCCTTGTTTTCATTTATATATTTACCCTTCACGATGTGCTCTCTATGCACACTCAACATCACACATCTTTATGGGCTTTACCCTTATAGGTAAATTCAAGTATGATGTTTTATTTTCCTTTATCCTATTATTTCACTTCTTTGCATCACTAGAATAAAGAGGGGGGAAATTTAGTCATATAAAATTTCCAAATTAGTAGTTTGAGTGTGGCTTGTGATACCCTATCCATAGGTCCTTTTTGTATTCTCTTGTGACCCTTCTAAACACCTTTTCACTCATTACCAATCATCTAAAACCTTTTGAATGATCAATCCACCTCAACCAAGATAATTTACCTATACCAATCCTAATCCCCTAAGTCTTGATCCTATAGGACATGAGTGTCATATTTGGACTATAACATTGGACCCTTGGGTGTCCTACTTTTAGTGCTCCTATCCATTTGAATTTTGAGTCCCAATGGTCATTTTCATATAATTCCTATCCTCAATTATGTTGACTTAGCATGAATACATCTGACCCATGACCAATTTTTCTCTATAAAATCCCATACAAATCTCATTTACTAAGGAAGGTGATAAATATTACAAAATAAGAAAGAATATAAATAAATCACTCAGGCAAACATCTTTATTCTCTATATACACTCATATAACATAGCTACAAACACACTCAAACCCTCATACCAATCCTTATCCACCTCAAGAACTCTTAATTTTGAATTTTTTTCATTTGCATCACACTATTACACAAAGTACATTAGGTGGGAGAACTACATATGGTTTGATCCCTTTTCAAAGTATTGGTATGTAGGCAACGTACGCATACAAGGGGTGTGGATTACACATTTTTTTCATCTTACACACTAACACCCCTTTCTTAAGTTATTTAAATATTATTTTATCAAGCATGATGGAGGGTTAGGGTTTTGAATATTAAATCAGATATTTATTGAGTTCCATTGACAACAAGTACTCAAGATTTCATAAGTAGGCTCACACAAGAACAACACAAAAACCCAAAAAGTTTCAAGCCTCTATGACCAATTTGGACAATATTGGTAGGAATATAAAATAGCACCAAACATAAAAGTGTCCTATTTTTGGTACTCCTATCCTTTCACTGAATGAAATCTAGATTCAGATTCATGACACTATCCCAGTCCTACACAGCTAGTTTCAGCCTCTATCTCAACTATCTCAGTCTATTTTTAAGATAAGTTATATTTCTATTTATTTATTTATATATTTAAAAAGGTAAAAATGATAAATAAATTATGCAAATCAATATTTTATTTATTACAATATTCTTTAATGAGTTATTAATTCAGATCTTTAACTAAAATAGGAATAAAACTCCATTAGTCCCAAACTAGTTAAATCATTTTGCCTTTTTTGAGACTAATTGTCCCACTAAAACATTATTGGAAAATTTAAAAATTATCTTGATATTTTATCCATCACCCATTTGGTTAAAATCACTTTTTATATCCATTTGACACCCTCATAGTCCCTTTTTAGACATACATAATCCATACTTAGCATCAAAGTCTACTTGAAACCAAAAGGAGACAAGATCTAATATTTCACAGTCATTCAAGATTATTTTAAAACTCCAAAAAAATATTGAGAAGATGATATTAAGGTCCACCAAAGTGCATTATATGTTTATTTCCTGTATAACCATAAATCATGCCTACTACATACATTATAAGCCCCTAAACTTCCTTCTCTTCAGTGTTGGCTTGGGTAGTTTGGTTAAGTTTTTAGATATTTTTAGGAGATATGGAACTATATTAAGCATTATTCATACCATATACACTCTTCACTATAACTATTTGGTGCCAAAACTAACCTAAAAGTCTATAGACCTGTACGTCCACAAACTTTCTTTACCTTGGCTTAAAAAGGGACTAGAATATTATACTTCTAGGGATTCACACTTAAAATTTCATATTGAGAATGGTTTTCAATGAATTTTTAAGATGATACTTCACTTTAAGGACCTTTAACAATGAAAATACACTCACACTTGATCAAGATTATCTCCACCATGGTTGTAAGTTCTAATTGTCTAATTATGCATGCATAGTTTCCTACCTATCTTGAATTACATGCATCTAATTATGATTACATATGTATAAGGAGTTTTATTATATTTTATCAAATATTAAACATCTCATTTAATCCATTATATTTACCTAAAACACTTCACAAATCATATAAGCTTGACTATTTTATTCAACCTATCAAATCAAGATAATTAGAAATTGCACCAAACATTAACATGAGGAAACCTAACTTAGAATGGTATTATATGGGTCAAGTAGTGTTTAATATACTCTTACATATAATTTTAATTCATTCACTAATCTTTATAACTTTGTTTTTGGAGAAAACTGACCCTGATGGGGTTTTGAGTCCCTTTTTTGTACCTTAATTTCTTAATGATTGTTCATAAAGTTAAGGATCCTAACTAGACAAAAAAATTCCACAAAGTGTAAGGTTAGGGTACCATCCTATGGCCATGACACTTGGTTCAAAATTTATCTCTCCTTAGATTACTAAGTGAAAACTAGCTGACTGTCTTGAGCTACCAATAAACCCAATGGAGAAATGGAGTGGGTTTTCTACATTGTTTGATTATGTAGCTCCATTTTTGCATGGATTTGGGTATGAGAAGACCATGAGGAACCTTGGATTATTTTTTACCTTGACCACCAATATAAACCCTCTAAAAGAGACCTCTAAAATCATGCTTTCTTCAAGAATCTGATTGTTCTACCCTTTAGAAATGTTGGAGATGGTGAACTAGGTGGCTCTTCATCTTCCCTTAACTTGTACAAATGTGGAAGAGAGTGATAAAACATTTAACACCCTTATTTTCCTTTACCTCACTCAATAAATTTTAATTTAGACATTAGAAATGATAAATGGGTATTTACAAATGGGATTCCAATGTTATAAATCATTTACCAAGACATTTGGAGTATATGTATGGATAAGTACAACATGATGTCACAACATGGGTGTTAGATAACTTTAAAATACGCTCATTACATGATATAAATTTAACACTTGCTCATTAATAGCAAGTATCATCCCAATATTGGAATGTAAAATAAGACTAAAGTAGATGAAATACCTTTAACTTATCAAAATTGCCTTAAACTTTCCAAATTGCTTGAAAAACAATCAACTTACTAGTTTTGCTTCTTTGACCAATTTAGTCAGCTTTAGATCATGGTTGTATTAGAAGGGTCACAGCCTTATCTCCTTGAGTAAATTTATTAATTACCTTGATTTAAAACTTAAACTTAAATTTTTCAAACTTACCTTAAATAATGCTAAATAAATAATGAAGACCATAAAAAATAACCATTTAGTGACAAGAAAAATGACTTGACTCAGCTACCAACTAGACCATCCTAAATGACCTTGTAAGTTACCAAGGAAGACACATTACCTATCATCCTAGATCATTAATCACCAATACAAGACCTTCATAATGTATATCAATAAAGTTAAGATTAAGTACATCAAATTTTTGAATGATCTTCATTCATGGTAGACAAATTTTGGCTAACAAGTATAATATCCACTAAAATTTTATTTTGTAAGAAATTGTTTTTTTTCCGTAAAAAGTATTGAATGCATTTTCAACTTAATTTATAAGCATTAAAATGTAAATTTATTACATTTTCTATTTTTATCTTTCATATATAACTACAAATGATAATAATACTACTTGCAAGCTCAAAGTACACACTTCTATTTTTATTTTTCACTATTTACAAGTTGAAATTATTACATATCAATGGATTACAAAAACCAAGTTATATTTTCATAAATATTTACAATAACATATAAATAAACTAGTCTTCAAAGTAAGCTCCAATGCATTTTTGAAGGCCAAACTAAGCAGGGGCTCACATCCCATTCTTTTACCATCAATATGTGGATTTATAGGTACCTTCGAGCCTAGAATTAGAAAAAATAAGCATAATTAACACCAATAATTTGAGGTAAGGTATGTGAATGCAATGGATAGACATTATAAAATAAAATAGATGGCTCTACCTAATAAACTTCCCTAAAATAAGGGGATCCCACTAAAACCCAATCCAAAACAACATAAAACCAACTTAAAAACACACACATATAAAATTCCATCATTTTATTAGACTTTAAAATCACCTATTATGGACCATATTTGATACTCTCCACACAATGGGGTGGGAAAAGGAGGACTTTAGAATGCCTCCCCTTTACCAAACCCTTATCTCTTTCAATATGATAAAATTTTAAACATATGTTTGCCTATTTACCAAAAACCATGAAATAGAGTCAAGTAGGACTAATTTAGAACATACTTCCCATACCCAAACATTTCATAATGAAAACATAAAACAAATATAAAATATAAGCCTATTTGGACATTATAACTTTACAATTTCAAGTCACAAAAAGGGCTGTCAAAATAACCAAAAAAAATGGATGGATTGAACATATCCATGATATAAAATATCCTAAAAATTCATTGTGTAAATAGGTGCAACCATGAAAAACAACAATAAAAATAGGGTAATCTAGGTGGCCATACAACAAAATACACATACAATAAGAAGGGAAAGAATTATAAAAAAAAAAAAAAAATTAAAAAAAAAAATTCATGGATGATGTGTGGATACCTACCTTGGATTTACCCCTTGATACTAAACAAGGAAATCTCCTAAAAGTGTCTTGATACAATCAAACTTCATCAAAATCAATCTCTTCCTTCCTTTTCTCCAAGTTCCCTCCTTATTGTCAAGCTCTAACTCACCTCTCTAATCACAAATGATAAAAAATTCCTTACAAGGGATAATTTCCTTCCTATTATTAAAAAAACACTCAAACATAATGTACAATGGAAATGTGATATTTTTCCCTTCCCATTCCTTGGATCTTCTCCCCAAAGTCTTCCAATGTAATAACTTTTCTTACAAACCCTTTTAGGAAATCAAGCCTTACCCATTCTCATAAATTTTTAATTTTTACCATGTCATAATTGGTCACATGGGATGTATTAAATATTTTTTAACACTTAAAAAAGTCATAAGTCCATCCATTTTGTCAAAAGGGGCTTAAATTCACCTACCAACACCTATATTTCACTTTTTACCAACTTGAAAACATAGGTTTATTTTTCCATCCGAGTTTTCATTAAGTGTAACTAAAGTAGGTCTCTTATTTTTACCTTTATGACTTAAAATTATGTGAAATTAATTTCTAAGATGTGGTAAGGGGGTATTAATATTTTTTAAAAGGTCTAAAAAAACATTAAATCTAGGTTATAAGGTGGGAATGTGATAGGATTTTAATTATGGGTGTCATGTAGGACACTACTTGTCTAATACCATTTTTGCACTTATGCTTGGAATAGTCATAGTTCCATTACTTAACCTCCTATCACATACATATCACTACCCATAAAATTTAACTATGTTAGATAGCTAAAGTGACTTAATATAAATATCTCATTTAACATCAATAGCTATAAAATGCATACATAACAATATCTTCAAGCACAAAATATAAATAAAAACCATGAGGTAATATCAACATGATAAAATCTAAATAAATGTAAACTCAAATCACGTGATAAGGGATTATAAGCTCAAATAGTATGACAACACAATAAGCATCTTAATGAACAAACTAAAATCATTCACAACTAGCATCTAAATAGTATTCATGTAAGAAACTAATAACACTGATAACATAAAATCCACTTTCTCAGCCATAATATAAAAATATGTCATGTATTAATAATATAAATATCACATCCCTCTCAAGAGATGTTTAACTTTTTTAAAAGTCTCAAACAATATCACTATGACAATGTGGACTTCACATCCCCCTCCCCTTGTGTAGACTTCCTCCTAGAAGTTATTGAAAGAGGTGGGGATACTAGACCCTAAAAGGTGTTTCATCCTCCCAATTGGAATTTGTATTATCATATTGATCCCATTAGACCCTAACTTGGTCCAACTCTTGGACTTGAATGCCTATAGTATTGTATATTAGAATCAACATGGGATCTAAATCCAAACTCCCGTCTATCTCTACATAAAATTCCATCTAATTTAAAACATGGATAATTTTAGGTATATAATGATGTAAAATAGAAACATGGAACATGTCATGAAAATGTGATAATCTAGGTGGCAAGTTTGGATGACAAACAATGTGATAGATGGTCTATGATATCTCAAATGGCCTAAAAATGAGATGTCAACTTCAACTCTTTTCCATAATGGATAAGACTCTTATTGGGTATCACTCTGAATAAACCTTATCACCCACTTCAAATTGTAGATTAGTATTTTTCTCATTTGAATACTTATTCTACCACTCTCACATCTCCTCAAGGTTCTTCCAAAAAATACCTATCACTCGATATCTTCTAACATAGAATGACAATGATAACTCTATCTTCAATGCAATCCTAATTCAAAGGGGTCCTAAAATCTCTACCATATAGCACCTTGTAGTGTGCCATTTCAATCAAACTATTGTATTTGTTTTAGTAATAAAATTCCATAATGTACAAGTAATACTCCTAATGTGATTATTGGTCCTTGAGGTACATTATAAACATGTACTCTTAAACTTAGTTGATTTATTTGGTCTATCCATAGATATTAGGATGATAGGAAGAAACAAAATTGAACTAGGTGTCCAATGCCTTCTATAAAGTGGTCCAAAATTCATCCATGTAAATAAGATCTTGATCAAAGATAATCTTATGGGGAATCTAGTGAAATCAAAATATGTTATCCAAGAAAACCCTTGCCAGTGATGTGGCATTGCAAGTGGTCTTCATTAGAGAAAACTAAGCTAACTTTGTCAACTTATCCAAAATCATCATGATCGTGTCATGATGATAAGATAAGGTAGTTAGTTCTCTGATGAATTCCATAGATATGGTTCCCCAATTCCATTTCAAAATATCATGGGGGTATAAAAACCCTATAGGATGTAGATATTTAGCCTTGATCCTCTTGAACTTAAGGCATCAAGCTACAAAGTTTGAAATGTCAGATAATAAAATGGACTAGTGATACAAATATCTCAAATCCACATGTATATTTTTCACTCTTGGGTGTGATTCATAATGAGATCAATGGCACTTTAAAAATATCAAACTCTAAGAGAGATGGTATTTCCATGGTCCATAAGGTAAATGATTAATATTTTCTCTTAGCTTTGTAGAAGTAACTAACTTTATTTAGCTTTAATTTTATCAATGTAACAAACCTTTTTGTGACTATATTTGATTTTCACTTATTTCCCAACCAGCTAATGACCTATCATTAAAAATTTGGGTTGGTTTTTCCTTGATTGTTATTTTTGAAAAAAAATGTTTTCTCAACACTATTCTTTCTTTCTTTAGCTTTAATATTCCTAAGTTTAGTTTCAACCACTCCCAAATTTTACCATTTTATTAAAAACTCATTTTGTTATTAAAATTTAAAGAACTTCCCAATTTAAATAATATAAACTTTTATTTTTAAGAAGCACTATCTCATTATTTTATAACCTAAATTGAATATATTTTTACTTTTTAATTTTCATTGTGACCACATTTATTTTAATTTTATTCTCTTCCAAACCACCTTACTACCTATCACTTCAATGATATCATCTATAAAATGGGAACACAAGTCTAAAATATAATATTATTATTCTCTCTATATTTATTTTATTGATGATGGCTTATGGAATGTGAGTCGAAATGTCGATCTAAAAATTAGGCATATAGTTTAATCCAAAAAATATTAACCTTTTATATCAAATTATGCAAGTCAATGAAAATGGGAACATAAAAATGCCATTGTGATGTAAAATACCATCTGCCTCAAGATCAAATAATTCACATTTTCCCTTTATGAACGTCTAAGAATCTAGTATTTGTTGCATCTCCTGGTATAAATTATCCTCATGAAACTACTCAAGGATTCAAATTCACAAATTTATGCATATCCTCACTACTTCAACTACATGGAATCTCATACTAAAATTATATAAAACCATGTTATAATTTTCATTAATGTAAAATATCTTATATTTTCACTCACAAAAAATTCCATCAAAATCTACTAGCAGGTATTAATATTAGTGTTGACCAAATTTGACTTTCAGGTCAAATTGGGACCCCTATAGGTAAAAAATTGAATTTTATGTGTTAAAGTGTCTAATATTTCTTTTAATAGGGTGTAATATATGTAAATTGATGTCATTTAATGGTACATTAGTCTTGGTCATTAGTATTCTTAGTCAATTTGTCCTTTTGAGTCATTTTAGGGGTCTAAATTGAGCATTTAATGACTTATACATATTTTTTGGGAAGTGTGAAGGTTCTACAAGTTTATTTGACATTAAATTTGTCATAATATGTATTAATAATATATTTTTAACTAAAATTGGTTGGTACTTTAGAATAAAGAGAAATTTTCTTGGGGAAAAAGGTGAGTTTGGAACTTGTACGACCCATAGGGAAGTGTGCCACATAGGAAAAGGTCATGGAATGAATTTTAAGATTATTAATATCCATATAATATATTTAAATCCTTTTTAAGTGTCATTTTTGTCCCAAAACTATTTTTCTCCTTTTTCACCCTTCTTGGCAAGTAAATGTAGTCTTTAGGTTTCTACTTGGTATAACTAGCAAAGGAGGTTTTAGATAAAACACCTTGGGGAGGTGAAATTAAATTAAAATAAATTAATTTAAATATAAATATTTTTAATAATTATGTAATGTGATTCATGAACCATCATCATGAAGTTGACTATACTTTTTTGCTTGTTATTTCATGCACCCTATAGGTTTTGCTCCATTTTCGGCAAGTCCATAAAAAATAGTTGTTGAATTTAATTATAGATTATTTTAAATTCATTATATAATTATATTCATTTTTTTTTCATGTTTAAAGGTGTTTCTATGAGTCAAGTAGCTTAGGTTGCAGGAGGAAGCACATTTTTGTACAATAGGTTTGTTTTCATCATTTGAAGGATTTTATTGTTTTGATGGTGGTCTTGGAGGGTGAATATGTTTTTGTTTACATTATTTCATGTTATATTTGTCATTTTAAACTCTAAAATAGTTTCCCAAGGAATTACTTTAGGGAATCATAGTCATATGCAAAAAAGCACAGTTAGGCAACCATGAACATGCTTACCTATATGTGCCAACAAGAGGTTTCAAATGTTAAAATATGGTATAAAAGTTCCTATACTATTTATATAATTATATATTATCTTATATCCTTGAAATATCATATAGAAGGTTATAGCATCAAATTCATGATATCACTGACCATCTCACCAATCTTGTTGTCTACCTGCACACAAATCCATCTTTACTTATAGGGGTCCTCATAGAGACCAACCATATTTAAAGGATGTGTTTAAGATAATAAGGGTTTTGAGATTTAATAAATTCCTTTTTAAATTTTTTATAAGGCATAAACTACATTGAAACATACAAATCATGCACAATGCTCACAAGACCATTTACTACCTGCATTATAAAAGTATTAAGGTATTAAATACCTTAAAATAGAGTGAAAATTCCATTTTTGAAGTGTTGAAATAAGTTTTTGAACTCTTATTGACGTCATGATATGATTAAAAAATAATGATAGACTTTTTTAAATTGATACGTTGATAGACAAGGTTGAGAATGACTTCAAAAAGATGATGATTGAGTTTTAGGCCTTTTATCCCTAAATTTGTAAAACATAATTCTTCAAGGTTTTGTTGATATCTTGTTATAATGTTTTCAATTCATTTTATACCTCATAATGATATTATATTTTATCCTCCATATATGGAAATTAAATTTCAAGGTTTGAAGAGAAGATGATTAGTGGAGGATGGTAATTTTGAGGCCTAAAATTGCTTATAAAAACACTAAACTTGAGCATTATCACCTATAGGTCTAAGGCTAAAAGGAACATTTTTCATCCAAAGTTGAATAACATACCATGAAACATGTTTTAACATTTCCAATTTTTTAAATTTTTAATTATTATCTAAAGGACCATCTTAATGAGGATAATGCATTGTGTTATGCTTCCTACACATCTTTAGTCCATACACAGGCCATGAAAATAAGCACCTACAACCATCATGGAGTTGAAATTTGAGAAGGGTTTTATTTTATTTAATACATGAATATTAAGGTATTTTAATGGTTTTATAAGGTTTTTTTAATCTTCATTATAGGTTTTAAGTAACAAATGAATATCTTTCGAGCTTAAAGACACCTATAGGTTTTAAACTCCCATACAGCCAGCTAAGTTTGACTGAGACAAGTAGTGAGATGAAAATTGGCATCTACGGTTTGTTTAAACTGACATAAGTTAAAAAATTAATCCAAAAATTACTATATAACCATATATATATTCAAATATGGTCTTTTTACATTGTGATCAGAGTCCAATTAGGCAAAAGACACCTACAGGTAGGGTTAACTTACCAGTCAGGCCTGACTAAGTAAAGAAGGGTTTTAAGGTGTAATAAAATATTATTAGGGTTTAATATCATTTTTTAAATCCTTATTATTTTTTTAAACACATTATTAAAATCTCATAATGGATAAAAAATCAAAGGAAAAACACTTCCAAGTAAGGCACAATCCACTCTTGAAAAATCCTACATAGTCTGTCATAAAAGAAGTCTATCTTCAAACTTGAGGCCTTTGGAGGGTCAAATGACTTATTAGAGAGTTTAAAATTTTTGTATATAATATTTATTAATTGGATAATTTATTATAATATTCATATTTGTCTATGGAAATAGGGGAGTGCCATCTATTTTATCTCAAATAGAGGGCACTCCCCTTATAGGTAAACTGATAGGTTTTGAAGAAAGTAAGTGATAAGATGAGCCAAGATTTTATTTAACCATTAAAAAATGTTTTTGAAGTTTAAAAATACTCATATTAACATATAAAATACATCATATAATAAGGACACACAACAAGGTGATCTAGAATACAAAAGTTGTAGGCAGGCCCTAAAGGCATGGTTTATGCCTAGTGCTAAATGAGGAGGTCATTTTCATTTCTAGTTATATATATATGATTTATAACATATTTTATAATTATTATTGGATAATTATATAATTTTCTCATCCATTTTTATGTAGAGGAACCATCAAAAAATCATGTTTCAAATTAAGGTGTAAATAGGCCTACTAAGCATGATGAGGCCTAACATCCAAAAAGGGGGTAAAATTCATTTCTGGATTTAAATTATCACTTAAATTGATTATAACATGATTTTTATGTCATATTATACATTTTAAATCTTATGTAATGCAATTAAAATCATGAAAAAGCCATTTTTAGGTTTTAAGACAACTCAGGCATGTTAAAATAGAGGAAAGAACTCCACAAGAGATGTTCAAATGCTCACACATTTCATGAGACTTTCAATGGAGTCTAGGGAAATTTAGATTATATATAATGGGTCATATAATATGATCTAGTGTATTTTTTTTGTAATTTCAATGTCAAGTTTTTATGAACAATGCTTAAGAGGTTGAACTATTCAAAACCCTTGCTAAACCCTTACAAGGACCAATTTGGAGAAATGGAGTTGGATAGTTGCTCTAATGGACCAGTTTGAATAGGATGATGATTTAACCTTGTAGGAGACTCCATAAATCTACTTCCCATGCTTTGAATGTATGAAATTGTATGGATATGGTACAAAATAGGGTTTTCTTGACTATTTTATGTGTTTTATAAGTTATAAAAGGAGTCTAAATATGAAATAAAATTTAGGAGGAATATTGAGAATTTTTATAACTCACCATGGTCATTTAATTATTCATAACAAGTCCTAAGTGTCCAAACAATAGCTTTCATCTCAACCAGTCAAAACTAGCATAGTGGACAAGCTAGTGAGAAGGGTGGAAAACTTCAAATAAGCTCATTTTAAGGTGTCCCTAATGATTATAATGCCATTAAATTTATTTAAATGTATAATCCACTCCCTCCCATTTATTTTAATTTAAAAACAATGCATTTTTGGAGGCCAAGTGTGTAGGGTGCTTGAAGGAAGAGTTTTTTAGACTATAGATGATGATGACTCACTTCTAAATGATTCTAGAAGACCAAAATTTCAAAAAATGAATGGAGAGGCATGTATTAAATCCTTTCCCTTCATTAAAATAATTTTAAATATTATTAGTCAATTATGAGGCATTCAAGAAGCTCAAATCATGAAGGCAATTTTTTTGAGCCAATTAAGAGGATTTTATGCCACTTTGCAATAGTTTGTTGACTTGGATGGAAACTTATACTTCATAACCTTACATGGGTCATCCCATATCATATTATAATTCACAATTAACTAATTCTCTCAACTTTTCAAGTGTCTTTGTGACCCTTAGACTTCTCTCTTCTCCTCTCTCTCTCAAGTTCTATAAGAACTAGCCATTTTGGTTATTGTAACTTATGTTAGACCTAAGTATGGTGAATCCCTAATCTTTTTCATACCATTTTATCAATAATAATATTAATTTTTACCTCTTAATGACTATTCATAAGTGTGTTTTACTTTGATGATGAATCTTGCTTAGTAAAGAATATGGATTCCCTAACATGTCTCATTCTTTCACCCTATTTGTAGTTAGAAATCTCCTTCTTGTAGGGCATGTGAAGTTTTCTAGGAAATTTAAATGATTGAGTGAGTTATTATATTCATTATTCCCATTCAAGGCCTCTTGTCCAATCCTCTTAGATTTGCACATTCATCCATAACCTCATGATGTAACATTAATGTGAGAAGATTCAAATTGGAGAAGTGTATGTTTAGTTTATCCCTTGATTTCATGTGTAACATGTCACTAGTTAGAATTCATCATCTTATTTGGTATATCACCTCCATTAGAATATTTTTCTTTCATTTATCTCTCTCCCTTTTCCCAAGTTTAGGTTTAGTTATGATCCAAAGTGGTACATCAAGGGAGCTAGCCCTATCTAGAGATTCACCTCATCCTTAGGCTACCCACAAGCCTAGAGGTGTTTCAATTATGCCACTTGGATGAGCTGAGCTTAGGCATATCCTCAAAGGGTGAAAATAAAAGTGGAAACAATTAGGATGACTTAAAATGTGTTAAAAACTCAAGTGATTTGTCCTCGATACAAAGTGATAACTAAGAATACAATATCTCCATCTCAAACAAGCATGTACTATAGTTGATATATTAAGATCATGTGTTATATATCTCTACTCATAATCCTTGAGTTTTTTGAAATCATATGTAATCACCCTATCCTAATTCATGAGGATGGATTTCAGCCCTACATGAGAGGAATTAGTGTAGATCGATAACTCACCAAATAGATCAAGTACTATAAATATGGGTGTAATACTAAGATGATCCTTCAAAAATTAAAATGCCTACTCACACATCTATGAGTAAACAAAATTATTCCATTTTTTCTAAAGGAAAGTGATGGGGTTCATAATATTATATAATTTATAAACAAATTTATAGTATTAGCCCACTAAAACCATGAATCTATGAACCTTCATGACACTCATGGGTGCCAAAACTTAAAAATAGCATGGATCTTAAAGGTGTCTATAGACATCCCCTCTCTAGAAATAAGGTTATCAAGATACTACACTTTGACTATGAAAAATCACATTCTTTCAAGTTTTCATATAAATTGTTCTATCATAAAACTTGTAAAACTTTTCACATGTGATCCTTGTGTTATTCCTCATTCTATGAAAATATTAATATTTCATCAAGTAATATCAACATGAAATAGTCTAGAAATGTAAGAAAAAATCCATTCATGAGGATCATGAACACTATCAAGGCATTAGTCAAACCAAAAGGTGCCACTGTAAACTCATAATGCCCATATCATGCGAAACATAGTATTTTGAACATATAGATCTAATTTTTTCAACTAAATATATCCATCTTTCCTAGAGAACACTTTGGATCCATGCATATGGTAAAACAAGTCATTCATCCCATGTAATAGGTAACAAGTTTTTATCATTACTTTATTCAAATGGTAGTAATCAAAACAAAGTTGAAGGGTTCCATCCTTATTTATAAAGATAACAAATGATCCACATGGGAAAACACTAATATGTACAAGGCCCTTCTTAAAAAATTCATCTTTCTAAAACTTGAACTCACAAAGCTTAGGTGTGGTCCTTTGATATTCTAATTTATATATTGCTTAGCCCTAGGTACATGCTTTATCCTAAAACCAATATCTTGAGGTAGAAGCATCATATGAATATCACTCATAAACACATTGAAAAAATCCCAAAGGATGGAATAATCCTCTGATGAATCCCCCTCTGTCTCTTCCTCTAACCTATCACTCATTATGATAGCAAACATATGATATGCTTTATACATGATGCATTTGAGATACATCATGGAATTCATATGAATGGAAAAGGGTCTCTTGACCCCTAATATAATGATTATAGTCCTAAGGTTGTTGACACACTCAATGACATTACCATGAGAATCTATCTTGGCTCTATTATAAGTGAGTCAATCCATACCCAAAATAACTCCATAAATATGAAATATAATGTATAAGCCAAAAGTGGTGTGGAAATAACCCAAGCCTATAATGTAACAACTCACCAATGAGCTAACAAAAAACTTGGCCTTATTGGATAACTCAACATCCCAAATCTCATACTATCTAGAACTTACTAGCCTATAATGGTCTATGATAGAATGGGATATGGAGTTAGAAGATATAAAATCAAATAGAACTATAATGGTCCTCTATTTATTATAATTTTGGTCTCAAATACTATTATTTGGTATTTTACTTGGTGGATTTATACTGATTTATACATCACATGGCCCCAACCCACATCGCCTACTATCTACATATACATTAGAGCCATATACCTTATGGTGGATGATAATCTTTGTGAGTAATATCATGCATAGTTTTATGGTGATATATAAGTGTATCATGTATCTATAACCTATTCTCACCCTAGTGGGGTTCTAATAGTCATCTTATAAACTATAGTTTAGACACTAAAGGTACTACCCACATACACTACTGAGTCCACATTGGCCAAAAATATTATCTGATAGGTTATTTATCATGCTTTCTTTCACTATTATAGCCTTGTCATTTTTAACCCTCTTGAATATTTGAGTGGTATAGTTAAGATATTTACTCTATTATTGATAATAAGAGGGTCCATGAGATGCTTGGGTAGGTCCTCAACCTCCCCTAGGTGTGGGTTACACATCATGTGATTAATAATCATGTCAAGTCTATAATTTACTCCATAACATATCTCAATCCTCTTGGGACTTCCCTTGAGTCTCCTTTAAAATATAATCCTTATCTAGTTAGATTGATAAGGCTAGTTGAGAGAGTATGCGTATTTCACTAGCCAAGTTTGTAGTTAGACTTATGATAAAAATTTTCACATAAATAGAATCATCAGTCACATACCATACATAATATAAAATGTACATGAAATGACACTTATACTATGCCACTATACTACTCCCCTACTGAAGCTCATGAAACTCATCCACCTTCTTTTATATTTAGCTTAGTGAAATGTAACAATATCTAAATAAACATTTAAATATCTCTTAATTAGTGGTGGTTGGGGTCAAATGTATCTTCTAATTTTTGGCCTCCTACCAAATATTCCATTCACCTCTCAGAAGGTAAGTAGCCAAATATGATATTAATTTATAATCATAACCATATAAGGTAAAACATCAACAAACACTAGATATCCATGTATTGACTACACAATCCTCATGAATGCTATCAAAATTTGGTGGTTGTAGTTAAATGTAGAATTGATTTGCTGATAGTGGCCTATGAGGATGGTGATAACATAACATCTCTTGGTGTTTTTATTTATGTTGATACTATGCTCTACCTCCATTCACATAATGGTATGAAGGGCTATAGGATCTAAGCTTATATCTATCACCTTGTACTCTCTGCAATGTCAAGATGTGGGACCTATGCTTATCTCCCTTGACTGATATGTTTCCACTTTATGAGGGCTAAGGAGAGTGCCTCTAAAAAATCTCCTGTATGACTGGTAATATCTCATGTAATATGCCAAACATCTATTGCATGGCCTAAAGCATCTAGGTCTCAAGGCCTACTAACCCTTGTGGAACTAGAGGTGGATCAATAATATATTCAATATAATTTTTTAGTATCATTCATCCCCCATGAGCCATACTTCATACAAAAATTATGATTGTTAAATTAAATAAAAAGTAATAAACCCAAAATTACCAATAGTAATAAGTTACCAAAAATTTACAAGTTGCCAATATAAATAGTTACCTAGATTTCTTGGTGTCAAAATGATGTTATGATACCAAAATGTCATGCTAAATTTTCTTCATGAATGAAATCACATAAAAACATGCCATTTTAGAATGTACAATGGGCATTCTACTCAATCACATTAGCAATGACTAGCCAACTATGTGGCATGAAACACACATTGTGTCAAACAAGCCCATATTTCTAACCATCATAGATATTAATTCACAATTGGCTTTATTGTTGTTACATAACAGTGTTATTCCCACTTTCTTTCAGAAGCCTAGAATATCTCTACAACACTCCATCTCACACATGGATGATAAGGACATTGAGGTAAAATACTTCTCTATTGAACATACTATTTTCTTAAATTATATTTATTTTTTTAAGGTCAAGTCAAGGTGATAATAACCTATGTATAATAATTGGGGAGGCAATAAGTACCTTGGGGAACTCCTTATAGCTTCCTGATTCATTGAAGAATAAGTCAATTAGGTCCACAATAATTTTAGTAATAAAAGGTGGTAACATGAATTTTATCTCCAAAAATGAAAGAAAATATGTTAGGGTCATCATTATTTTAAATGGTTAATAATTTAGTATGAAAGAGGTTTATAAATAACATGGGACTGCTTAAGTTTCACCCTACCTCTAGGTTTCTTTGGGTTCCACAATACTCCACACAAACCCAAAAGGGCCTTCTTCAAAAAAAGGTGTAAAAAATAGATTAAAAAGTATTTTGAGGATTTTAAAACTATTTTTTGTGGAATATTAAAAAAATAAAATGGCATATTTTTGGGGATACCCCACTCTAAAATCTCCAAAGATCACATAACCAATCGTATAAGTTTCTAAGGTACTAACCCCTCCAAAAAGGGATATCTTTGAAAAAGGAGTTAACATATAGTATAATTTAGAATTTGGGATTTTTGGAACCCTTTAGTGAAGAAGAAATTGAGAAATTAAATGGAGAGAGGCCCTTTGGGACACTCTACTCTCAGGTCTCTAGAATGATTTAAAAAGACCATGTAAGGTTTTAGGGTCTAATAAAAAGGGTTAAAAACTTAGATCATAATAACATATTTAATAACTAGTTTATAAAATTTTGTTATTAAAATAATAAAGTTTTTTTATGTATAAAAAACTTGGATGATTTTGAAAAAAATAGTAAGGATTCAGTTAGGATGGTAGGCTCCATCACTCCACTACTGGGTGGTTGCTAGTGGTGGTATATCTAGCCACTACCACCCACTACATGCACCATAATTCCACCATTGTCACTACAAAATTGATCAAACACCACCTAAGATCTTATGATTTCACTCATTTTCCCTCTATAATTCTAATACTATTAAGTAAACAAGTGTCATTTGAGCTTAGCTAAAGCTAAGACAAATCAACTGTTGACTATTTAGTGGTTGAAAATGGTGGCTAGCCTAAGGCTAATCAACCCTGTATCCTATCCCTCCCAATAGAGATCACTTCTATTTGAAGGCAATCAATTGTAGACACATCATAGGAATTTTGGACATGGTAAATTAACATATCCTTTTAGTGAGACTAGAACATTTACTACTCTTTTTATTCCTCATTGCCACACATCTAGGTTGTGCTACCCTTTCTCTACCCCATAGGGTCTTAGAAAACCTAAGGAAAGTATTAAGTGGCTAGCAGTTAGCTAGCTAACCATGAGAACACTATTTATAGTATGAAAATTATTAACCTTTTATTTTTTCTTGGGGATTGGTGGTAGTCGCATGGTTGACTAATTGCTAGCATCTACCTTTCAAAGGGTTTGTGCCCTATAGTTAAGGACTTGTCATATAGGGAACTACCCTACAATATGAAACCTTTAAAAAATTCATTATGAACCAATTTTTAGTTGATAAAGGATGAAAATAATTTCTATGTATCTTAATTTTTTTAAAATTTAGTCAAAGATTATTTCAAGCACAATTTTTCACCATTTTTCATGAATAAAAATTAAGTGAAGTTTAATCATTTTACAAAGGAAAATAGGGAATCTTTAGTAGTTTGCATTCAAAAATTCATATCTTCTGAACTGTAAACCCAAAAATCTTTAAAAGATAGTAAAATCTTATATAAGTATAATTTTCATTAAATTAATCTTGAGATAAACTAGTAACTTTGTATTTTTTTTAATTATTAAAGTGAAACTAGCCCTTTCGAGGCCTAATGAAAAGCATGCAATTTGAGCATTATGAAAAAAATCAAATTTATTTTTCCATTTAAGTGGTAATCAATGAATATCAATCTTATATTCATTTTAAACTCAATTTCAAAGCATTGAAATTTTCTATTATTACATTTCAAAGAGGAAAAGATAAAATTTAATAATAGAACATTTCAATGCTTTGAAATTGAGTTTAAAATGTAATATTAAACTAGTCTTCAAAGCAAGATCTAATGCACTCTCATAATGTCAAACTAAGATGAAATTCACTTCCCATTATTTTATCATCATTAAGTGGATTTTAGAGTCACCCAAAGGCTTAATAATCCTAAATCTAAGCATATATAACACTAATAAGTTGAGTTAAGGCAAGTAAATGTAATATAAAGACATTGAAAAGCACTCTTCCTAACAAAATTTCCTACAAATAAGGGCTCCCACTAACACCCCATCCAGAAGTACATAAAATCAATTCAAGATCACACATATATAAAATTTATAATACATATAAGGTATACAAAATTAATTTAGACTCTAAAATCACCCATTGTGTATAGACTTTCTACTCTTCACACTATGGAGTGGGAGGAGGAATTTGGAATGCCTCTCCATGCCCAAACTCTTATCTACTCACACGAGAGGAATTTGGAAACATATGTTTTACTATTTCCAAACCCCCATGCAATACAAATAATTAGAAGGACTTTGGAACATAGTTCCCATACCCAAACCCTACTATTTGAAAACATACAAGAAATACACAAGTTAGACCCATTTGAGCATTATAAATTTACAATTTCAAGTAAAAAAAATGGATTGTTAAAATAATAAAAAATATTCAAGTGATTGTACACATTCATGCCCAAAAAAAGACTAAAAACCTCATGGTGGGCATAGGACCAACCATGGCAAATAAGAATAAAAATAGGGTAATCCTGTCATGCCTAAAATTTGCATGACTGAAACACACCAAAAACAAACCCTTTTTTTTAATTTTTTTTTTTTAAAAAAATAATAATACATAAACCATGTAACTTACATTTTAGACTATCTAACCTATGTTTATGCCCTGATACATGTAATGTATCAAGATAAAATTCAATTTTTTCCATGACATGAATAACAATGCATAAGTGGTAGCATATTCGTTATGCAACCACGCCTGCCCCACTTGACCAAGTTAACCTACAAATCCTCCACTAGACTATAACTAATTTTATAATCTAGGTAGTCCCTCAGCCTAAGGTTTGGGTTGTACATTCGACTATAGGGATTCTATTCTACTAGTTTGTCACAAAGGTTAATAATGAACAATTGATAAAATTATATTTATGGTCAAGGATATTTTAAATTAAGTTTGAACAAATATTTAGTTATTTTAATCTTTAAAAATTATCCTCAAAAGTGATTTTTAGCCTAATTCAAGGTTGGTGATAACATAACCCTAACATTTCCTAAGACCTAGACTAGATTCCCCACCTCAATATGAAAGCCTAAATATCTACTCAGAATTAGGGTCATATGTAATTCTCCAAAATAACTTGTGAGTATCATCCATGAGATGTTATCACCAATAGGGGTTGGTAATCTAAGACAACAAGTAAAGAAACATAATTCTAATGATCTTGTTAATTCTCTAAAGTTTTTTAAACAATACTAAACCACACACCAAAGATAATCCCTTATCACATTGACTTCATAAGGTGTGAATGCTTACCCTAAAGTTAATATCATGCAAGAGCACATGTGAGAAATATATGGATAACCACATTTTTATAGATACAGTGAGATGTATCAACAATATTTACAAAACTAAAAATCACATCAAAACATGAATTTTATAGGGCTAACAATATTTACCATCATTCTCATGTCCTTACAGATTTCTATATTAATGGCTATAACCACATACTAATGGGTTTTATCTACAAATATTAAAGAATGAGTTTAGAATAGACACTCTCTAGACATTTTTATTTTATTAGAAGGGATAAAAGGATCATGAGCTAAATTTAGTTTTCAATAAATTTCCATATTTTGAAAACAAGATAGAAAAAAATTTAAGAGTATGCCAAAGATATAAACTTATATTTCAATAATAATTCCTCTTATAATGTGTATTCATGACATGAATTTTACATTATAAGACCCAAGTTAATCTCTAAAGTACCAATTATTTATACTCTAAATAGTTCTTTGTGTAAATAGTTTACACTACAAGTATGTCATAAAATATATTTGTGAGTGCCTTTACTTATTAATTGTTTCAAAGAGTTATATTTATATTTAATAAAGTAATGTCTCCCAAAAATCTAAAATCATAAGGTATCAAAGAAAGTCAATAACAACTTAGCTTTTATGTTTTATGTTTTATCTTGTAAGTTTTCTATTACATTTCCCACAAACTCCTAAGTTCAAGGATCAATAATGATTAAAGGTTCTTAGAAAAATATTAGAGGTAACATGTTATATATAGATTTCAAAACCACCTAGGTTGCTAACTTATTTATTCCAAACTATAATGATAACATATGGATAATAACAACCATATGAAAAATACATTGATACTTTACTATATCAATAATACTTTGATAGTTGCATTCCATATCTACCAAATTTATATATAGGTACAAAAAATGGGTTAAAACAAATAATCCAATGCCATATAGGTGGATTAATAATTAGACATCTAGGTTAAAAATACTCATCCACATCTTGCTTATATCAATCCTCTATATCTACAACTTACATCATAACTAATTAAATAGCTCGTATACCATGATTTAATATAATCCAAAGTAAAAGAGGCAACTCTTAGTTATATAAAATTTCGTGGTCCAAAAGGTTTTTTTTAAATAAGAAACTATATAGAATATTTTTATCTCTAAATACCCTTTAATTCAAATATCTGATTGATTCAATAAATAAATTTATGGATTCCCCAAAAATAGTCTTAAGATAAATAAAATATCGAAGAAAGTTGTATTATATTCACATGATGATAATAAATTATATATATAATAAATTTACATCAAAATGGTTTATCTAAACTCCACAAGGTGAATGAGCCAACTAGAAATTTATTTAAGAATCTAGTTTCAAGTCTACTCTAAACCCTTTTACATCCATGGCCACAACCCCATGGTCCTTATACCTACATAAGTATATAACAAGGATAAAGGTTTACCTAGAGTAAAAGAAATAAAAGAATACAATGATTCCTTTAAATATTAATAATCTTAGAGGTTTAATTAAGGCCACTTAGTCCTCATTTAACATTCCTCATTTTCTATGACTAAAAATCTCATATTTTTATATTTTATTATTTCAAAGTATTAATCATTTCACTTTAATTCAAAATTACTGCCAAGACATGTGTTAATAATTTACCATCTAACATTTAATTCAAAAATATAATACAAATAACATATAATCAAAAGGTAATACACCATATTTTTCCACTTTCCCATTAGTCTGTTCCCTATGTGTAATGAATGAGTAAACCGGGAAAAACTTTGTAAACTAAAATTGATAATTTAGTTATGTTAAATTTTAAAAAAATAATTATCATATTGGGAAACTAACTTAACACTTTATATTTAATTTATGTATCCCATCCATGTTACACTCATGATTCCTCCTAGCAAATGGCACCTTCTCAACAATAACTTCCTAATTCCACTTTATGTCAACTGAAGCTCAACTAGAATGGAAAAATATTAGCACATTATAGACAATAATACTATCCACCTAGTCTTGTTTAAATAACATATGAATAATTTTATGACAAGTCTAAGGTTACTACAAGTTATTAAATTATAACTACAAGTATCACTAAATACTGCACTATAGATTGACTCGAGTATAATCAACAAGTATTTTGAACCAAAAAGAACCAATATATATAATGGTTAACAAACCAATTAAAATTAAATATTTGACTTAAGTTGTACATAATGGATAATTCAATTCATAATTTTGAAGGATATAGGAGTAATCCTAACACAAACCCATAGAAGTAAGCATTTGGATTGAAGAGTTTCAACAACATGTGTTCATAGTTACAAACAAAAACATTGGTAGAAGGGAAGAGAATATTAAAAGGTAAATCCAAACTTATTGCTTTAATTAATTATATCTAATGGTACTAAATTTTTTGAATTTTGAGACTGAACTTATAAATTTAAGATTAGGGTAATAATGCCTTCTCTTTAACATACAATATTCTACCATAAAAGAAATATATTTAAAATGGTTGATTTTTTTCCAAAATTTTGATATTATGAATAGATTAAAAAAATTATCAAAAGGACTCAAACCCCCTATTAGAGGAATTAAAAACAATTATAATGAAGTGTTCCAACAATAAAAAAATGCTCAAAGTATTTTTTAATATAATTATACTTGTTTTATCATCCATACCTTTGTTTCTAAATTTATCTTCCATCCTTATATTTCTCATTTGTTGAATTAATAAAACATAGTTTTACTTGTAGAAAATGTTTGGCCAAGGTCCATTCCAATCTCCTACAACCTTTACAAATTTGGGTAACACAATATAATAAACTGATATGATTCTAATATTTGGTTCATTTTCAATAATAGTAATAGGGAGATAAACTCAACATATCAAAACTTGAGTAAAAAATCATCATTCAATTATTAAACATAGAGTTTGACAAAAAACTTATATACTTTATTTAGACTTCATTTTTTCAAGCTTAATGACAAAATATGATGTTTGCCTAAATAACAAGATTCATTTGACATGTATATCTTTCTAAAAATATTAATATTTATTTACAAAATACATTCTTCAAATGTTATGGTTAAATATTCTATGAAACAACATATCTGAAACAAGAAAATATAAATGGCATTTATATACTTGATAAGAGATAATGCACCATGAAAAGGAAAAAATTAACTTTATAAAAAATGAGTGCTACATATTAGAAGATAAAAATAAATAAAAACTCTTCCATACAAAAGGAATAAATCCAAAACCTTTTAAAAGAGAGGGAAATCATCTAATCATACTAATTTAATTGTTAAATTATAGTATGTAGAACTAGATACCTACATGATGAAATGAGAAAAGTGTAGTTAATTCAAAACATAACCATGTCATAATTTTTTCTAACTTTTTGATTGCTCCTTTTTTTTTAGTCTTATATTCATAGAAATGTGTGCATCTGAAGTTGATAATTATTATCACTCCTTATCTGATGGCATACTTTCATTCCCTTATGGATTTCTCCACTTAATAGTTAGTCGTCCCTCATATTCTCCAACATGGTTTTCAATTTCCACCATGGCCTCTCTTCCAAAGGATGAAATATTATATTTACGGTCTTATCCTAACTAACACATTTAATTTTTTATAAGAGACCTAATTGGTAACTTTTGGGGTGAAATGTTTGAGGTAATAATTACATGGTTGAAAATATATTCTACTTGAATAGATCAAATTTGAATTTAACTTTTATTTATCCTTATGGCTTGGCCTAAGTGAAAAAATATCACCACTAACTCCATTAATGCCTGACAAGCCTTACTCAAGACAACCACATGGTTTTAAGTGTTATATCAGACACTTTAATATTATAAAAGATATAAATTTTAATATAGAAATAATATGACATTTTTCACTAGGTAGGGTTGACCAAGGCCTAATATTTTATGGTTTTATGTAAATATAATTAGCTTGACCATATTATAAGAATAGTAAAATTTTATGAAAATACATCAAAACTAGAAATGATGATGATAATTATTTAAAAATTCCTCTAATGTTTCTTCCTTCAAATATTAAATGCATTAGTATTTTAAATCTATATTTAAGTGGATAATCATCATAAAAAATCACAAAAGGCATAAGTCTAGACCTTGGCAAAAAGGGACTTATATATACCTACCAACACTTATATTTCACTTTTTACAAAATTGAAATCATGGGTCTAATTTTCCATCCATGTTTTGGTTAAGGGTAAATAAATTGGGTATTTTATTTACCTTTATAACTTAAAATTATGTTAAATTAGCTTCAAATGTTTATAGATGGAGTACGAATATTGATAAGAAGGGCTAAAAATTCAAAATTAGAAACTAGGTTATAAAGTGGGGCTAGGATTACATTTTAATTATGGGTGTCATGTAGGACACTAATTTTATACTATCATTATTGCACCTTTTTAACCTTAAAATGTATCTATATTTGGGTTATATATATTATTAAAGGGTTATATATAAATTAAATGGCACAACGGTCATAATCAGATATATAACATGCCAATTAGATGCTAAACTCAAATATAAGCATATGTTAAATTTATTATGCTAAGATATTATAAATATGGAAAATAAAACTATGATAAATATATAAATGACAAATAAATTAAGTATTTATATTATTTTAATAATAATTTAGTTTTATATCTAGAACAAGCTAAAAGCATGCAGGAAAAATATTCTAGAACAATCATCAAATTATGGATTTGGTACTTCTAGCTCTCTAGATAGTAACATTAGCCTAGGATGGCTACATTGATGCTATTGTCTAGGTTTGACATAGTTTTTTTTATGTAATATCTACTAAAATTAGATTTAAATATCTATATGCTTATGGGTTTTGCTTCTTTTTGACTTTAGTGCATTTAGATTTAGGTCATAGATAGTCATTACTTGTGAAATGGTAAAAATGCTAGTTTTGCATATTTAATATGACTTTGAGGAAAATGGATTAGTGGTAACATAGTGTAAAGATGACCCTAATGACCCTGTTGTCAATGGATACTACCTACATAAATATCAATATAAAAAGGGCCTCAAATTTATGTATTTCTCTCCTACGTGTTAGATTGTGTATGAATCATGCACTATGTGCAAAATAAGTACAATAGTGACCTAGCTTATAACTTGGAAAATTAGGATCTTGGGATTATAATTTAGTACTTCAAACTTGTATATGTTTTGTACCTATAACTTGTATTTATATAGGTAAGATTTGATAAATTTAATGCTTGATAGTGTTTTTGATGAGTTGTTTTAGTCTCTTTGGTCTTTTCTAGGTGTTGTTAAGTGAGTAATGAATGACAGTTGATATTGTATTTATATCAATCCTTTTTGAGTAGTAACTCACATTAATCCACTTAGGTTAACAATTAGGATATGTTTCATTTGTAAATTAGATAACTTTAGGGAACTAGACACTTATGTCAGGATAAGATAGTAATGTTGATGCTACTATCTATCCCAAACGTTCATGTCTAGGGAAAAGGAGAGTCGGTAAAGACTCTAAAATTATAGAGATGTAAGATAAGTAAATTTTAAGAATTATTAGAAAGATATAAGACCTAGGTCATCAACATAAGACTAGTCAAGCTAAGAGATATCGGATAAGAGTCATAAAGAATAGATGTGAGACTGTAGAAATGAGAAAGGTAAATAACTAAGAGGAAAAACCAAGGTTTAATTTTAACAATTGTACAAGATTAATGTGTTTTTCCCACCTTTAGTCTATTAATTAAATTAATATTTTAAAGTAAAAAATTCATACCTAGGTGTGTATGCACACCTTGTCTTTACATGTATCCAAATTGAGTACTTTATTAGTGATTTATTTATAAACAAGAGCATGTTATAGTATAATATTAATGCATAGAATCTAAGTTCAATGTACTTAAAATAGATTGAAACTAAAAGCAAAAGGTTTTATGAGTACATGTGTGTTGATGTAACCACCTTGCCTATTGGTAAGCTATTTTAAAAAAGATATATCATTGTAAGTCTCTAAAACTAAGATTAGGATAAATATAGATAGATATTTAAAGTGCATATATACAAGGGGGATATATATATATATATATATATGTATATATATATATATATATATATATATATATATATATATATATATATATATATATATAGAGAGAGAGAGAGAGAGAGAGAAGGCATATGCACATAACTTTGGAACAAACATGAGTTACCACCTAGTAGTTGATATTAATTCAACTATGCAACCCAATGATACTTATAACTTGGTGAGGTTTAATGATCAAGTCCAACCTAAAAAATTTGAAAAATTACATGATTTGATCACCTCAACCATACCAAAAGGTGAACCAACTACTGAACTAGATTAGTTCAATAAAATTTTGTAAAATTTTGCAAGGTATCAATACTAAAAAATGTGTGATATGGTAAAAGTCTATTGATGATCAAAATTATCATGTTGATGAATCAACATTTTGCCTATCGTGAAAGTTAATATGATACCAGTCTAATAATTAGGGTCTAAAAGGCATGAAGGATATTAAAGAAGTGTAAGGGGTTTGTATATGTTCTGGTAAATAAAAAGTACATCAAGTGTTGAACAATGCTTCATTATAATTTCAAAAACCAAATATATCTTTGAATCAAATTAAAGAAACATATTATAATTATATAATCTAACCTATTTGACAAATAAAACCTATGGATAAGACAATCTCTTGAAGGAAAATTTTCCATTCCTTATAATATATCTGATTTATCAATTTATCTATAATCTTATGATATTTGTGTTATGCTAAAATATATCAAGATAAAAGAAACAAAAATATTTGAAAGGTAAGTAGAAAAACTAAAAATGAACACAAAAGAATGAAATAGAAATAATATTTATCACAACTAAATAAGCACCTATTTAAGAAGAAGGAAACAAAATAAAACAAAAAACTAATTTAAATAAGAAAAGAAAAAACAATTACCAATAATAGAAATTAATAAATTAATCTTAATGTATCACTTAAACTAAATAAATCTAAGAAAAAGAATGAAATGATCTAACACTTAAATATGAAGAGATAAAAGAAAATGAAAGCTACCTAATCTAAACATAAACTATTAATATAAGATTAAAACAAGATTATACTATGAAATAGATAACTTAGATTAAAAGAAACCACAAACCAAGTAAACACTATAAAGATAATAATAAAAAATTAAGAAACAAAAAATAAGTAATAAAATAAGAACAAACTAAATAAATATAGTAAACATAAAGTAATAAAAGCGAGTCTAATCTAAAACTAAACCCAGAATTAGAATGAAACGATAACTAAAAATTAACTGAATAACATACAAATGATTTTGTGAGTCTTTAATAAGAGTCATATTAACAAAGATAAAAGTTATTTTATTGAGAAATAGTCTTTTAATACAAAAATAATTGATGTGAAAATCAATACAATCTAAGTAGATCAATAACGTGTTACATGTAATGATGTAATAATTATTATTTAGACCAAGTACTTTAGATTTTTATCATATCATTTCATATCTATAATCATCATACTATATTAAAACTTATAAATTTTAGATAATCAATTTATAAATTAAACAAAAAATTTAGATATGCATGCATTGATTAAACGTATTACTTAATTGATAGAGAATGTGTTATTGGTCTATCTACAAAATTTATACTATCTTAGAGATGTTGCATAGAAAGAGAATAATGAATGAACTTTGAATCAAATCAAAATCTTCAAGTATACCTATGTAATGTTCCTCCCTTGATGTGTCATTTTGATCTTCCTGTATGATAATCTCTTCAAGAGATAGATGAATAGTAAGTTATAACTAACTTTAGTTAGTTATTCATTAAGCTTAACTAAATTTTTAAATAAAGTCAATTAATTTACAGCTTAACTTTATATTAATAGTTAAATAAGTCTTATAAGATTAAAATGAAATATTAATAGACCAACTTAAGATGAACTCTAAACAAGTGGGGCCCCTTACTTATTACTACCACTTAAATAAACAAATTGTGCTAAACATTAATATGATTTAAGTAATTTAAACAAAATTAAATACATTTAACACTATATCTATATGCATTAATCTATTAAATTTAGTAATAATATTTAAAAAAATCAACTTCTATAAAATCTCAACTACTATTCAAGTATCACAAATAAATATGTATCACTAAAGTAATGTAGTATGATAAAGCATCTAGAAATATTAAAAACAACAACATAAATTATCTAGCCATCCACATGTCATCAGAATATTGAAGTATGATCAAAGTGTCAGAAAACATCAAAATCCACTACATAAATTAATAAGCCATCCATTCATCCTCTGTGTCAGATAGAATTTCAATATATGGATGACCCTTTTTTTTCACATATTTAGTGTAATTCATTTTTATAATAGAAAACTTTACCAATTTGGTGTAACCTTCATTTATCTTCATCATCAACCTCTAATTTCACATCTTTAATCATCTTGGTGATTACAGGACATTCTGTAGGATTGAGTCCTCACCTATTACCTCTAAAAGGAACTATCATTTTCTACTGAATTATATGTGAAAGAAAATTAACTAGACTTAACCTCTAAAAATCTATACCAACATTATCAGGATCAAGAAATGTATTCTTACTATTTAATGGAATAAGTGCTTGGGAATGTAATTTGGTAGTCAACTATAAATAATTTTGAGGTATAGGTTCTTGGTACTAACGAAAATGGCGAGGAACAGGATTCTAATCAGATTGTAAATTAGTATGCATATGTTGGGAGGAACTACTTGGATTTCCTCATCCATGAGAATGAGCTCTCCAAGAAGGACCTATCCAACCTCAATTATCTTAGTTTATAGGATTGAAGTGCATAACATTCAAAAAATTCCAAAATTTATGGTATGATGCATCAAAATGAATTTACATATGTGTCCCACAGTGATAGGGTCTAAGAATAACCATACTGATAATTTTACCCCTAGAATTTTGAGATCTAGGAATAAATATTTATAGAGGTGTATCTTCTCTATGTTATTCCTAGTTACATCCCCAATTATCATCATGTGAATTATTAAAATGATTTTAAGTCCAGCCTGACATCTTACTAAAATTTGAAGAAAAATAAACCCTAATTATTATCTATACTAAAAAATTAATTGATATACGTCAAACTAAAAACATTATGCCATATATCATTCTAAGAAACAATTATTTTAAAAAATTCAATAAATGAGATTGAAATCTATGCACCCTATACAAAATATCAAATTTGGTCAAATACATTTATTATATTTCAAAAGATCATCAAAATCAAAATGCCTTCTACATGATTCTCACATTTCATCAAAAACATTTGACTATATTCACATGTTGAATAATCACTTCATTCAAAAACTAAAACATGTCAAATATAACCATACTACATTTTTCTTGAGAAAAAATGCCTATTCCTATATAACATACCAATATCCAATCAACATAACAACACTACAAACTATTATCACTTCAAACCTATATTTTGTGTCTAATCAAAATATTGACTTCAAGCATATTGACCCATCTTTGTATCTCAAATCAACAAATCAAACATATTGACTACAAACAATATAACTTCCTCAAAAATCAATTAAATTAGATCCATTAAATATATTTGATTTTATATCATAAGACAACTTGAATGACCAACCTTTGTGTAACATATTATTTTAGCTTACTCCAAAAATGCAAATCCTATAGGGATACCCTAAAGTTTATTCACATTTTAATTTGAAAAAAAATTCAAATACTTGAGAGATAAATAATACTTTTTCACAAATTTAAAAAATATGACAACATAGAACAATAATCAAGATATCATGACAGAAAAGTTCTCCATACTAAAACTGGTTTACCATTTGTCAACAAATGACATTTTTCTTATCATAAATTGCATGCTTGAAAATTCAAGCTAGTAAACTATATTTTTGATCATCACATCAATTTTCATATGTTAACAATACTACATTTTCCATAAATATGAGTGAAAAACCAAAATTTCATTTTAAAACATAATACCATCTATCATTTGAAAACCCAAAATCAATTTGCAGTATGTTCAATGTACCATTTTTAAATATATCAAACCATAATGAGAAGAAAACCAAAGTTTATTAACTTTTTCAACAACCAAAATACCTCTACATTTTTCAAAAACCAAAACCATCTTTTAATATAAAAACCTTAGAAACCAATAAACATATCCAAAATCTCAAAATGAAAACATGCAGACAAGTGTCACACAAAATAATTCTAAAAGGAGAATCAATGGTTAAGACCTTTGGTAAAATACCCAAAATGTCTTAAACACCAACAAAAAAAAGATATTTTTCACATATAAGCTTGTAGTAGTCACTTTTAAACCTTTAAATATAATAATGAAACCATGAAAAGTGAAATTGAAAGGATAACCATGATCACTAGTTCTTACAAATACCCAAATATCTTCATATTTTATCAAAAATTGAAACCAAGTTTTCATAAAATATCTCTAAAAATCACATATTTAACTTTTAAATTTGAAAATTAAGACATTCAAATAAATATCATCTAACTCTAAACTCCTCAAAAATCAAACATTATGTAACCAAATTCAAATTGAAAGGAATTATGTGTATCAAACTGCAACATATTTCTAACTATAGACTTCATTCGCATGCAACTAAACTATGTATCTTATCAAAATAAACAAATAACTTTCCATGAAAAACATTATATCTCAAACTCAAATCTTAACCTAAAAAAAAAGGTTAGAAATCTTTTACTTTGTATGCAACTATTCCCAATTTCCTCTATTCTTTTCTAGGTCTTCTTGCTCACAAAATGTCACTTTCACCCAAAACTTGCCAAAGAGTGGCCATCTGGAGGACAAAATACATATTTTTTATTTCTTTAAATAAAGTATTAACTACCTCACTTATGTGTTAAGATCTAATTAGCTTCCAAGTCTTTAGGTAACCTTTTAACATCTCGGCTAAGTCTTATTCCATTTTACCAAATTTGTTCATAGCCAAACTAGCCACCAAAACCCTACTAAACTCAATAAATCTATGCATATACATTGAAACTTAATGCCACAATATCCAAAAATTTCAAACAAAGCAAAATACATTCACTGTATTAAATAAACTTGATGCCAAATAAACATGAATCAAAATTTTATCAGCTGACACAACTTCACAAACTTTACTTCAAAATTGAGTTAACTTAGGAATGTGTACCTAAGTTACACATTAGGTTTCCATGTCTACCAATTTAGGGTATTATAAAAATTTCCACCTATATCTTAGGAGTTTGAAGAGGACACAAATGTTTATTGGTTCTTTGTTAGTCTAAATGATAAAAAATCGAGCATAAAAGTACACTAAAACTAAACACTCTTGCCTAAGAACTAGGGGGAACATAACATAATGAACCAAATCACAAAATAGAGTTTAAAAAAACATACGTAATTTACCTCTCTTGTCAAATTTGATGTCCACTTGTTCACATAAGGATGTTTATACTCAAATTATGATAAGTAGAAACTCTTTGCAGTGCTTCTCCATAGTGGTAGCACTTGTCAAATGGTCACTTGTGGCTTGGTGTGAAGCTTGGCATAAAATGGGCATTATAACACTACTCTCAATTACTTCATTAAGGTATTCTAGTAGAATAACCTTAAACACAAAATATTGTTGGCATATGGTGTGAGCAATTGTATTTATATCTCTAGGAACTAACTTTAACCCTAGAGAGGTTAAGTTAAATTATAACTTTGGTTGAGTCTAAAATAACCTAGGTTTAGTCAATCTAACACTGGGTTGGCTCAAAGCACTCATGAAATCTTGACACCTTAGTTTAATATATTTTTGAGCCATGATAACTCACTTTAGATATTTTTGAGGTTGTGACTCATTTTTTTGTAATATTTATGAAATAATAAATCACTTTATTAGCTCCTTTGACCTTTGAAATTCATATTTGGCTAAAAGTTATTTTTTAGATAAATTAAATTCATTAGTTTGATTTGGTATTTTTATTTAGGAAAATTAATTAATATTTACAATGTAATTAATCTTGTTAGTTCTTTTTGGCTTTTGGAAATTATTTTAAATGTTTTGAATTAATAACTTGATAAGCCAAGAATGTCAAATTACTAGGTCATAATTTGACTAGGGTTGAAACCAAACTAGGTTATTGGTGTATATAGAGTAATACCCTAAATAAGTAATCCTCGCCATCCTTTTGAGCAATTAAATCGATTACGTAGATGAATTTTGGAAATTGAAGTTATTTGTAGACTTAGATTATGTTGTGTGCTATAAATTGAACTAAATCCTAGTTTATGCATGAAAGTGTCCAACATTGAGTGTCTATACTTTACCCCTCTTTGAGAAGGTGTTAGAAGACATAGGCACATTAACATATTTTCAAATAATGAAAAATTAATTAAACCAAATAGTTCATGCCCCAAAGGGTGATCAATAAGCCATTGATGCCCCCTTGAGGGGGAGGGAAACAAAATAGAGTCATTGAACATTCCCTCAAAATGAATAAAAGGACACAATCTAATGGAAATAGGGTAGAATTAATAAATTACAAAAAATTGGTTATAAATAGTAATGGTAGTTGAGTCACTAATTTTCCCAAAGGCGGTTATAATTAGTAATAAAGGATGTGACACTAGTTTAGCCAAAGGTGGTTATAAATAGTGGCATAGGTATTTGCCCTAATAGGGTGGTGATATGAATGCTAATTTGTCCAAAAGTAGTTATAATCAGTAAAAAAATGTGAAACACTAATTTGCCCAAAGGTAGTTATAATCAGTAATGGAATGTAAAACACTAGTTTGCCCAAAGTTAGTTATAATCAATGGCACATACATTTATCCTAGTATGGCAAGTGGAGAAGAATAAATAATGATTTTCCCAAAGGAAGTTATAATCATTAGCATGTGATGTATACATAATTATTTTCCCACATGAAGTTATAATTATTCACTATAAACACTACAAGACAAGTAGTTTATGCCCTAAAGGGCAGTTGATAAGCCCTTGATGCCTCCTCAAGGGAACATATAGAAAAATAGAGTCTTTGAATGTTCCCTCAAAATGAATAAAATGACATAATATAGTGGTAATGGGGGTGGAATTATTGAATTTACCAAAGGTGGTTATAAATAGTAATAGCAATAGAATCATCGATTTACCCAAAGGTGATTATAATCAGTAACAAAGGGTGTGATACTAGTTTTTCCAAATATAGTTATAAGTAGTGGCATAAGTAATTTCTTGGTAGGGTGGTGGGATGAATATTAATTTTCCTAAATGTAATTATAACCAATAATGGAATGTAAAACACTAATATTGATTTACCTAAATGTAGTTATAATCAGTTACATAGACATTTGCTCTAGTAGGATGGGTAGAATAAAATACATAATGATTTGCCCAAAGGTGGTTATAATCATTAACATAGGACACAAACATAATGATTTACCCACATGTGGTTATAATCATTTAAACATTTAAATTGTGTGATTTAAAGCATGTTTACCCTATAAAGATAGATTATATCATTGATCGATCAAAAAATAATTTACTGTATCAAGGCAAATTGGCAAGGGTAACTTATACAAAAAATCCACAAAAAATATTAAGATGAGTTGCCAAAGGATAATAACACATTTATAGCCTAAATGTGAGTTCAAAGATTCACATTCAAACAAACACATGATATAAGTAGAAAAATAACATTGTTAAATGGGTCTCAAGAGAGGCCAAAAGGATGGTTTGGTTACAATACAACCAAAAAATAAGGCATGTAGGATCAAACAGTACACAAAACATACCATGGATGTGAAATATACACTTCCTAGAGCATAGGAAATGAACTACAGGCCTTGGGGGTAAAAATTCAAATTTTTGGCTATATATTCACTCCTAAGTTGAAAAATAATTAATTTTCACCCTAGCCAATTGAAAATTTTCAACTCTAGTTTTATGCATAGTGAGTTGATAAAAATGTCCCATAGATGAGTTCAATAGCATGTTTCAAATCAAGTGAGAGAGCACATATGGCCACCCCATGATGGACCACTAGTAACTCTAAATTAGTCATTAATTCTAAATTTCTTGCATTTTTTTCTTTTAGGTCAAAAAATGATGAAGTTGTCATTTAAACTTTAGAGAAAATGATAGATTCATCAAGGAAAATGGGGATTTTGTATAAAGTCACCATTCTTAAAAATGGCAAAAATGCCAAAATTGGGTGGAAATCACCAAAACAATTATTTTTCACATTTTAAGGTGAATTTACCATTTTTCATGAAAACAAAAACAATAATATCAACAAAAAATGTGCAATATCACCTAAATGATGACTTTGCCTATTAGGAAAATGGTGAATTCACCCTAAAAGCCAAAAATAGTTGATTCAGGGACCTAAGAGGGGTCTAGTCTCTTGAAGAGGGTCAATTAGGATTAGTAAGCTAGGCTTAGAATTATGTACTTGTATATAGTTAGGTTGATTCTAACTTTTTTGTGATTACAAGAGTAACTAGTTGTGTTAATGTGCCAAGAACAATGACCACACTATCTACAAACCCGTTAGGTTTGGATAGAGGATATGATTTCAGTCTTATAGATGTTATACATTCATTACATGGCATAGATGTCAGACATCTAGGAAAATTGATCATATTTTATTACACTATTTGAGTACTAGCATAATGAGACTGACATTGCACATGCCTATTAGAAAGGCTATTGTGACACTTGAAGATACCTAGTATATCCTCAAGTTATTGATGTATGGGTAAAGATTATTTTGGACACCATTGGCATAATAGTAGGTGGTTCTTCATGATCTGGTAAAATACTAAGGTATCCCCATGTTTCAAAAGAAGGTTGATATAGACCTGATAGAGACATATACATACATTTAGTTGGATGATTTACCTATTAGGGATTTATCACCACCAACTCTTGTTGACAAGGAGATAGTTATGCTTATGGCCATTGTCAGGAGCATGCTACTACCTTATAAGATTGGTTGATACTTTCATATGGGCCTTGGAGGTATAGTGTGGAGTATGCTTAATGATTCTACATGATTTATTTTGGGGCTAGTTATCTTAGCAAAACTTTAAAAAGCTCTACATATGATAGCATATCATGGTGGACACATCATTCGGGCTTGTTTTATTTTGATGTTCTAGGGATGAGAGCACATATTGATTAATTGATGAGTATGGATACAAATATTTAATATCTAAAGGAGCCATTAGCATATTTTGGGATCAGATAAGAGTAAGCTAGTGTGGGCATAGGGGGATATCCCATTTTATCATTAGATGTTCAACAATATTATAACATAGTTTTTAATTTGGAATACCTACCTCATATACCAAATTCAATGATTTTATGACATATGGTATATGGATTTCATGATCACTAGATGGTTTTTGACTAGGAGATAGTCCCACATTATTGAGGTTTACCACCCTGATCGAGTACTCTAAAAGTTTGGGTATACACAAGATGTTCCTGAAGGACAAAGATGGTTTTCCCATGTGACATGGTAAATCATTCAAGATACTCATATTATCATGAGGGGTAAGTCTACAATGATTTATATCATTTTTCCTCAAGTTACATGGGCATATACATGAGGAAAAACTAATGCAAAGGCCACTCCAACCTATATACATTGGTGGGTACAAGTATGAAATTTAAGGATGATGGTTCTAGTTCAAGTAGGGGGATGAGTGTCCATGGAGATTAAGGAGATGGAGTCTGAAACATCAAATGATGATGATAACACCTAGTAAGATAGTAATGGTAAGGCTAATGATGCTAATGATGATGGATTTATTGGAGGAGATAGTGAGGGAGATGGATATGGAGATGGACATGTACATGAAGATGATGGGAATGATGGTCCAAATTTGATGTTTCTTGATCTTATCTTAGTAGTGTTTATAATGGCTCAGGTTGATTTAGGCTAGGTAAGGTCTTCTAACACATAGATGGATCTAGGCTAGGTGTGGCCTTTTAAAATATCTATAGCATGTAGGGATATAATCTTATTAGAGTAGGATATCATCACCTAGGTGAGAGATATTTTAGAATTACATCATTAGGTAGCTGATTTTCAAAGAACCTTAGATATGAGGGATGATGACATGACTCAACTATAGTCAGAGATCACTTGGATGAATCCTAAGATAGACAAGATGGCATAAGTTTAGGGACAAATCACTATAGAGAGAGGTCAAGCCATTAACAAGAGATATTAGGTATTGGCCATTGTTGATAGGCTTAGGCAAGAGAGAGATGTGGGTCAAAGAGCCATTACACATTTTGTATTATCACAGATAGTTAGGGGGTGCCTTCAGGTAAGGATGAGGCTTCTCATTATCAGTGCGCCTATGAGACAAATGTGCCCAAGTATCATCAGGTTGATTCATTTAAGGTCTAAGATGCATAGAGGGTAGTTAGGATATATATTTAGTCTTACACAATGACTTATGTTATAGGTGCCTTAGGTTAGTCTATCCATCATCCATGACCATGACCACCAAGACCTTCAGGGCCATCAGAGATAACTTTAGCCATAGGTCCCATAGACACATAGAGCCATAGTTGAGTTCAAAGATATTATCATTTTGGAATTTTGGCATAGTTTTGGCATGTGGTATTATATTTATTATATCAACATATTGATATATTATGAGACACCATTGTGATATGTGTATATCATATATGTATTATGACATTTGAGATACATTGACATACATCTTTGGGTCTATCAATGCCAATGTACATGTATATGATATTCTTGATATATATACGATGCCATACTTGTTATCTTGTTTATCTCATGTTTAGCATTGAGTAACATTCATTAGCATTATAGATGTTAAACATTTTTTGATGTTTATACTCATGTATGCTTTGTTTAGTTATTACTTATGCCATTTTTATGGCATGTTCTATTAGTTATCATCTAACTATGTTATATGACTCATATGTGTGCTTATTCAGAGATGCATGTTTGTATAAACATGTAATAAATCATATTTACTCTTATTTATTACTCATTAGATTCAAGCATATGTTTGGGTACTTGGTTGATTTGATATATCAGAGAAATACTAACATAAAATTGATCTGATAGTCTCTATATGCCTAAAATTTTTTATAGATTTTGATATTATTAATTATAGTTATGAAAAACTAAAATCACAATATATACTTGAAGCATGGAAAACTTAATCTAAATGTAAATATAAACAACCTAGGAATAAGACATGAATAATCAAATCATAGGTGTAAATATAACAAATAAACCAAGTGTAACATTGAATACAAATATTCACAACCTAAGTACATTATATAGATAATCAATACTTAATTGTAAATAAAATGTAATAATATTATGACAATTGAAAAACTAAAGGCAAATAAAAACAAAATAAACAAATAAAACACAAAAATACAAACAAACTAAGGCTATTTAAACAAATAAAATAACCAAACAAAAATATATAAGGAAATACAAAAAAATGATAAAAATAAATTAAAAAAACTAATAAACAAACAAAACCAATAAAATAAACAAAGTAGACAAACAAAATAACAAGCAAGGATATAAATAAACAATAAGATGACAAACAGACAAGAACAAATAAACAACAAAACACCAATAAACAAAAATAGTCAAAAATTAAACAAATAATAAATAATAAAAAACTAATATACAAAAAAAATAATAAAACACATTAAAAAAACATCATTACATAAAAATAAATAAACAAACACAATAAAAAAATAACTATAAATAACAAACAATATAAACAAGACAAAATAAACAAAGACAAATAAAATAAACAAATGGACAAATAAAACAAAGAAACAAATCCATAAAATAATAATAATAATCAAAATAAATAAACCATCCAACATGAATAAAATTTCACTAAACAAACTATTATAAACACAAAAGGGCAAATTAACAAACTAAGCTAAACAAACATCAATATACAAACAATGGTTAATCACAATGTTAGTAGAATTAGAATATAAATTGTTTATGAATGTGTAATAAATATTTTACTCTTATAAATAGGTTGACTCCTAAGCTAGGTAGGAATACACAAGAAAAATAATACAAGAACAACTAGTAGAAAGTTTTCCCTAGGAAATTGGGAAATAACAATGAAGGCTATGACTACAAATGATTTCCCCTAGGCTATAGGGAGAAACAACATAAACATAGATGGAAAAAATTTCCCCTAGGATATAGGAGACAATGACATAAGACAAAAAAAAATGGGTGGAATAAAATAAAAATGAAGTGGTAGCCAAGCTAACTCTAAATGCACTAGGCAAGTGGACATTGCCTATATACTTCCATGGATACAAGATCCAACATGAAATTCAGGCCAAACCTATTTCTCCCATGATATATAATAGAATTAAAAAATGATGATAAAAACATGATTGATTTGTAAAATAAAATGGGAATGATCTCATAAAAATGTCAACATAGAAAACTTGCATAGGCATAAGATCATGGTTTAGGATAAAACCACACTAAACATCAAGAGATGAGTATCTATAAATGAACAGAATTGGTAATTCATAGTGTCTACTACATATAAGTCTTGGAGTAATAATTATCTCACAAAAGGAGAGAGCATATTCAATGATTACTCATAAAATAATGAGAATGTTCAAATAGAAATTGTTGGCAAAATGGTGAGAGCATAAGAAAATTCAAGTGGTCATTATGCATCAAGTTTTAATATGCAATGCTCAAAACATGAATTCAAAAAATAGTGAGAGCATATGACTAAGGAAAATAAGGATGGATAAATTAAATGATAAGTGGTTACTCATAAAATATTTAGGATTCTAAAAATCTTTAAGGCAAAAAAGTGGTTGAAAAGGCAAGGAAGGTGTGGCTGAGCTAACTCAAGATACCCCATGTATCTATGTGTTACCTACATAATCCATGCAAACTTTATGCCAATTAAATTCTCCTATAGATGTGAGGGAAAAGGCCAAAGTGGCATATAAATGAAACTAAATAGTTAAGATGCCCCAACCTAGAAATTTTAATGGATTTATATATCGCATGGAATTCTAAGCCAATTTTCATGATTTTAAAGATTTTACTACATCTTTTTGAATGTTTAGAGGTTTGAAACCATTTTAAAAAAAATTGTAATTTTTTAAGCATCTCAACTTGATTGAGAATTACAATACATTGAATGGTAAAAGCAACTCAAAAAATGACAAGAGCGTGGAAAACTTAAAATGATCAAAAAATAGTGAGAGAATGGAAAAGGGGTGACTACTTTGACCTCAATGTAAATCTAGTGTTGCCTACATAGTCTTTTAGGACCTCAAGTCACTAGAGTTCTACCTACATAAAAGGCATTTGATTAAGTACCAACAAGTTCAGGTATAGGTAGTCGTAAGATACATGGATACAATAATGGAAAGGTGATGTAGAAATGCATGGTAAAGGTGTTGTTCTTGATTTCCCATAGGAAATTATAATTAATAAATAATGGCTAAGGTTTAGTGCTATTAATTTTCCCATAGGTGGTTATAATTAGTAGCACAAGTAGTGAACATGAAAACAAATGAAGAGCACAATTTCTAGGACCACTGTCATACTACTTTCATATACTATCATTCAAACATTTAATTTTGAAATAACTACTATAACTAAATTTATCATCAACCACTCAACATTCATAAATTATAAATAAATTTTAATTAAGAACAAATGTGATAGGCGAGGTTAGGTAAAAATAACTAGCTGGGAAAGGATTAATGGCATGGTAGAACAATATAGGATATAGTACAAAGAATGGATCTAATGTGGCACAACTTAAATTATCCATGTAGATAATAATTTGAGTTCCTCAAGTGTAAAAATGTTTTAGGTACATTATTTTCATTGGTTCATCAAGTTCATCTCTTTCTGATGTAATGAACATGCATGCTTTAGAACCCTAGTTAGCAATAACCACATAGGGACCTAACTAGTTTGGTTGGAATTTCCTTTTTTTTCTTAATTTCAAAATTTACATTCTTATAATTCTCTTTTAACACAAGGTCACCAGACTCAAATTCATGATGCTTAACATGTCTATTTTATTCACCTCTTAATATATTTTGATATGGTTGAAGATTATTCAAGGTGGCCATACACTTTCCATCAAGTAAGTCTATATTTTGAAAGTGAGCTACTCTATAGTCCTCATCATTGATGATGTGCTAAAATAAAATTTAGAGAGAAGGCAAGTTGACCTCAATGGCCTCTATGATTTAAATAAGTGAATAGGATATAGTTCCTATTGGAGTACAAAATATGGTATGGTATGCCTAGAGGGTGTGAAATAGATTCATATGCCAATTATGACTAGCATAATGAATAATCTTCTTTAAAATATTGAAACTAATTTTATTATGAGACTTAGCTTGGTCTTTGCCTTACAGGTAGTAAGTAGTATAAAAATGTTGTTTGATGTGGTGTTGGGTATAAATTACTCTAACATATTTTTTTTAAATGATCCACCATTATTATATATAATGTTAATGGGGATACCATAATGACAAATGAAGTAGTTGAATATGAACTTGGAGATCTGCTTACTAGTTATGTAAGTGAGAGGAATGGCTTCCACCCACTTAGTAAAGTATTCAATAACAACTAGGATGTGTTTATGTACATCATAAGATGTAAAATTGATATTATGTATGAGGTCAAGTCCCCACATTGAGAATATCCATGGTTTTATTAATGGTTTGATTGTCTTGGCAAAAGCATGACTAAGATTAACATGCTTCTGACACTTTACACACCTCTTTACATATACAACTATGTCTACTTCTATAGTGGCCAATAATAACCAGTACATGGTAATTTTTGGCTAATATTGCCCCAATTGTGTAGGTTCCAAACACTCTTTTATGAACTTCCCTCTACATTAGTTCAGATTCTATCAAAATTAAACAATGAAGTAGAGTTCCATCATAGCTTCTATGATACAAGGTTGGTCTAAGTAGGGTATAATGATAGGATTTGTGAGTGAAGTCTTTTTGTTTTATAAGTGATAATTTAGGATGCATAGTTTGGTCTTGAATATAGGCATATATGTGTGAGTACCAGGGAGATGTGGGACCAATAATGTCATATACCATCTCAATGACTGATTGTTTATGTGTTGATGCTAAGAGATGTTCAATAAGAAAATAATAATCCCTTGATATATCTATGATCTATGTTATAGAGACAATAGTGGCCATAACATTAGCTATTATATTATTATCTTGAGGTATTATTCTAAATTGGATTTGGCAATCTACTACTTGAGAGTATAGACCATATCTTTATAGGGTATCAACTTATCATCTTTAGTCTCGTATTGGTTCATGACCTGATTGATGATTAACTATGAATCACCATGCACTAGTAAATATTGAATGTTCCACATTACTACTTGATGAATCCTTACAATAAGTTATTCATAATTTTCCATTTTATTGGTACAAGGAAATCCAATATGAAAGGACTTAGGAACAAGATCCCCTTAAAACATAATAAATAATATTTTAGCACCCAATCCATGAGTTGTTAATGATCCATCAAAGTACATATTCCTCTATTCTACCTCAAGAGATTCTTCTACTTCTATGGTATTTATAATGGCCTCATCTATAAATCCAAATGTAAGAGGTTGAGTATCGATAAGAGGAGCTTTTACAAGCTGATCTATGAGTACTTTCCCCTTAATGGCCATCTAATTGACATATTCAATTTTGAACTTGCTTAAAAACATCATCCACTTTATCATGGTGCCTTATGAAGTTGATTTAGAAACTAGATACTTGAGTGGATCTAATTTGGAAATAATAATAGTCTTATTGTTTAGTATGTAATGACATAAATTTTGGGCTATAAACACCATTGCTCAAAAGGATTTTTCAATCGGTGTATAATTATGCTCATATGCAACTAATTTTTAGCTCAAATAATACACAATATGCTCTTTACCTTGTTCATCATGCTATGCTAAAATTATCCCTAGGGCATTTTTAATTACTGATAGTTAAATTAGAAATGACTTATTTGATGTGGCTAGCAATAAAGCATGTGGGTTCTCTATATATTCCTTAAGATGATCAAATGCTTGTTAACACTCTTCATTTTAAGAGAACATAACACCCTTATTCAATAAGTTTGTAAATGGATGGAATTTTTTATTGAACTATGAGATGAAGCATTAGATTGATTGGATATTTCCATGTGAACTATAGAGCTACTTCAAGGTAGATGGTAGTGACATTTCAGTAATTGCAAAAACTTTGGCTGGATCAACTTCAATGCCCTTGCAAAAGATAATGAAGCCTAACAGTTTGCCAAAAGTTAATCTAAATACACACTTCTTTAGATTAAGCCTAATTTTATACTCATGAATACTCTCAAAAATCATTCATAGTATAGTTGGATGATTGGTATGTGTCTTTGATGTACCTAGGATATCATCAACATAGTCCTCAATGATGTTGTACATCATATCATGTAAAATCATTTTCATGGATCTTTGGTATATGGCCCCTGCATTCTTTTTTTAGATAATTATTTAGGTTTTTAGGACCCTTACCCTATATTAATAAAAGATATTACACAAACAAGACAAGTTAAACTACCATGGCTAAAGAAGAACCAATTTATACCAAACAAACATAAGGCCAAAAGCAAATTAAATAATAGCCCATTTAACCACCCGAATACCAATAAAAAAACAAATCCATTATTTAATAGGAAAATAATTTAAGATATTGACCATCTTTCTCTTTTTACCTTTTTTTATTTTTACCTCCTACCACATTTCTTGTTCAGGATTCACTTCAATAATTTGCTTACCATGATTCTGGCTTTCTAAATTTATATTTTCAAACAACTATTTGTCTGAATCTAAATTTTTAAATTCATGTCATATATTCACCCCCTTACCATATTTTTTAAGGGAATATTCTAAAATTTTTATTTTGACCCCACAGTAGACTCATCTTCTTTAGTAGAAGCAACTTGTTCTCCTCTTTTTCTATCTCCCAATTCTGCATTTTCCTAAATTTCTATGTCTTCAAAATAATATTCAATGACTACCACCAAATCTAGAGCACTCCATTTGATCAAGGTTGACTTATCCCACCTTTTATTCCCTACTTGAAATCATCCCTAAGGACAAGAATCATAAATATGACTAGGTAATTTGAAATTATGGAATCTAAATGCTCTATTCTCATAATCTAGAGATTGAACATTAAGAATGTTTCCATATTTCAAAATGACTTTATCCATAACCCCTTTTCTTAGATCAATATCTACACAAATTATTAAAAAAATGCACAAGCCTAAAATGGCTATCTCACAATCATTCTTTATAAACAACTCCAAAGCATTGCCTATTTCTTCATAATCATGTCAAAAATACAAATGTAGGTTAGGGAGATGAACCCATATTGGCATCTTTGTTACTGAGAGAGTGTTTGGATAAAACTCTATAAACCATGGAGTGATAAAAAAAATTATATTACCCTAAAACCAAGGGCCTTTTGAGAAACATTTATGATAATCCTTCTCCTTCATTTTTTATACAATATAGGATAGATAAGGAGGACACTTCATGATATTTGGCTTGGAAGTAACATTTTTGACTACTTATTTGAAATTTTTAGGTTTGGGGAGAGATTCTTCATTCAACCCTTCTACAAATCCCTACAATTTTTAAGCCATGATTATGATTGAGTCTTTACCTAGATGATAGTAGGATCATGATAAATAATCATGCAATTATTTACCCTACTTCACCAAACATTGAGACTCAATAGGGACACCTAAAGAAACCTATAGACTCTGATTTAAATCTTACACATAATATATCCCTTTCACCCAAATGCATTTTTTTCCTAAAAGATATCTAACCAAGATTTAAAACCTTGGTTTATCCTCCTTTAAAACCTTATGATATTTAGACACTCTCTAAGTAACAAAAATGGCATCTTATAGCTCCTTAGATATGTAAATCACATTCCTTAATATTGTTGTTGACTATGGCATTTTGTCAAAAAAATTCCCTTCATCTTCCATCTTGACTTTCTTACCCTTATTCTCTAAAGCCTACTCTTTTTGGACAAAAACTATAGTCCTTATATTATTAAATGGTTTGATCTTATAATCCATAGACAATACCCCACCAGCTACACCTATATCATTCTTATTAGGAGAAGAGGAGAAAGGATGGATTCCATTCACATTATTTTATAGTAAAAAATCCCCAAGGAAGAAAACATATGCCCCTACCTATAAAAAAGGATGCCCTAAGATGTCACATTGTGTCCCTCTAGAGTCCTTCATTTACTCTTTCATTGGAACAATCTTATTATCCTTCCCTTCAAACCAAATATACTATGCATTTTATGTACCTTTATCATTGGTGTTTGGACCAAGAAGAGCACCATCAAATCTAGCATAGTTCCCTATCACTATGCATTGAATATCTCCTTCTCCCATCAAATTTGGTGATTTACTAGCATGTTTCAAACCTCAATTCCATGATATATCATTTTGGTATCCATTTCATGTCTCCCCTATTAAAATAAATACATGAGCCATTATGGGTTTCACAAATTTCTAATCTACCTCATTCTTCACTCGTGATTGTGATCTAAAATATTTTCATCTTGATTTGCCACCACCTCTTCCCCTAAAACCATAACAAAAATTAACTTGAGTGCATTGATAAGAAAACATAAAATCATCACCATATTTAATCTTAAATATCCCATACATTATTAGTTCTAAATGAAATCACTTGATAATAAAATGTTCCCCACATAGTGGTCAACATTGTCTTGTGTTGGTCTTCTAGTATAATTCTTATTTGATTATACCCTAAAAATCCATCCATGGGAGAAAGTATTTCATATCTAGTTATTGAGTCAACTATCATGCCAATATTGTGAAAATGAAATACATATTTTATGTATGATTTGTTTATATCTCTAAAACTAATGTAGATCATGATACCTTCTAGTTTATTTATCACTGGTAAAATGTTTGAAATCCAGTTTAAGTAGTCAATTAGTCTGAAGCATTTCGTGTCTAAGAGTTTCTCCAACTATTTATTAACTAAAATAATAATGGGTATTACATATCATTTTATTAATACACCTAGCATAAGGATATACAACAAGATGGTGTACAACCAAAGTAGGGTCCAAACCCAGCATGTCTGAATAAGCCCATGAAAATATGTCAACAAACTCCCTTTAAAGGGATATAAAAACATCAAATTCCTCCTTAGTGAGGGACACACCTAATTTAATCCACTTTGGATCCTTTGGAATCACAATGTTAATCTTTGAAGTGTCTTCTATAATAACTAGAACCATATTTTAACATATTTGGTAAGGAGGTAAACTAGTTGGCAATGGCAAAGTCCTCTAGCCAAACTAGCTCATCTAATTCTCCCAAGATGAATCAAAATCTCCTAATTTTTGTAAAGGCCATGAAATAAATACCTCAAGGTACTCTTGAATAATTTTCACAAAATATGTTCACTCCTTAGTACTGATTTCATATACATAAATGGGATTTGGACTATAGGTATCTTGTTCTTCATATGAAGAGGGGTGAACATCCCCATATAATGGTGTCATAAATTGGTTTTCACCAAGAGACTTTACTTTCTCTTTACTTTTACCTTGGTCATAAATTTCCTCAAATAATTTTTCAATTTTAGACCTCAATGTTTGATTTTATTTTTGGTTTTGGCTAGGGAAGTTCATCTGCTCTCCAAAATAGGCAGTAGGATCCAATCTAATATAAAAACCTTGATTGTGAGCTATAAGAGGATTATGATTCCTGAATCCCAAAAAGTTGTATATGGCCTCATTTTTTTCAAACTCATATAATATAATTGTTGACTCTTATTGGTCCTAATATATCAATTATGGGTGATAAAGGGTTAATGGTAAAGGTTGATAAATAAGGTTAATTTTGTAAATGACATGGGGGTTAAACAAATTTATAGTGGAAAGGTCATTGTAGATGATATAATTAGACCCTACATCACTTCCAACATCATACTCACTAGTCAATGGTGTTATAACATAAATAATATATGCATGGTCACCTCTAGTTGGTTTAAATCTAATACCATGGGTTCCCTTGTACTTGGTCATTGAGACTAATTTGATCATGCCTTGTTGATGTAGTCTTAGGCCTCTACCTTTATAAGCTAACTGATCAATAATTTGATTTGGGATAAGATACTTTGTACTCTAGCTATAGCCAGCTAACTCATTAGTGTAAATCCATAAATCATCTTCAGCTAGGGGGACCTATTCAAGGATAAAGGCTAATTTGAAAATAATGGGTTTGCTCAACTAAGATTTTCCCTTGGTTTGTCACTCCATACAAGTAATTTTGGCCTTAGTTCTTCCATAGGCTTTTGTATTTTTTGGAAATTTGGATATATGAAATGCATTATGGGTATTGTATTCTATGAGACCTTTGTTAGTTATATATAAGTGATTGGCAATGTCTAGTGGAGGCATGGCTAAAGTAGAAATTAGCTTGTCTAGGTTAGTGTAATTATCTTTTGGTCCTAATTCAATGGATTTTCCTTTTTCATCTCTTTCTTCATCAAATTTGGGCATAATATTCAAACCAAATTTATAGTTAGATATTTTATACTTAGCCTCAATATGTTTACAATACTAATATGATGAAGATCAGCTGGTATAGTCACTTCCATTCCTAAATGTGGAAATTTTATACACTTATGCAACATTGAAGGTATAGCCCTTATTTCATGGATCCAAGGTTATCCTAATAATAGATTATAAGATAGTTCTAGGTCCAAAACATGGCATAAAATGTCATGGTTAAAAGCCTGGAGACCACTAACCAGCTAATCATACCTTGAGATTCCCATTCTTTGTTATCATATGCCTTGATATTGATGATATATGGATGTAAGTTAGTTGTTGTATATCCAAAATGTTTGATCAAATTTAGAGACACAATGTTGAGGCCCAAACCATTGTCTACCAAGGCACATTTAACTCTATGGTTTATTATACTGACCTTGATGTATAATAGGTTATTATGCAGAGGGACCAGAGATGACATGTCACTTTGGTCAAAGGTAAGATGTTGGCCTAGGGAAAATGTCCTAACATGGCTTGGAATGTTTTTAGAGTGTTTCATTTGGCATGAGGGATTGGTTCAAGTATACATTCAAGATATCTTTATGGATGTTAGATGTACATAATAAATCCATGATGGATATATGTGTAGGTGTCTTCTTTAGCTATTACATAATATCATAAGTCTTCCCCTTAGCTTTGTTATTTGGTTTATTTTTATAGTCATGAAAGGTTGAATAGGCTCATTTATATTATTTGGTTGTGGTCCATTTATAGTGACCTTGGCTTGTTGAGTTATGATTGCATAATCTTGATATTGTATTTGGATTTTTTAGTTAGATGGGTAGGTAATGAGGTATGGAATGACAATTATAGGGTGGTGTTGATACTAACTACTAATGTAGTTTGAAGAAGAATTAATGGCTTAAGGAGGTTTATATACATTTTTCATTTGATAGGCATTGTTGGGTGAAGGTTTAGGTCTTTTGGTAGTTGGCCAAGGGTTAATGGTTATAATGGCAATATGGCCTCCTAAAACATGTCCTAAAACATTTTTATAGGTATATGTGATGAAATGATGGCTTATTTTGTTAGTTTGGTTATTTTCCCTTGGTTCCAATCATTCTGCTATTGTTATTATAGATGGAATTGTTGATATTAATTTTTTGGTGGAGTTAATTATCATTTTTATTATTGTTACATGTACTACTACTAGTTTTTGTTATTTTTATATTGGGTAAATGGATTATGGTAGGTGCCCAAGTTATAATTGGTCATAGTAGAAATAGGCATCTCTTTCTATCTCTCCATTTTATTGTATATTCTCAATTAAATTCTTGAGTTGGATACATCATCATATGAAATGTCCTCTTATACAATGATATTCACAAAGTTCATGTTTTTTATACCAATAAGGAAAAGTAATTCCCTCAAGAAATAGATTTGGTATTGGCCAAATGATCATATTTGGATTAACCAATATTCAAAACACAAATTCAATAGGCTCACCAAGGTCACTAAATTATCTATAGATGGGTGGTCTTCTCCTTGGAGGATGGGTTTACAATTGGTTTTGATTCTATGGCTATTTTTTTGGTCTAGGTCTAGGTTGAATGCATAGAGGTGGTGGTTGTTGAGTGGGTAGAGGTAAAAGGATAGCTGATGTTTGAACCTTATGAACATGGCATGATTTACTAATCCCATTGATAATAACATTCTTGTTGTGGTTATAAGGTTTTAGTCTCTTTTTATTGTTGGCCTGAGGTGGAGCTAAAGTCAGTACTTAAAATGAGTTATGATTATAGTTCTAGTATTGGTTTTATTTCTAGTTCTCCTAGCCTTGATGGTGATTCTAGCTTTGATTAGAAAAGGATAGCTTGATTATCCCTTTGTTAATAAGGGCTTTCTCAATCTGTATTCTTTTCTATATAACCTCTTCAAATATATGAGCACATTTTAGCTTGATATGGTAAGATATCTCACTATGTAAGATCCTAGTAAATATCATGTCCAGCTATTTATATAACAAATTATGAGTAAACCACCTCATTAGTGCTCTCCAATATTATATGTAAGCATCAACCCTTTCACCAATCTTATGCTTAGCTTGGCCCAAATCCACAACTGTAATGTCATGCCTGAGATTATATGAAAAATTATATATGAACTTCTCTAAAAGATCATAAAATTTAGGTACATAATTCTTTTATAATTTCAAAATCCATTCCAAGGCTTGCCTAGCTATACTCCTTGAAAAGAGTAGAAGCAAGTATATGTCACTATATGCCACTAGATGGAAAGAAAAAAATAATTCTTTCATATGCTCTTTACGGTCACCTTTCCCTTGTATTTATAAAATTTGGGCAGCTCATAACCTGACATAAATGGTATTTATAAATACTCCATGCTGAATAGATAAGAACATATTTCATCACATTTGAACTTCTTTATTTATTTTTTGATTTGTATAGTTTGAATTGAATTTTTCATTTATTGTAGCTCTTGGGCAAGGAATTTAGATGGAGTTGATTACTGATATTGAGGTGGCATGATCAAAGGTGGATTAACTTGACTAGGGTAAACATATTGTGGAATGTTGGTTGAATTGGTTAGATGACAAGGTATACGTATATGTGCATTAGGATTGTATTGCGGATACAAAATACTTTATTTTTGCAACATAATCTAGTTTGTATTGGCTACATAGCCTTGGTTGGAAAATTGAGGCTATAGTAATGGAATTTATATTTTAGGGATGTGTTGGTATTTTTGGGTTTGGGAGGGAACTTGATGCATAATCATTGAGCCTTATTGTATATAGGGAACACATTGTTGACTATAACCATACTATTGGAGGCATTGATAGTTGGATCCTTATTACACATGTGATATCCATTGGGTAAATGGTAATTATTTCCTAGAATCTATCATATATTTTACTTAGTAACCTTATTATTGTTTGAACATCTATTACTAAATTGGTACTTATTATTGGTTATACAATTGTTAGGTGTTAAAAAAAAAAATTGTTATTAACCAACTGGCACTTTCTAACCAATAGAAACATGTTGTTGGTTAGGCAACATTTGTCATTATTAAGGTATATTGGTTTTTTCTTATTATGGTGTAACATTCATTTCACCATTTTTAGGTGGTATCATGTTTTAAATTTTTTAAGGTGGTAATTTGGTCTATTATTGGTTTGTTTTCCCCTGTTGCACAATCGAGGAAGTAACTAGTTGAGGAGTGGATTTTTCTTGTTGATTTTGGGAAATAGGCATACCTATCCCTTATTTTTGTAACCCACTAATGGAATTGGTTAGAGGAATATTCTATGTATTGATAATCAATAATTTAGATTAAATTGTAATGTGTTTGTGTTATCCATAATAGTTTGAGTGAGGTCTTCTGTTTGAGCGAAATCTCTTTAGTTTTAAACTTTTTAGGGTTTTACTAGTGTAAATTATATGTTAGATTAAAGGGATGAGTGGTATAAATTATTGAAATAATATTCAATAAATAACAACTAATATTTTTATATAATTTAACTTTCTTTGAATTTTTAAAAATGGTAATAAATATGTGAAAATAGAGGCTTATCTAGAAAATAACTATCATGGAAGATCTAGGTGTTGAAAATTAGGTTAATAATAAGTCTAAGTATCATCAACAAGATCCCTAAGTTATATTATATCCTAGAAAATAATAACCCACTTAAATAGAAGCACCATGTGGCTCTGGTGTCCTAAAAATGGCACTAGTGTGCTCTATGTAAGATTATTCCTAAATTATGGGAGCACCTACACCTATGTTTTTAGGATCTAAGCCTACACACATGAAATATGGAACTCTTTATTATGCCTAGAATAGATAATTTAATATGAAAACCCTAATCCTCTTTTAAATTATATAATGAGCTTAAAATGTTTCTTCATCAGTAGGATAGGCTAGACATCCTCAACACCCCACTATGAAGAGAGTTTCCTACATACCAATACTTTGAGGAGGAATCAAGCCTGATGTAGTTCTCCCACATAGAACTTGGTGTAAGTTCAAGTGAATTCTAGAATGATAGTGGTCTTAAATTCTTTGAGTGTGCATGAGATTGTAAATCTTTGAAATCTAGGCTTAGGTTAAGTATATATGGTAGTATGCAGAAGTATGGTAGAATAGGGATTACTAACTTCAATTTGATCAACGTGTTTCTTGTTTGAATAGAATTTTTGCATCTATTTTCCATCTAGTGGATATAGGTCTAATAGTATTGTATTTATAGTGTTTCATAGCTTGTGTGGATAGTAAAATGTGCTTAGGCTAACCTTAGGAGGGTCATACATTTCAAAGTACATACATTTAGGAGAGTTATGTAAAGAGATGCTAGTGCCATGATGGGCACACTAGCACCATGTGGCTCTAGTGTCCTTAATGTGGTGTTAGTGTCCATCTAGTAAATTATTGGGCATGAAGGGCAAAGATTTGGGAATGCAGGTCTAAGACTATGTTTAAGCTGACTAAGGACATTTATGGTTTGCATAATAGTTGGAAAAGTGTGATAAAGGCGCTAAGATAGGTCTAGGGATAAGCTAGGAATAGGTTGTCTCAAGCAACACTCTTATCATCCAAATACCACTTTTAGGTGATTACATCCCCCCCACTTTTATGTTATAAATGAAGCAAAGTGAAATGACTAGTATAAAATAAAAATAAGCTTACCTAGGCTTACCTAGGAAGTGAAGCCCATGTATATGAGTCCAAGTATGTGAAGTTTGTTCTATGTAATGAAGCATCATCCAAATCATAGCTTGTAATGAAATGTGCATAAAATTAGTCCTTATTTAAGAGATAACTAAAGCAAAAGACTATAAGGTATATTAATAAATCTGAGTAAAGAGATAAGAAAGAGGAAAGGAATGAACACCTCATTTAGTATGTGAACCAATGCATGGACTTGATGATAAATTATGTGTTCATATTCATAGTAATCAAATCATTGAATAACTTAGACTGAGATAATAGCTTACTCAATCCTCATATGTAGGTGGCTAAAGAAATTAATCCCATTTTGAATCCATCATTACTCACCCCTACTTGGTGGATAATGACATGTGAATAGCTTGGATTAGACTATAAGTGTGTCTAACCCTCTCATGTGGGTGGCTTAAGAACTCAAGTAGGCTATGACTCCATCATTTCCTACCTATGTTTAATAGATTAATTTAAAACTAAAGTGTTTAAAATATCTAATTGGTTATATCTAACTATGTATGTCAGCTCCATGGCCACTCAAGGACATTAGGTAACTCTATGCCACTCAAGAATGCCAACCACTATAAATAGAGTAAGGCATGAAAATTGTGACAACCTAGAATATTATGTCAAGTGTATATAGTGTAGAGAATGACATGGATTTTTCCATTACATTTAATCAACTTGTTTAACTAAGCATATGGAAATAATGTGTCATGCACATGCCCCCAATTTCATATCTAAGTATACTTATTCTAGACTAAGTTTTAATAAGTGTATGTATGTATGTATCTAAATTGAAAGTGGGATTGATCATGCCATGAATGATTACCCCAATCTGAGAAAATGATATGAATCTAAGATAAAATGAGTGCATCTAATAAAAAATTGAATATAATTATCAAACATGTAGCTTTATCTATACAAACCTGTATTATACTTAGTGTATTATTCTAGCTAATTGGGATTGACCTAAATCTAGGGCTACTAAACAATAGCTCCATGTAGTGTATAGTAGCACATATGGAACTAGTGTCATAATCTAGGTAATAATGTTTATTTGGTCTAAAATTTGAGTCTCTAAATTTGTTTTTGAGTCCCTATTATTTCTTGTCTTATCTATGTTTGATTTCTTGAAATTAAGCATGTGTGCTGAAAATGATCTATGAATTATAACAATGTAGGTGATTGATCTCTATGATAAACCCCTATGAATTCCCCCTCTTTTAAGGGTATTTGTTGACTTGTGAAATAAATATCTCTAAAAAATGTGTTAGTTGGATCATGAATGATAACTACATGATAATCTAATATAATGTGCAAACATAACATCAAAATGTAAAATAATATGAGCATAATTATGTAGTGTAAGATGATGTTGTATCTAGTATTTCACAAGGGTGCCAATATTGATGTAATCAATGTGTATAATATTAAATCTAAGTAGCAACTTAGGGGTATGAGGCATGATGTCCATCATGTCAGCTAAGTAGGAAGGGTATATGCATAAGGTCCCTCATGGCAACAAAAACTAGTGTGTATAGAAAGCAAAGACAAGTGTTATAGCCATGATGGATATAAGAGAGCATACATACAAAACACATGAGGCACACAAAATAGGCCAAGGGGACACAACATAATGGGTATGGGTACATGTCACTAATTCTAAGAATAAGAGACATAAAAAGACATGTTTAAATGTCCACATAGGTAAGAAACAAGCAAGTTAGATTAGATCCATATAGAAGGACATGTTCAAATGTGTGCATATATAACTAGTAAATCACACACAAGGGACATGGACACATGTCCAAGTCATACATAAATAGAAGTGGTGTAGAGCCGAAGAAAAATGGTATATTCAAATTCCATCAAATAGAAAGAAGCATAAGAAACAAAATCAAGTCTAAAGTAGGAAAGCTATAAATGAAAGTATGTATTAATGTAGTATAGATCTATGTAAATTATAAGATATACATATGTTTAGTCTAAACTAGTGATAGTTGGTAAAAAATTTGAGCATGAGTAATAATGATTAATATAAAGGTATATGAATCCATAAACTAGAATGTATATACTATAAGGATATAATCTAGTAGTAGAAACTATGTATGAGATGCCCACAAGCAAGTGGATCTATCAAATGAATAAACCTAGATTAGTGTATATGATCCTCATGGATAGGTGATAGAAAGTCTAGATTAATGAAGTGGAAGTGAGTCCTGTAGGAAATCTATAAGAATTTGATAAGAACAAGTGAATCATGTATGTATGATAAAACTAACTATATTAAGATATCTAGCATATGTAGTGTCTGGAAAATAGAAGAAATGTAAACATGGAAATGCATAAAATCTATAATTTTTTTATTTTCAAAGTAATATTTAAATGTTTTTAGTATTTTAACATATTATAATTTTTTATTTTTTTTCTAGATATAAGCTATGTACAAGAAAATGAAAATACACTATGTATAAGGAGAATGAGATAAGAAAGTATGTACAAGGGATAGGAACCATACTAATTGAAGAGTATCATGGGAGACTCATTCTCATCATGACCTATGTCAAATAAGGGAACTAGGATTGTACATGTTATGTGAAAGGGAAACTATGATCCCATAATATAATTTGTGGATTAATTTATGTCTGTATCTACCTTTATAGTGATGTTATGAATCTGTGGCACTGACTATGATACCCTTTAAACTGTAGGAGTCCTAAGAACCCATCTGGTAGAAAAAGATGTTGTAGGTGATGTAGGTGCCCTATGAAAAGAACCCTAAGACCCCAATGATACTGATATTGGCATAAACTAAGTGGAAGAAGGTCCCCTATAATCTATGACATATCTCTAATGCATGGGTCTATCTAATAATGGTATTTGTGGGAAGAGTATGCATAGTATCGATAACATAAGAGTAGAACTTACCTACACTAGTGGATCTACTAAAATCTATGATGCATGCATGGAACTATACTCTAAGTTATAACTAATAACTATGTAACATTTGGTAATGGTGCTAAAATTGTAATTGGTGACTATGTTGTAACTACCTATGGGATAGGTAGAGGATACTCATATGAGAGACCCTCAAATTTAACCACCTGGTTTACATGTATGTACTTTAGGAAAATTTATATTGTATATGGGATGGATTAGAGCTGATATAACCATGGCATACCTAATAATATATCAAACATGCCTACACTAGGTACTACTCAGAATCAAGTGGCTATGTGTGTTGGTACAACTTTTAATGGAAGCACAATCTCCCTGATAGAGCTCTAAACAATATCACTAAAACCAATAATCACTATAGTTATGGGGAATATATCCTTCTTCAAGTACCATAAATGCTATAAAAGTGTAATGGTCCACATGTTAATGCTTGAATCAATATCAACCATAACACTCTAGATAAGATGATGATCTATGTATGCTAGTATAAAGAATGCATATAAATATGTATCATCATCAATAATCTCCTGATCTAAGAATGTGATGATTAGTCTAGTTGGAACTATGGTATGGTACATGTTAATAATGTTGTGCAATGGATGTTCCTCTTTTATGAGTGTAAGATGTGAAGCTAGTGGTGGATGTGCCTGATATGTGTAGTGAACACTTGATGTGCCCCCTACCTCATTAATTATGTGTTTTAAAAATGGATCTAATAATATATTTAGTGCCTTACCTTATTTTTTTATTTATTTTTGTGCTTCTATGGGTGTTCCCACATCAATAATATTAGCCTCAATCAGATCTTATATCTTATGCTTTAAGATTATACATCTATTTGTTGTGAGGCATGGTGCCTATGATACTCATAAAATGAATTAGAATCATAGTTATTTATAAGATTTCATGTTGTATCAACCTCTTTATTGGGAGGGAGAGATATGGCATTATATTAAAAGAGATATTTTAAAACCCCTGCTGATGACTCTATAAGTTTGGTGAAGATTTAGCACTAAGGAGAGGATAAAACCAATCTATGAGGTGGTTCAGAAGTTGTGTTGATTATGGCCTTTTGATCACGCTTATTCTTAGTGGCCCTCACCTTATATGGAGGTTTATTTTAAATTTGTAATAGTTGATTATGATCCATTGGTATATTTGATTTTTCACATTAATAGGAGCTTAACCTATCTTTCTTTGACTATGTGGCACAAATCAATAAATATAGAAATCTTATTAAATAATATAGCTTCATGTAATGCTAGTAAGAACTTTGTTTAAATATATCCTGAATCTCTCTATCTTCAATGGGGCTAGTGAATTTGGCTAATATAGTCTTGTATTTTAAGACATAATCTGTGATAGGATTGGTTGAATTTTGTTTCAATTGTGCCACTTGAGCATATGATATATTATCACTAATGTTGATGGAAAAGTGTGATAATAACATGTTGGAAAAAGGATTGAATGTTGTGATAGAATGATTTGGTAAATCATAGAACCATTATAGGGCATAATCCTTTAAATTACATGGGAATAAATTTACAAGAAGCTAATTTTTGGACACATAGTCCAAGCATGTTGCATGAAAAGTGTTGATATTATGCTCTAGGTCAACCTTACCATCATAAAATGTAAGCTTAGGTGCCACAAAACTAGATGGTAAGGGAGTTATTATTATGTGATGTGTCAAAGGTGTATGTATTAAAATACTAGAATCCATGGCATGTGATGGCCTAGTGGTTCCCTTATCAATATGTAACACCTTATACAATAAATTATCAATCTCATGCATAAGGGATTGTATATTTGGAGTGGATGAACTAGACATAAGAGGTCTAGCTATCACTAAAGGTTATTGAATTAAAATTTTATGTTGTGCTAGATAATTTTGTTGAGTTGGCCCCACTGTAGGGTTCTTCTTGAAGTATAGTGATGAATTCATCTTGTATATCCATATGTTTGGACATAAAATCTTGTAATTAATATTTTTCAGTCTCATTAAATATGTTGGTAGATTCTACCATTGTTATTTGGAAGGTCAGAAAACAAGTTTTCTATATTTTGAACCTTTGAAGAATCTTAATCTAAGAAAGAATGTAAAAAATAAATATGGAAACAATTCTAATATTTTGGAACTAAAATTTGAGTATAAAAAAATACAAATCCTAATAGTGTCTAGGGTTAGGGTTTTTTGAATTAGGGATTCTTTATAAAAATTAAAAGTATATTTAACTAAATGAAACCCTAATGTGAGATTGATTTAATGAGATGGTTATGACATAAAAATAGAAAAACAAAGTATGTAACCTTAATTTAGTGCATAAAATTTTGGAAAAGGCAAACTAGGGTTTGAAGTAATATTTAGAATAAATCAAGTTCACAAAATGTTTTAACCTTTTGGAGGTTTTACTAGTGTAAATCCTATGTTAGATTAAAGGTATGAGTTATCTAAATAAGTGAAATAATATGTGATAAATAACCACTGATTTGTTACATAATTTGACTTGATTTGATTTTTTAAACATAGTAATAAATATGTACAAATAAATAATTATTTAAAAAAAATTGTCATGGAAGATCTAGGTGTTGAAAAATAGGTTATAAATAGGTCTGAGTGTTATTGATAGGATCACTGAGTTAGACTCTCTCCTAGGTAGTATCACCCCACTCGGATAGTATCACCATATGGCTCTAGTGTCTTGAAAAGTTCTAGTGTCCTATATATATGACTGTTCCTAAATTTTAAGAGTACATGCACCTTTTTTTGGGTTTTATTCCTACACAAAAGAAATATAGAACTCCACATTATACCTGGAATAGATGATTTAATATGTAAACCCTAATCCTCCTTTTAAGTATGGCATGAGTTAAAAATTTGTGTTTATTAGCAGGATAGGCTAAACATCCTCAACACACCACTATGAAGAGAGTTTCCTACATACTAATACTTTGAGTAGGGATCAAGACCAATGTAGTTCTCCAACCTACTACTAATGCAAGTATTAGTGAATGCTAGAATGATAGTCATCTTAAATTCCTTAAGTCTGCTTGAGATTGAAAACATTTGAAATATAGGATTATGGAAGTTATAGATAGTAGTATGTAGAAGTATGGAATAATAGGTATTGATAACCTTAATTGTACTCAACTTGTTTCTTTTTTAAATAGGTATTTTGTATCTATTTTCCATCTAGTGGATATAGGTTTAATAGTCTTGTATATAAAGTGTTTTGTATCTTGTGTAGATAATAAAATGTACTTAGGTCAAAATTAGGATGACAATATGTTTAAAAATATATTCTTTTAGGAGAGTTAGGTCAAGTGACACTAGTTTCATGCTAGGGACACAACATCATGTGACTCTAGTGTCCTTAATGTGGTGTTAGTGTCTAGATGGTAGTTTGTTAAGCATGAAGGGCCAAGATATGCAAATGTAGTTTTGAGACTATGTTTAATTTGACTAATGACATTTATAGTCTACACAATGTCTATAAAAGTGTGATAAGGGCTCTAGGATAGGTCTAGGGCTAAGCTATGAATAAGTTGTCTCAAGAAACACTCTTATCATACAAATACCACTTTTAATTTATTACACCAACCAACATGATTTTAGAAAATGGGTCTATGTTTTGATTTACATAGCCCAAAACATATATATGTTTCCCTTTTTATGTATTTAACTCAATTAATGATGTGTTAGAAATAACCCTTATGTTAGGATTGAGAGCTAGATTGAGATAGTTTTGGTATGCTTGTTGTACCTATTCAATTTATTTGTCTATAGGATATTTCCCTTTTGTAAACATAATTTAGTTTTTTTGTGGTGTTTGGACTTATACTTGACTATTATTTGATGCATTTTTGAACTATTATATTTCAGGCATATTACTAGGAGTTCTAATAAAACTATTCAAAATTTTGTGTAGGAAGTCTAGAGGAAACTTGGCTCCTAATTCAATGGCTCTGATGATAATTTCATATTTATTCTATAATAATTGATGATCAAACATGTATATATTATAACTTATCTATGTTAGTGTCATGACATCTTAGGGATCTTGTTGTTGGATTTTTTCAATACTAGTTGTCACTTGAGCAAGGTGATATATTATTTACTCTTATTCTTGGCTTAGATAAGAAAGTGTAGTCACCAAAAAAGTATTAATGGTTATGACCTTTTTTTAATGTATGGAATATTATAAAATAGATAATGATCCATCTCATAAGCTATAACATCATATTATTCTTAAATAAAAGGATCATTGGTCACAAAGTTCTCATAGTCTAGATTATACATAGTCCTGTTAAGTGTGTAACGAGGCATGTTCAAATCTATAGCTAGGTCTCATGAAAAAAAATATATCTAAAGAGTAAAAAACAACCAAGGTCTAAAAATAAATAACCTTTGGCTCTATAAAAGAGTCCCAAAGGGTAAACCAACTAAACTAGATTAAGGTAGAAGAAACCCAAAACTAGTCTAACAAAAAAAATATTGATTTGCCCAAAGGCTGTTATAATTAGTGGCAAAGGTAACACAAAAGATCAAAAATCATCTACAGTTAAGGTACTAATTTTTCCAAACGTGGTTATAATCAATGATAAAAATATCTAAATAAGGTAGAACAATTATGAACTATGATCAAAGGATAACAATGATTTTCCCAAGGTGATTATAAACATTTAACATAAAAAAACAAGGCTAGACTCAAAAATAAATAACCAAAAAAATAAATCAAAAACATAATAAACTAAGTCAATAAAACAACTCTAAAAATAATCTAATGTAAAGGCAATTATCTTAGAATGCACTAGTTACTTAGATCATTAAGACCCAATATTTGATTCATAAGAGACTATTTGAACAATAGAACTAGGGCCATTTCAAACTTATCACAAAAAACTTCAAAGAAGTCACATGGAAATAATTTGGCTTAAAGGACTCTCAAATAAGTCACAAGGCAAACAAAAACTACCACGTATAGGCAAAGAGGTCTTTTAGGTCAAAAAATAAATCAACCCAAGTAATAGAATCCAAACACAAAAGGTAGACTACCTAGGCCAAAATTAGACAAGGATTTAGCATAAACCTAATTAGTTTAGGATTTATACTTTGAAATTTTGAGTTTCAAATTTAATTGAAAAAGACTTGGATGTTCTAAGGCAAAATATCTAGACTAAAATGGGCAGCAAAACCATGCATTTGAAATAAGAATGTATAATAATAGTTTTGGAACTTGGTTTTGAAAATAATAAGTGTTTTGGAATGATTTAGGTAGCATAACAATTCTCCTTCAAAGAAATGGTAAATAATGGTTTTTTGATAAAAAATCCAAGTCAAATGTTTGATATGAAATGGGTAGTGTAACGATGCCTCATTTGAACAAGTGACACACAAGAAACCTTGGAATAAAAAACTCTAAGGAAAAAAGTGTGACACAAAATAGGTAGAGTAACACCTCTTAGGCTAAAGGGGTGTGAAAATAATGTGATGGTTTTGAAATTGTTCCATCTTATAAATATAAAGAAACAATTTTAGTATAAAACACACATGTAAATCAAAGAAAATATAAATAACATTATTGGCTCATACTATCCCTACAACTAACACAAGTGTGTGTAGCTTCTACCAAAGTTTTGATAATATACCAATTATTGTGAAGAATTAATTATTAATGTAAAAATTAAATAACATGTGTAGTTAGATTTTTTACACCACCTTTTATCTCTTAAACATTATTATGTGGCATGATATTAGAATTAGGAACACTCAACATTTGGTAAGATATTTTACAGCAAGTGGGGTTGAAAAAAATATAAAAGTTTTGAACACACTAAATGGTCCCAAGTGTGGCTAACACAAGGGCACAATCACATCAATTAGGTTCATATCTACTAGCTTACTATTTAAAAGTCTATTCATTTACACAATGACTCTAGCCATGTACTATTTAGTGGCATTCGATGTTTAACAAGACCTGATAAAGGTTTTAGTTAGGATTGAAGAGGCTAACCACTAAGTCCCCTAAAAATCATTGTATCACATGTCTAATTTATATACCACACCATAGAGTGGGGTTGGTAAAATTCTAGGAGATGAAACCCCAAGTCAATATACCTCTAAAGAACTTGTGAGGGACAAATAAGCTACCACCCATAATCCATATGTAAGAAAATAAAATGGAAAGACTTTATCAAATTTTTTTAGTCACCCAAGTCACTCAAAGCATGAGGAGAGCATACAGTACATTATTTTTGACAAGACCAAACAAATAATTAAATAAACCAAGTGTTTTTGGTTACTTGAGTTCCTTATAAGGGATAGGGGGAGAATATACATGCAATAGTTTCTAACTTTCCAAAAATAAAAAATATAATCTATTAACTTTGAAACTAAGTAAATAATAGACAAAAAATGAAAAAAACTATAAAGATTTCTAACTAAAGTGTATATTCTTTTTAATATCACTAACTCAAATGTGATTGATTTTTTTGACCTCTTGATCTTGTTTGTATTTGTAAAATTGAAATGCAAAAATACAAGTTATGTTAGGTCAATTTTAAGCACCAAACAAAAGTGTATGTGAGATTTAAAAATGTCTAAGCCTCTCTCCCTACCTTAGTTCCTACAAAAATGTTAGAGGGTTTGATTATCTATAGGCCAAAAAGTAAATGAATACACAACATTCATTTTGAGCTCTTAGGTTTTTGAAAACACATATAGAAGTTATCATTTATGAAATAAAGTGAATCTACCTTTTTCTATGAAGCCACTATTTTCCTTAAGATAGATACAGACATAGAATAAAATTTAGCAAAGTCATCATTAAACAAGGTGAAGACACAAATTAGATATGGTGAAGCCATTGATTATAAAATAGAAAATAAGCAAACTAAATGCAATTTTACTTGGATAAGTCATTATTTAGTAGGGTCAAAGCCACCAAATACTAATAGAAATTTTGTTGTTTTAAATCCACCATTTCTACACAAATAAAGATTAGAAATAAAAAATAGTACTGGCAAAGCCACCATTACATAGGTAAAATCCACCAACTATAAAAAAATAAAATGCTATTATTTTAAAGGTTAAAACTTTAGACATGAAGAACTAAATGCAATTGTTAAAAAAAATTAAGGTTGTACATCATTCTCCTTGGACATACATGATTTGTGATCCCACTAAGTGTGCCATTATGTATCTTAGGAGTTAAAATTGCACAAAAACATTGATTAGTTATTTGTTAGTCCAAATGATAACAAATTAAGCATTAAAATATAATAGAACTAAACACTCTTTCATTAAAACTAGGGGGAACATAACATAATGAATAAGATCATAAAATAGATATACAAAAAATATAATTAATTTACCTCCCTTATCGAATTTGATGTACACTTATTGGCATAAGGATGTTCTTTCTTAAACTATGAAAATTAGAGACTCTTTTAAATGCTTATCCATGGTGGTAGCACTTCTCCAATGGTCACTTCTGATTTGATGTGAAGCTTTAGATAAAATGAGCATTATAACACTACTCTCAATGGCTTCTTAAAGGTATTCCAGCATAATAACCTTACACATAAAATCTTGTTGGCATATGGTGGGGGAACTTGTATTTATATTTCTAAGATCTAATTATAACCCTATAGAGGTTAGGTTAAACTCTAACTTTGATTGAGTCTAAATTAACCTAGGTTGAGTCAGGTTAACCTTAGGTTGGGTCAAATCACTCATCAAATCTTGACACCTCAATTTTAAATATTTATGAGCCATGACAACTCATATTATATATTTTTGATGTTGTGACTCATTTTTTTTGAAATATTTAGGAAATAATAAAACACTTTATTTTCTCTTTTGACCTTTGACTTCATATTTGGATAGAAAGTCATTTTTAAATAAATGAAATTAGCTAATTTGATTTGGAATTTTTATTTAGTCAATTTAATTAAGATTTGTAATGTAATTAATCTTGCTTAGTTATTTTTTGATTTTTCTAATTGTTTTAAATGTTTTGAATTAATAATTCAATAGGTCAAGAATGTTAAATTACTAAGCCATAAGTTGACTAAAGTTGAAACTAAACTAGGTTATTAATGCATACAAGGTAATTCCACAAATAATTAAGTTTCTCCATGTTTCTAAGAAATTAAATATCTTAAGCATATGAATTTGATATATTAATGTGATTTTTAGACTTAGATTATGTTGTATGCTAAAAATTTAACTAAATTCTAGTTTATGCATGAAAGTGGCCAAAACTGAGTGTCTACACCACCAACTAGCTTAGGTCCATCAATGATTTACAAAATTCAACCCTTATTACATATGTTGAGATAATACTTGGGTTGTAAAACCATTCAAATCTCAATCAAATGATCATTTAAATAATCAATATATGTATGTTTGATTTAACAAAGCAACATATATACCCTATAATTTATAACATTAATATGAAATATAAATAATGTTAATCATGTTTCATTTCAAATTATATTGGCACCTCAATATCACAATGATATTTTAATCAAATCATCTTGTGAATCAAACAAATTATTCCCATATTCTAAATATCACTGCCTCTAAAAATTATGCATTATTCCTTCATTCTTATAATAATGCGATTAGAAGTATCTTACTCATAAGATAAAATTAATTTTTTCCCCAAAAAAATCTACACATTTGTCCATATAAATTGGATTTTTTTATTATATCAACTCATGCTTTTGAAACCACTTCATAATGTTAGAGTAAAAACTTCATTAAATGAAATAATCATACTAAAAATTCAACATAGAAATGAATATTCAAATGAAGTAATGGACTAATAATCTATGTAAGTAGTTTTAAATGTTAAAAATTTGGTCTTAAATATGATATAATGATTTGGATTACATAAGTTCTTAGAAAAGAGAGAGGGTGGAAAAAATAAGCATAACACTAGAAACCTTACTAGCTAAACTCAGTAATGAATTTAGCCATCAAATAATAAATTATGTATTTAAAGATAAGTCACCTGAGAGTGTTATCCAATTTAAATCATTTCTTAGATAGTTAAATGTGAACCCATTTCATAAGAGAGCTTTAAGGGATTAAGTGTTCAGTTTACGTGGTTATGAATAAAAGAATAGATTTAGATAAGAAAATTTGAGATGGATATATAATAAAATATAAAAAACCTCAAATAAATTTTTTGAAAATCAATAAATACTTTCAACTTATTAATAACCATTATTAATATATAAAAAATTTAAAAAATATATGAATTATATCATATAAAATATCTTACCATTATTACATACTTATAGTGATATGGTAATCTCCATATACTTGGCCTTCAATATAATGAATACTTATGAAAATACAACCAATATTGATCCATCTAAAAGAAAAAATTTATAGAAAAGTAAAACAAGCTAAAAATAAAAATAAAATAAAAAAATAAATAGAAAGAACTATTTGTAGATCAACTTCAAATGATGTCCATTGACTAATTAACACAACCAATTTCCATCCATATATTTCAAATGAAAAGTATTTTTCCCATGTATGGTAGCAATTTTGTAAGGTCCCAACTAGAGAGAATCAAATTTCTAATGTTTACCTATAGCTTCATGAGCTTTGTCCCAATAAAGTACTTGGTCACCTACCTTAAAAAAATTATTAGATATATTTTTATCAAAAAAAATCTTCAAATTCTCTAGAATTTTCTAATTTTTTCAAAGTAGTATCTCTATTTTCATCTAGGGATATTAAATCATTGAGTCTTTGTTTAACTAGATTAGTTTCTTCTAATAAATATTATAAAGTAGTATGAGCAGATGAAATTTGAGGTTCAATTGTTAATGTAGTTTCAAATCCATATGCTATCATGAAATAATAATAACTTGTGGTTAATTTAACAATCATTCGGTCATCCCGTAATGCCTCAAAAATCTTAATATGTCAATTCTTTTTATTCTCACAAATAAGTTTATTCATAATATAAATCATTTTTTAAATTATTTATTTGGCCTATCCATTCCCTTGAGGATATAACTTAGAATAATAACTTGATATAATAGAATAACATACTAAAAAATCTAAATATTCATTAGAAAAAATTGAGGACCATTATTTGAAAAACTGAACTTTTAAGCATTTTTGCTTCAGGACATTTTGTAAAATACTTTGTAATAGTTAAAATATATCGATGTTCATTAAAATTAGGTGGATTAATATTATAAATAAAATTAATTCCATATTTAGTAAATAATTTTTTAGTAATTACAGGATTCAAAGGCATTATTGATCATTTATCTTTCCTAATAAATAATTGCCAAGGCATACCTGAATGTACTAGCTTATAAGCATCTTGGAATAACATAGGCCAATAATAACCTACACTTAATTTTTTATAAGTTATAGTTTTTAATGAATAATGACCTCCACAACTTCCTTCATGATAACCCTTAAGAATGTTTTGGTTTTGATCATGGGTTAGGCATCTTAGTAATACACTGTCTCTATTTCTATAAAAAAAAAAATCCCATAAACAAAACTTTAAGGATTGAAATATCAAAGATATTTATATTTTATCAAAATTATTAGGACAAATTTGATTTTTAAAATAATAAACTAAATCATGAGACCAATCATCTTTAGTCAACAAATAATCCTAATCATTCAGTTCATGTCCAAACTTTTTTTTTTTTTTAAAATCAACCACCTTTATGGACTAAAAATGTGGTTTAACATTAGATGAATCATCAAAAAATAAAAATAAAACATTTATGATAAAAAAATTATGCTCAAATAAATGCTTTTATAAATCATTTTCCTTTATGGTTTTTTAGGTTTTTAATTCAAGATCAAATTCTTGTATTTTCAAAATCCATTTCGCTAACCTTTCTTGAATGGTTGGTTGTTTTAAAAGACAAGATAAAATAGACACATTGGATCATAAAACAACATTATTTCCTATCAATAAATAATTAAATTTAATTAATAAATAAACTAATGATAAAATAGATTTTTTAATGAGGGGTACTTTATTTATATATATTTCAAAACTTGACTCTTATATCCAATAGGTTTTTCATCATTTTCATCAGCCTGAGTGCTTACAACATCTATAACTTTATCTATTACATTTACATAAAGAAATAAAGGTCTATATAAATTAGGCTTAGCAAGTAAAGGTAAACTTGTAATGACATTCTTAACATTATTAAAAGTAGAATCATCGCCTACATTCCACACATATGATTAATTTTTCTTTAACAAAATCTGTAAATGATTTGACTTATCAGTAAAATATGATATAAATTTATGTGCAAAATTAATTTTTTCAAATAAATATCTAAGACCATACTAGTCTTTAGGTGGTGGTAACTCTTTGATCACATTAATATGTTCAAGGTCAATTGAAATACCATATTTAAAAATAATATGACCTAATAATTTGCCTTTAGTAACACCAAATATAGATTTCTTGGGGTTGAGATAAATACCATACTTTATACATATAGTGAAAAATTCATGAAGATGATCTAAATGCTTCATTCTCTTTTTAGAATAGATTATAAGGTCATATAAGTAAACATGAATGATAATGCTAAATAAATAAGTAAAAGCTACATGCATAGCTATTTTAAAGGTAACACCTACATTCATGATACCAAAGTGAATCATATTAAAAGAAAAAGATCCTTTTTTATTAGTGAATTTCATTTTATGTCTATCATCTAGATTAATAAATATCTGATTGTAACCAAAAAATCTATAAAGTAAAGACGTCAATTTATATCTTACAACTTGTTGTATAATTTGATCAATATTTGGGAGATAAAAATGATCCTTTACACTATCCTTATTTAAATATCTAAATTATACACATAGTCTAATGTCACTATTCTTTTTTATGTACAAGTACTAAATTAGCTACCTATTCAAAATATGTTATAGGAAAAATAATGCCACCATCAAGCATCTTATCAAACTCTTTACTGATGGTGTCTTCCACCTAAGGTCTTACCCTTATTATTTTATACCTAATAATTTTAATACCAATTTTAATAGGGATATCATGTATCATAATATCAATATCATAACCCTTAAGGTCTTTATAAGACATGCAAAAAATACCAATGAATTATTTAAAACGTTTAATGAATTTTACCTTATCTTTAGGTGTACATTTTACTACCAAATAAAAAAGCTTTGGATCCTCTTTATTTATAAGATTTATAATAATATTATTTCTAATAATTCTTCTAGAAGGCTCCTTTGTCTGTGATATCTTAGGTTGATCATTAAGGGTAAACATTGATTCCAAAATCACAAACCAACATGTAATTTATTAGTATTTAATTGTAAGTAATATCCATAAATAAATATGTAATCATCATTATAAAAATAATTACTTTCCATAAAAAAATATCAATATGTTCATCAAAAATGAAAATAGGCCAATTTTCATTTAAATCAGGAATTTTAGGTTTGAAAAATTCTGAAAATGAAAAATTAAAAAAAAGGTCTATTTCAATCAAAATAGGATTAGAGACAAAGATAACAAGTCTATCAAATCATAAATTGAATTCTTTGAGTATGTGAGTAATATTAAAACTTCAAAATTTTCAATTAAGTCTCAAACCTTTTGAGTATATCAATGAAGATGAGTTTGGTTGATATTATAAACCTTTCTTGTCTAAAAATTAATTCAAAATCTCTAGAAACTTATAATTGTTTGATATTTGGATCTATAGCCTATTCAAATCCTAAATATAAGGATTTAGATTCTAATGTGTTATTATTATTATTATTATTATTATTATTATTATTATTATTATTATTATTATTATTATTTTATTATTATTATTATTATCAAATAATAATTTATAAGCATAACTAAATACTTTACATATAAGATAAATAAGACAAATTCCTACACCACTACTAGCTTGTGAATAAGCACCATCAAAATACAAAGACCACAAATCATTCTCAAAAAAAGACATCTTGTTATTTTTTTAGGTTCATATAGAGTTAACAACTCATATGTACCAAATATTATAAATTCATAAGCAATAGTATGAGGTAAAGAGTCAATAGGATTATTGGACCAGTCTTCTCTATGAATAAAAACAATCTCATTTCCTAATGGAACCCATGTTGTATATTTACTGATAAATGTACCTATTTTTTTTTACCAATCTATAACTAGAAGCATGGAATAATTTATAAGAATGTATAAAATTTGAACATTAGTCTGTAATATCCCTTTCTTAGGGTCTCTTTTTTTTTAACAAAAGCTCTGATACCACTGTAATATCCCCAACCAATAGGGACTATAGAAAGACAAAAGCTCTGATACCACTGTAATATCCCCAACCAATAGGGACTATAGAAAGACAAAAGCTCTGATACCACTGTAATATCCCCTACCAATAGGGAATATAGAAAGACAAAAGCTCTGATACTACTATAATATCCCCTGTTTCCCTTCAATTTTGAAATTGGATATTTTTTTGACTATTCCTCTGTATTTTGCTTTTTGATATTTTGCATGAATAAAGATACAATTTTGCAAGATAAATTCAAATAAACAAATAAACCATAGTAAATCTCTTAACTCACAAATTAGTGCTCTTATTATTCTTCAAAATGATTACAATAATGTATCTCTGGCATGCATATTAAGTAATACAAATATCATCTCAAAACCTGATCTTTTGCAAATCTGGAATGGCTCTTGAGTTACTGTGTCAACAACACAGTCACCGACGTCAGTTGATATACTGCCGATGTCGGTATCTGTCAGTCAGCTGCTCTGCCGATGTCGATCTGAAGTAGGTCGATGTCGGTCACTGGTATGCCAATGTCGGTTCCTGTGTCCCCTACGGTGCTATTCGACCTATGTCAAAATGGTATGAAATTGTACAAATCAGTAGGGATTCTATACAAAAGCAAGATATATGCTACAACTTGTATTCTGGATCCCTGATCTCAAGATCTCTATCTGGATAATTTATTAAATCAAAACATAATGAAATAAATACTTGAAATACCTGTGATAACTTTGATGTGAAGTTATCTCCCAAACTTGTAAACCTCTGTGATAACTTTTGTATGAAGTTATCTCTCAAATCGGCAATAGATCAGCTGATATTTCACAGCCTCTAAATCGCACACACTGAAGAGTGGACGTTCTTTAGTGCAAACAAAATATTGGAACCCTTGGCTCAGTCTTCTTAGAAGAAATCTTCACAATCAATAATCATAATCTCATAATCCTAATGGCCTCTCTCCAATAATAAACCCTTATATCCTCAAAAAGGTGTGCTTGCCCTAATTAGGGTTTCATAATTAAGAATTAGGGTTTCTTAATTAAAATATGCTAAATAATTAATATTCAATTAAATCAATCAAATATTAATATCTCCCTCAATATATGTCTGATCCTCAAACTAATTGAAGCTAGTGAATTAGGGAGTAATTCTACACATGACCATAGCAAAATAAGGGTGCTCTGCTGCATGTCAAAAGTCCCTAAATAATAGGAGCTCAAGCAAACAACATCCACAAGAGCCCAAATGAAAGCCAATTGTAGAAATTTTGCTAATTGAATCCAAGCCAATCTCCATCATGACCCTCTATCCATCCTATCAGCCTACAAAGGTCACATAATAGGCTAATCATCAACTCTAAAGATGTCACCTGAAAAGGGGACATGACAATCTGCCCCTCCTAAAATTGCTTATCCCTAAGCAATCTCGACACAACAAACCAATCAATCCACCTGGATCCCATATGTTGTCATGATCTATACTAATGACAATCAATACAAGATCTTGCAATATCCTCTGAAATATAAACAAGAGGAATCCATATGTGAATCAAGAACCACTCCTTAGCTGGACCCCAACTCTATAACTACCACAGTCAGAAACCCATGTGACACCAACTCTCAAGATATCAAAACTCAAGTAGAATGGACAACTCAAACTGCCAAAGTCACAAATACCATATACACATTCCACCATGTTATGTCTATCACAACTCTCATCCCATGGCATCAAAACATTCCATAACTAATGACAAGCACTTATAGTGTAATGTCGATAAAATGGGCCACTCTTAATTAGTAGCTCAGACTATAATCTAGAAAAAACTAACTGCAACTGATCACTAACCAAGCCCAAACCAACTACTACCTTCAAAGACACCTCTAAAGGAGTAGTATCACAAATAGGAACCAAACCAACTACTGGCTCACCAAAATCACAACTGATCCCTGATACAACCTCACTAGTCCCTATGCCATTAGTAGTAGAGACCATCACCATATCACATTGACTACAATGCTCAACTGTAGCACCCAACTCAACTGAATCTAACTTTAGTGGAAATGAACTAGGTAAGCCAACACTAGCATCAAGGATAGATATATGCTCATCCCCACTATCTCTAATGATCTCGACTATGGATATCCTTGGGTCACTAGATAACACACCCTATGACTACACTTACTCTGGTAAAGACTGAAGTTGCTCTAACTCTATGGTCACCTCCACCAAATGAAACTGTGACTCCTCATAAGCCAACTGTGTACTCTCAAGAATCTCAGAAGTCACCTTGAGCTGCTGAGTAAGCTCACTCACCTTATCTTCCTTGACCAATAATGCATCATATGTTGTGTTTACCCACTCCACAAGATAATATTTGTTGGCTACCAACTACATATAATCCTATCTCAGAATCTAGATAGCCTCCCATAAAGAGTGGATCTCTGTCAAGGACAAATAACTACCTCCTTGCTCAATGTTAGTAAGAGAACCCCATCCAAAAATTGCTAACAACTGATGAGCAGCATCAAAATGCTTGCAATTGGTAGTAATGTCTCACTCACTAACTCTCAACTGACTAGACACATGATGGCACTGGCTAGATTGTCTCCTATAATCCTCCTTTGATGCACGGTCCAAAAGAGTAGACTCAGAATCACTTATCTCTAGAGTACTACCATCCATACTCTGTGAATCAACTCCAAAGCTCATATCAACATCAAGAGTATCAAAAATTGTAGAATCAATGTCTGACTCCTCCATATTGAAAGAAACTACCGAAGAAACTAAGTCCTCAAAACTGTCCACTACATTCTCCTAGGTGACATCTGCTATAATCAGATCCTAGGACTCTTTTAAAATCTCTATCATATCTGAGAGATCATCAACACTTAGTGTACTAACATCTAAGCACACCTCCACACTCTGAATGGAAGCATCATACTCATCCTCATCTAACTCTGAAGAGGTTGCTGCTAAAACTATCTCATCATCACCATCTCTTATCTCATGAGAATCATGGGACATGTTGCTGTCCTGTCTAACTAATCTATAGTGCTCTCTCCTTAGATTAACAAAGTGATCAAAATACATCCTCTTTCAAACCTTAGGTGATAATAACTCCCACTCCTCATTCACTGCCATAAGTGTGTCAGCAAATAGGGGCTCTCCTGTCGCCTCCTCTGTTGGAGCCTCTAGTTCCTCTTGAACAAACATAGGCCATGTAGGCCTATCAGTTATCCTGAAATGGGTCAGTGGGGGTCTTTGATTAATAGTAGTACTCATGTTATCTCCTTGCTTTTCGTTTTGTGTTGTGGACCCTTTAACAATGGATGCAATACTCTGTGTTAATTTGTCTTCGAATGTAGGGTCTGAAAAAAATTCATTTAACCTCTTCAAACTTTGTTTCAGCTTCTCCATATCCTTGTCCCATTATTTCTGAGTACTTGAAGTACCCATGATTTACTAGCTGGTTCAATGTCCAAACTACCCAAACTACCCAACAGGATGGCAAGAATTTAGCTCTGATACCACTATAATATCCCTTTCTTAGGGTCTCTTTTTTTTAACAAAAGCTCTGATACCACTGTAATATCCCCAACCAATAGGGACTATAGAAAGACAATAGCTCTGATACCACTGTAATATCCCCAACCGATAGGGACTATAGAAAGATAAAAGCTCTGATACCACTGTAATATCCCCTACCAATAGGGAATATAAAAAGACAAAAGCTCTGATACTACTATAATATCCCCTGTTTCCCTTCAATTCTGAAATTGGATATTTTTCTAACTATTCCTCTGTATTTTGTTTTTTGATATTTTACATGAATAAAGATATGATTTTGCAAGATAAATTCAAATAAACAAATAAATCACAGTAAATCTCTTAAATCACAAATCAGTGCTCTTATTATTCTTTAGAATGATTACAATAATGTATCTCTGGCATGCATATAAAGTAATACAAATATCATCTCAAAACCTGATCTTTTGCAAATTTGGAATGGCTCTCGGGTTGTTGTGTCAACAACATAGTCATCGATGTTGGTTGATATACTACCGATGTCGGTCTCTATCAGTCGGTTCCTCTATCGATGTCAGTCAAAAGTAGGCCGATGTCGGTCACTGGGATGCTGATGTCAGTTCTTGTGTCCCCTGTGGCACTATCTAGCCTGTGTCAGAATGGTATGGAATTGTATAGATCAGTACAGATTCTGTACAAAATTGAGATATATGCTACTGCCTATATTTTGGATCCCTAATCTCAAGATCTCTATCTAGACAATTTATTAAATCAAAACATAATGAAATAAATACCTGAAATACCTGTGATAACTTCGGTGTGAAGTTATCTCCCAAACCTGTAAACCTCTGTGATAACTTCTATATGAAGCTATCTCTCAAATTGGTAATAGATCAGCTGATATTTCACAGCCTCTGAATCACACACACTGAAGAGTGGACGTTCTTCAATGCAAATAGAATACTAGAACCCTTGGCTCAGTCTTCTCAAAAGAATTCTTCACAATCAATAATCAATAATCATAATCTCATAATCCTAATGGCCTCTCTCCAATAAGAAACCCTTATATCCTCAAAAAGGTGTGCTTGCCCTAATTAGGGTTTCATAATTAAGAATTAGGGTTTCTCAATTAAAATATGCTAAATAATTAATATTCAATTAAATCAATCAAATATTAATATCTCCCTCAATATATGTCCGATCCTCGAACCAATTGAAGCTAGTGAATCAGGGAGTAATTCTGCACATGACCATACCAAAATAAGGGTGCTTTGTTGTGTGTCAAAATTCCCTAAATAATAGGAGCTCAAGCAAATGGCATCCACAAGAGCCCAAATGAAATCCAACTATAGAAATTCTGCTAATCGAAACCAAGCCAAGCTCCATCATGACCCTCTATCCATCCTATCAGCCTACGAAGTTTGCATAATAGGCTAATCATCAAGTCTGAAGATGTCACCTGAAAAGGGGACATGACATAGTCATACACTAAATTATTTCATCTTGAGAAATTTTGATAACGATATCTCTAAATTTACCATATCTTTTCATTTGATGAAAATCAAACCCTGTAAGTTTCCTATTATTTATTTCATAAGATAAGTTTCCTAAATAATCAAAAATAAACTTAGTCATTATATTATTTGATGCACTAGTATCTAAAATATAATTATGTATGATTTTATCTATAAATTTAATTGATATATAAAAAGGAAGTATGTAATTAGCAGAGGATCATTTATCTAAGCATAGACAGTGGAATGAGAATGTTCCTGATCTTTGTCTTCTTCTTGAAATATAAAAACCTCCTTAGAATTTGTATTTTTCATAGCATCATTTATTTTATCAAGCTATCCTATTAAACCAACAATGTACAATAATAAAAATATTGCCTTTATAGTAACCAAATTATCAATAATATTATAAGTACATTTGGATGACATATTTGCATGTAATTTTTTGGATTACAGGGAGGGTATTAAGAATTAATAAATCAATAGATAAAATATTATTTTTTGGGTAACTAATTATAGCATGGTTAGATGTAACATTATTCTATGTACCTTTGCCTTTATCTTGATTTTTAGAAGAAAATTGATTATTAGTTGTATTATATTTTTTATTAGAATGATCTTTTTGTATTATATTAACAACATAAGAAGTTTTAGAACTAATTTCATTTGAAGACTCACCAGCACTACACATATTTATATTATTAACAAGGTCAATAGATATACTATATTTTCCTTGAATATATCTTTAAAATTATTACATAGTTATGCATGTGTCAGGATCAAGATCTAATTCACAAACATTATAATATTGAAATTTGTATTGTATTTTACCCATTTAAGAAGAAAACGATTTACCTAATGAAGAGGTTTTATCATATAATTGTCTTTTAAAAGTGACCATCTCATTTATAAGACTATCAATGGATTTTAATTTTTTTGCATTATCAAAATTCAAACATGTTGTAGATCTATTGTTAAAACTAACATGTTTTAACTTCTTTTCATATTCAATACAAAAATTTATAATTTCATCATAATCTATATTGTATTCATATTCTAAATCCATTTTATATTTTAAAGGTAAAACATTATAAAAATATAGTCTTGCCAATATTCTGGTAGGTCTAATCTCACATGGGATCATTTGCTACATACTAGTAAATCTACCAATAAAATGATAAATGGTTTCTCTTATATCAATAGAAATATTTACTAACTCATTAACCAATCTAAAGTCTTGTCTAGGCTTACCAAAACAAAGTTCTAGATATTATTCAATATCATTCCAATTACTAATTATGCCAAAAGCAATATTGATAAAAGCTTGATAAGCTCTTTCTTAAAACATTTGTGAAAAAACTCTTAGAGAAAATTTTTCATTTAAAATACTCAAAGTTGTGAAAATTAATATAAAATAATCTAAATGATCTTTCCATGATTTTTTGAGACTTTCAAAAAAATTAGGAATATTAAGACTTTTTAATGAAGGAAGCTTACCTAGGTGAACATTGATGTTAATACACTACCTATAGTAAAACACAAATCTACTCATAGATTAGCATGTCAAGATGGTAAAAAAAACATTTATAAAAAAAAACATAAGCGCTCTTTCAGAAATTGAATTAGCTGGTTTGCATGTAGGTGGGAAACTAATTTGGGAGAATTTGGCAGGAGGTACAGACCCTAGAGGAACAGTAGGGGGTGTTGGAAAGCATGTAGGGCTAGAATTTTTGGATGATGGAAAGTCTTCATGTGTGAACATGCCTTTTAGTGGGGTTTGTGGCCCCCCACTGAATCATGTGTCAGGGCAGGATATCGAGAAGGATAAAGATAGTATTGATTCTAATAAGGAAAAGTCTTCAAAAGGAATGCAGGTAGGGATCTTAGAATGAAGGACATGGTCATCTCTATTTGGTAAAAAACCTACCAGAAAATCTATTTTCCCACTGGTGACTTCTAAATCCTGTTGGGAGAAAGGTGAGTTTCAAGTTTTTATCCCAGATCCTTTACTTGATTTTTCTGTGTCTTCAATGGAATTTACCTTAGTGGGAAAAATTTTAGGAGCAAGACCAGATATAGATTCTCTTAAAAAAATGGTTAAAAGGAATTGGATTATTCGAGGAGAGGTAGATATTACACCAATGTTGAATGGGTTCTTCTCATTTATATTCAATTTTAAGGAAGATATGAATATGGTTCTTAGTAGAGGACTATGGTTCTTTGGTAAATGTTCTCTCACTATCAAAAAATGGGAGCCAAATATGGATCTATTAGATTCTTTTTTCTTAACTACTCCCATCTAGGCAAGACTCCTTGGTCTCCCTCTAGAATTTTGGCATGAGGACATTTTTAAAGGAATTGCTAGTTCTTTTGGTGAACTTGTGGCATTTTTTAATGCTACGACTTCTAGAACTAAACTTTAAAGTGCTAGACTTTATATTAAAGTGGCAGATCTGAATCATCTCCCAGAAAAGGTTGAATTAATATCCAAGTTTGGTAAGAAAACTCAAGAATTTTTTTTGAAGATTTGCCCAACTCATGCTATGCTTGTAAGAAACAAGGGAATTTGGTTAAGAATTGTCCTTTTAGGAGTAAAAATCATCCAAGAAATGTTTTGGATGTGAAAGAAGTTAAGGTCTAGCAAAAGAAAATATGGAAAATTAAGGAAGATCATTGGCAGGAGCAAAAGAATAATGAACATCCAAAAGTTCTAAATGCAGAAATGAACAAAGATTATTCTATTGAAGACTCTAATGCTTTATCTATAGAGGGGGATAAAGAGCTTTCTTTAAATAAAGTCAACTCTTAGGAAGAAGGACATGATTTGCAAATAGAGATCATAAAATCTGAACAATTAATAAAGGATCTGACAGATCTATCAAAACAAATTGTTGTCTATCAAAGTATAGAAGATCAATGCAGAGATGAAGAAGACAAAAATGTGTTAGAGGTAGGTGAATTTATGCTTGAAGATGGAAATAAATCAGAGGAGGGAGAGCTTCTTTCTTCTCAACCTAGGAAGAGAGAGGTGTTATCTAAGGATGGCAATGATTTTCCTTTGAATGAGCCTCCCCCTAAAGAAGAGAGAGAGGCTACAGAAAACTCAAAGCATAAACAAAACCAAAGGAAAAGGGTTGAAAAAAAGAACAACACTAAGGGAGTAGAAACTAGAAGTAGCAAAGTAGATCAGCAGACGAAATCTACTATTTCTATCTCGAATAAATATGGAAAAGGAACTGAACTGTACTCTAAGGTGAAACCGGATGTTGGCTCCCCAAACAAACTTGGAAGAAGATCCATACAGAAAACCAGAGAGTCAAAAAGTATTCAAAATATTGTTGATGGTAGGTAGGCAACTATTCTAGATTTTGCCCCTAAAAAATAGATATGAAAATCATAAGTTGGAATATTAGGGGGTTGAATAGTATTCATAAAATGGATATTGTTAGGAATTTTGTTAGAGAATAAAACCCTGATTTTCTCTTGCTCCAAGAAACCAAAATGAATAAAGGGAAATGAAAACATATTAAAGATTTTAAAAATTATTCTATAAATGCTAGTAGTTCAGAAGGTGCATCAGGGGGAACACTGATATTATGGAAGAAGAATTATTATTCTAGAACTATTATTATGGCTAGTAAATATCTCATGATTGTAAAAATTACAAAAGTGGACTAGAAGGAGGATTGGTATATTGTAAATATTTATGCTCCTAATATTAAGAACCTAAGGAAAAAGGTATGGGAGTCTATTTCTAGTTTTAAAGGTAAGGACTATTTTGGATGATGGATTATAATGGGAGACTTCAATGTGCCTCTCTATGATCATGAGAAAATGGGAGGTAATGCTACCCAAATGGAAGGGAGATTAGACTTACAAGAGTTTATAAATAAATAGGGACTAATGGATATGGAACTCCAAGGAATTCAGTTTACTTGGAGTAATAAGAGAGTAGGTAATGAATGTATTTAGGCTAGGCTTGATCATGCCCTTATTTCTCCTAAATGGATAAAATAATTCATCTGTAAGCTGGAAGCATGCCATAAAATTGGATCAGATCATTTTCCTCTCATCTTCACTACTGCTAAAATTAATTCTAAGAACTTTCCTTTCAGATTTGAGAAGATGTGGATGCAACACCCACAGTTTGAAAGTAAATTGGAAGAATGGTGGAATATTGATATTGAGGGTAAAACACTCTTTAGAGTTGTGTCTAAGCTCAAAAATGTTAAAGGGGAAGTTAAAAAATGGAATAAAAATAGCTTTGGAAACATCTTTGAGAATAAATTTGCTATCAAGGAGGAAATTCTTAAAACATAGGAAAAAATTCAGAAGGAAGGATATACTTCTGATCTCCTTATTGAAGAAAATGAAAAGTTGGCTCAATATCATGATATCATTACTAAAGAAGAAATCTATTGGAGACAAAGATCTAGAATGTTATGGTTGAGAGAAGGAGATAAAAACACAAAAAATTTCCATCTATCCAATCTAAAGCATAGAGCTAAAATTCACATATCACACCTAAAAAAGGGAGATCTGAAGATTATAGAGGAAAAGGAAATAAAGGAGGAAATGGAGTCTTTTTTCTCATCCTTAATGAATGTTGATCCCAATATAAATTTGGATAGTCAATCTGAAATCCTAAGAGTGATTCCTCTGTTGGTTTCGAAGGAACAAAATAAAATGTTAAGCTCAATTCCTAAGGACGAGGAAATCTTCAAATCTGTGTGTTTTCTAGGAGGAGATAAAGCCCTTGGACCGGATGGTTTCCCCATGTTTTTATTTCAAAAACTTTGGAAATTTGTTGGAAAAGATGTTAGTGATGTTGTGAAGGAATTTTATGGAGCAAAATAGATGCTTAAAGAAGTTAACTCTACCTTTCTGTGTTTGATTCCCAAGAAAATTGGTGTTGATTCTCCTGATCAGTTTAGACCGATCAGCCTCTGTAATTCTTTCTATAAAATTATCTCCAAAGTTCTTACTTCCAGACTTATTCAAGTGATTCCTTTGATAATTGTTGATCAGTAAAATGGATTTATCCTAGGTAGACAAATCCTCAACTCTATTATCACTACACATGAAAATATTCACTCATTGTCATGTTCTAATAATCAGGGGTTCATTATGAAAGTTGACATTGCAAAATATTATGACATGGTTGATTGGCTATTCCTTTCAAATAGTCTATTAGCTTTTGGCTTTGACCAAAATGTGGTTGGTATTATTTATCAATTGATTTCTACTTCCTCTATTGTTGTTTTGGTAAATGGAAGCTCATCCCATTTCTTTTATCCTTCTCGGGGATTGAGATAAGGTGACCCTTTATCCCCCATCCTTTTTGTAATTATGGCTAATTGCTTGGGGAGATATATTGGGGATTTGGTCCATAAAGGTTTATTTAAGGGTTTAAAACCTTCTTCCCATCCTCTAATTTGTTCTCATGGACAATTTGTGGATGATACTATCTTTATGGGGAAAGCTGAAGTTAAGGAAGTAAGAAATTTGAAGCAAGCTATTAATTTATATTATTCTGCCTCTGGGCAATTGATTAACTGGAATAAAAGTGCAGTGTTCTTTATTAACACCCCTATCTAGAGGCAAAATAAAATTGCTAAATTCTTGAATGTTCTATAGGATCTCTCCCTTCTTCTTACTTGGGTCTTCCTCTTGGTCTGAAAGTCCCTGATGCCTTCTATGAGGATCTTATTAACTAGTTCAGCAAGAAACTTGTGGGATGGAAAGGAAACCTTTTAAGTCAGGCAGGAAAGTTAACTCTTCTCAAAACTTGTCTTCAAAGCATACCTACTTATGCTTTAAGTCTATTCAGAATTCCTATTAAATTTGTAGAGTCTATTGAAAAAATTCAAAGAAATTTCCTATGGATTGGTACTGAGGAAAAAAGGAGAATGCCTTTAATTGCTTGGGACAATGTTTGCAAACCTTTTAGGGAAGGGGGAATAGGAATTAGGAAAATTATAAGTATGAATAAAGCTCTTTTAGCCAAATTGTGATGGAGAGTTTACCATGAAAACAAAGAGTGGATTACTATATGGAAACATAAGTACCTCTTTAATGCTAAATCCCTTTCTGAGTTCTTTTCTTATTCTGATGTAATTCGTCCCTCTTCCATATGGGGGGCTGTTCAGGGGACAAAAAAACTTTAGAAAGAGGATGTTCCTAGAAAGTTGGTAATGGACATAAGGTGAAATTCTGGGATGATGTCTGGTTAAAGGATTATCCTTTGATGGAAGATTTTCAAGATAAGGATTTAGTTGATCAATGTGAGCAAAGATATGGTTTACTAGTTAGTCAGTATTAGCAGAATGATTCCTAGGTGAATTTAATTGATGTTAATCAAGGTTTCAGAAACATCTAATTATCTCTCAATGTTGTCTCTCTTTATCCCTATCTAGAGGATAAGATTATTTGGCATGATGATCCAAGTGGAAAATTTAAAGTCTCTACTATCTTTACTTCAAAGGAAAAGGGTAATCAACCTTTGTGGTCTCAAGCCTGGATGAAGGGGCTTATTCCTAAAATTAATATTTTCTTTTGGACTTTGCTTCAAAATAAAATTCTGACCCTTGATAATTTGCAAAAAAGAGGAATAAATGTGGTTAACAAGTGTATTTTATGCAAAAATGGATTTGAAGATAGAGACCATATGTTTTTGAACTATTCCTACACTCAACAAGTTTGGACTGAGATCCTTAAATTCTAGGGTATAACATGGGTACATCAAAAAAATGTGGATCTAGCTTTTAAAAGCTAGTGTTGCCCCTCAAAGAATCTTGACGTTCATTATTTCCAAAAATTAACACTTCCTCATATATGGTGGGGTATATGGAAAGAAAGAAATAACAGAATATTCAGAAGTAAAGAACTTCCAGGATGGGTGCTTGGTCAGAATATTATTAGAGATATTAAGGAGAATTTTAAATCATAGAGGGATCTTGATCAAACCTTTCAATTTGATAACCCCTTATGATCTGAAAGGCCTAATTTGAAATTTGATAATCCAAGATTGACTATAAAATGGAATGTCCCTCCTACTAGATGGATCAAAGGCAATTTTGATGGAGCAGCTAAAGGGAATCCAATAAAAGTGGGATGTGGAGGAATTTGAGGGATCATATGGGAAATGTAGTTGATGCTATTGATATCCCAATTGGTAAGTTGAATAGTCATATTGTTGAAGCTACTACAGCCCTTTACACCATTAAACTAGTTGTTGAGTTGGGATTTTCCAAATTATGGTTAGAAGGTGATTCTTTGAATATTGTAAACATCCTCAATAACAAAAACTCAATTTCATGGTCTATTGAAGCTATGGTGATGGAAATTAAAGCTTTAATTCTAAAGTTTGAAAAAGTGACCATATCCCATACATTTAGAGAAGCTAATGGGATTGTTGACTAGATAACTAATCATGTTGTTCAAATGGGGCATAAAGTGAGATGGCATGATGTTTTAAATAAACACGTTGATCTCAAAGCACTTATTAATTATGATGCCATTCATTCTAAAGAAGGAAAGATCTGCTTGGATTAGTAATTTAATGATTAAGTGGAATGGCCTTATAGTGGAAAGAGTATCTTCACTAAACAGGTACATTCATGAGAATGTAATGTGGAGTTCGCATGTGATAGCAAATAGGTGATTTCCATTTCATGTGAAGAACATTTGGGTCTATTTTTCTACCTTAAGTGTTTGGGTGTTGTTGGAATATTATTTGCTCTACAAAATGAAGGGTGAACCGTGGAAGCAAGAGCCAAAAAATTGTGAAGACTGGAAGGGTAGATAGGATGTTAGGAAGATTCTTCAGAAAGGGAAAGTGGTAAGTTATCTAGAGTGACTGCATGGATCTAAACCCCATATTATGATGGCATTCTTCAAAAACTAGGTTATGACAGAGTAACTCTCCATGGTGTTATTGTGACACTTACTAAGGATTTCATTACGGAGGTTACAGGGCTTCCCACGAGTGGCATTAAATTCTCCAAGCAGACCAGTATCTCCAATGTGGCATACAAAAAAATTTTGAAGACAGAGGCAGAGGAGAAGCAACTGGAAAAGATTGGAGATTTCTTCGATTTGGAGCAGATAAAAGGAATTTGGAGAGATGTTTTAAGTTGCATTCATGAGTATTTTATCTTAGATGGTAGGAGTAAAAGAGTACATAAATTTCATTTTGTCTTTCTTAATCATTTTAGGCATAAAGACAGGATCTCCTTCCCTTTCTATTTATGATTTTTGTTGCTTCAAAGTCTATTTGCCCATAGAAAGAAAGAATCTAGACCTATTTGACATGAAGGACTAATTCTTATTATAGAAGGCTTTTGCAAAAACAATGCCTTATTTTTGACTCCTTATTCAGACAAAAATAAGGATTCACAGTGTAAAAGGAGTGGAAAAGTGAAGGGGAAAGAAAAATTAAAATCTAAACCTTCCAGTTTTAAAAAACCAAATGTTGAAGAGGAATCTGAGTGGGAAAGTACAGAAAGTTCTGAGAAGAATGTTGTGGAGGAAGAGGAAGGAACAAAAACTGGGGATTTAAGTTTAAATCTGGAAGGTTATCAGGAAAACGAATAAAAAAGTGAGGAAGAAAATGAAGGGGATAAAACAAAGGGTAATACATAATAGAATAATTCTAATCATGAAGATAAACAGACTATGTTTGGAGGAAGTGCTAAAGACACAAATATTGTATTTGAAGATCTATCTTTGATTAGAGAAAAGGAAAATATGGTTCTGATTTCCAATCATCCTATGGAGATTAGGGAAAAAGAAAAGGATGATCATGACTATCATGAAGACCCTACAGAGACAAAAGAGGAGAAATTGATGGAAAGGGAAGACCAAATTGAAAAGGATGAGACCTCTCCTCAGGAGAATGCAGATGATAATTGTGATGCCAGGCAGAGCGACACTAAGCTTTCATTCATGAATTCAGCCAAATTCAAAGCTGATGCTATTTTCCAAGTTGATTCGTAGATATACAAGGAAATGATGGAGTTGAAGAAGAAAGTAGAAATAATGCAACATAACCAAGAAGTTGATAGGATCAAAATTAATAATTTGGAGAAGCAAATGAGTGATATTCCAATTAAACTCAAGGATTATGAGAATAATCTGAGAAGGCTCATCAAGGAAAGCAGAACGAAAATGGAGGAGGTTACTTCAAGCATATGTGTGGCTACAACTAACCTTAGAAAATAAACTAATGAAGAAATAAAATCTTTGGAGGGGCCAAGTAAGAGGACCAGGCAGAGCTCAAGGAAGAAAGCCATGCAAGAAGTCGCTACTTTGGCTGCAATATCCATATAGGAAACTGTAATGATTCGAAATGAAGCTGTGAAGATGATCCTGGAATTAGAAAACTAGGGCCTTCTTTGTTGCTATAGTTTTTGTTCTGGTCCTGTCTGCTGGATGTTATAACTGGTTCTAAAATTTGGTTATTAGTTTTAAGACTTATTTTGAGTTTTTAGGTCTCTGTAAAACCTGTGTTCTTTTTCTTTTTTATGGTTTTGGTCTATGGTTTCAAGTCCTTGTAAAACCTGATTTTGTTGCTAATTTATAGTAAGTTTTAGGAATGTCCTTCCTATTGGGTGTTATCACTTCATCTTTCCTTCTCTGTTAAAGGGTTTCAAGGTCCCTTCAAAACCTACTTTTACCTTAATCTAAAACATTGATATTAAAATAATTTCCATGAATCCAAGGATTCATTAAAAACTAAGATACCTCATCATTATAATATAATTTATTATCTATTTAAAAGCTTTATTATTAGCTTGAAGGCCTTGTATCAAGTCTCAAGCTCTCTATTGAATGTGTGGACCTTGTTATTCCCTTTAAATTTTGAATAGATTTGAATACTAGACTAGACTAATTTAACTCTAAAGATGTATTAAGGTCAATAGGAAAATGTTGTCTTCAATATGAAAAGAGTCAAAAATAAAATGACACCTAGGTGTAGGATTGATAAGTATAATCCACTCTCTTTCCTTACTAATTTTTTGATTATTTTCTTTAATATGACTTTATGTCTCACGTGAATGATTTTTTACTAATTCATTTATTTCTACTTCTTCGTTAATAACATCAATAATATGAGGTAAAATTTAAGGTCTATTATACCACATAAAATGAGTTTATTTAAAAACAGCATCAATTTAGTCATCAACAATATCAATCAAAGGTTGAATAATAGGAGGATGACCTCCAATGGTCATAGACAAAGATAAATACAAAAAAAGAGAATTAGATTTCTAAAAAATTCTCCAGTGAAGTCATCAAATTTATTGATGATTAAAATTTTCACATCAATGAATTAACCCTTTTGCCTATCACAAAGGTTAAGATGAAATCTTACTAGTCTAATAATTAGGGTTTAAAAGGTCATGAAGGGTTTTAAATATGTACAATCATTTTTCATATGTTCTAATAAATAATAAGTACATCAAATATAAAACAATACTTAATTATAATTTTAAAAACCAAATCTCTCTTTGAATCAAATAAAGGAAATAGATTATAACTATATAATTAGCCTATCTAATAGAGAAAACCTATGGATAAGATAGTCTCTTGAAGGAAAGATTTGTATTTCTTATAATATATTTGCTTCATCAAATTATCTATAATCTTCTGATATTTATGTTGTGCTAAAAAAAGATTGAAATAAAATAAATAAAAAGAGTAAAAAGATAAGTAAAATAAATGATAACAAAGATCAAATAATGAAATAGAAATAATAATGATCATAACTAATCAAGAACCTACTTAAGAAGAAGTAAACTAAATAAAATAGAAAACTAATTTAAATAATAAAAGAGAATACAAATACTAATTATAGAAAATAATAAATTAATCTTGATCTATCATTCAAACTAAAACTAAATCTAAAACTAAAATAAATCTAAGAAAATGATTGAAATGATCTAACACTTAAATCTTAAGAGATAAAAGAAATTGAAAGATACATAATCTAAACATAAGCTATTAATATGCAATTAAAATAAGATTACAATATCAAGTAGACAACTTATAATAAAATAAACAACAAACCAACTAAACATTGTAAAGATAATAATTAAATATTAATAAACAAACAATAAGTAATAAAGTAATAAAAAAATAAAGAACTAAATAAAGTGAATAGAAAGTAATAAAAGCAAGTTTAATCTAAAAATAAATCCAAATTTAGAATGAAAACATAACTAAAAATCAACTGAATAACATACATATGAATTTATGAGACTTTAATAAGTGCCATTTTAATAGAGATAAAAGAGATTTTATTAAGAAATAATCTTTCAATACAAAATTCCTTAATGTGCCAACTAATATAATCTAAATAGATCAATAACATGTCACATGCAGTGATGTAGTCATTGTTATTTGAGCCAAGTAATTTTAATTATGCTCATATGACTACATATCTATAATCATTATAAGATATTAAATCTAATAGCCTTCAGACAATCAGTTTATAAACTAAACAACAAATCTTGATATACTTGCATTGATTAATCATCTTACTTAATCATCATAGAATATGTTATTGGTATATCTTAAAAAGTTTTACTATCCCAAAGATGTTGTATAGAAAGAGTATAATGAATGAAATGTAAATCAACGAAGAGTCTTCAAGTATATATGTGTAATGTTCCTCCCTTGATATGTCACTTTAATCTTCCTTTATAATAATCTCTTCAATATATAGTTTAATAATAAGTTATAACTAACTTTAGTTAGTTATTAGTTAAATATAATTGACTTTTTAAATAAATTTAATTAATTTACAACTTAACTTTATATTTAAGACCTAAATAAGTCTTATAAGATCAAAATAAAATATTAATAGATCAACTGAAGATAAAATCAAAATGGGTGGGGGGCCTAATTTGTTACTACCACTTAAATAAACAAATTATACTAAACATTAATATGAATTAATAAATTTAAACAAAATCAAATACATCTAACACTATATCCATATGTATTAATCCATTAAATTCAATAATATATGTTCAAAATTAGAAAATCAACTACTATAAAATCTCAACTACTGTTCAAGTATCAAAAATAAATAAGTATCACCAAAGTATTATAGTATGATAAAACATCTAAAAATATTAAAAACAATAACTTAACTTATATATCCATCCACAAGTCATCATAATACTAAAGTGTGATCAAAGTATCAAAAAACATCAAAATCCACCACATAACTTAACAAGCTATCCATTCATCTTTTGTGTTAGATAACATTTCAATCAATGGATGACCCTTATTTGTCACATATTCAGTGTAATTCATTGTTGTAACAAAAAAACTATAAAAATTTGGTGTCACTTTCATTATCTTCATCGCCAACCTCTAATTTCACATTCTTAACCATCTTGGTGATCATAAGAGATTTTATAGGACTGAGTCCTCACCTCTTATCTCTGAAAGGAACTGTCCTTTCTTGCTCAAATATATGTGAAGTAAAATCATCAAAACTTAGCCTTAAATAACATATAGTAGCATTGTCAATTTTAGGGGAAGGATTCTTATTATTCAATGGCACAAAAGCTTGGGAACGTAATATAATAGTCAACTATAAATCATTTTGAGGTGTATGTTATCGATACTAAGGAGATTGGTAAGGAGTGGGTTTCTTATTAGATTCTAAATAACTATGCATATGTTGGTAGGAACTACTTAGAGTTCCTCATCCTTGAAAATTATATTTCTAATGAGGTCCTCTCCAATCTTGATTACCTCATTTTTCAAGATTGAAATACATATCATTTAAAACATTCTAAAAGGTAGGGGTTGATACATCAAAATTGATTGGCATAGATGTCCCATGGTGATAGGGTCTAGTAATAACCCTACCAATCCTTCCACCCATGAAATTTTGGCCTCTAGGAATAAATCTTTATGGAGGTGTATCCTCTTTATGACATTCCTGGGTATGTCCCTGATTATCATCTTGTCAGTTATTATAATGAGGTGATGTCAAGATTGACATCTTACTAAAATTTAAAAAAAAATAAACCTTGATTATTGTACATACTAAAAACACTAAACTAATATACATAAAACCAAAAACATTATGCCATACGTGATTTTAAGGAAGAATTATTACACAAATTTCAATAAATGAGATTGAATTTATATTGTACACCTAACATAACTCAATTCTAGTCAAAAAAATATATTATATTTAAAAATATCATCAAAATCAAAATGCCTTATACATGATTCTCACATTTCATCCAAAAATTTTGATTGTATTCACATATTTAATAATCCCTTCATTTAAAAACTAACACATGTCAAATATAATTGTATTACATTCTACCTAAAACCAAATGCCTATGCCAATATAACAAACCAATATCTAATCAATATAACATCACCACAAATTGTTATCAATTAAAATCTATAATTTGTATCTGATCAAAATATTGACTACATTCATATTGACCCATCTCTATATCTCAATTCAATAAATCAAACATATGGACTAAAAACATTATAACTTCCTAAAAAAGAAATTAAAATAGATCCATCAAATATATTTTGTTTCATATCAGAAGACAACTTGAATGACCAACCTCTGTGTAACATGATATTATAGCTTATCAATAAATGCAAATCCTGTGGGCATATCCTTGAGTTTATTCACACTTAAATTTTAAAGATAACTTCAAATACTTGAGAGATAAATAGTCCTCAAGCAAAATCCATATCTAGATTTGTAAAATATGAAAACACACAACAAGAAACCAAGATATAATAACAAACAAATTCTCTATACTATAATTGGTTTACCATTTGTCAACAAACCACATTTTTCTTATCATAAATCACATGCAAGAAAATTTAAAATAGATAACTATATTTATGACCATTACATCACTTTTCATCTATTAAAAATACCACATTTTCCATAAATATGAGTGAAAAACCAAAATTTCATTTCAAAACTAAACACCATCTGTCATTCATAAACCAAAAATCAACTTACAATTTATTCGATATACTATTTTCAAACATATTAAACCACAGTGAGAAGAAAACTAAAGTTCATGACCTCTGTTGACAACCTAAAATATCTCTAAATTTTTCCAAACCCAAAATAATCTTCTTATAAAAACATTAGAAGCCAATAGACATCTACAAAATCTCAAAATGGAAACATGCAAAAAAGTGTCAAACAAAATAATTCTAGATGCAGAATCAATTCTTAATACCTTTGGCCAAATACCCAAAATGTCTTAAATTAAAAAAAAACCAAAACTATTTTTCACATATAATCTTATAGTAGTCACTTTGAAACCTTTCAATGGAACAGTGAAGCCATGAAAAGCAAAAATGAAAGGGTAGGCTAGATCATGAGTTTTGTTAAACACCCAAAGATCTTCACATTTTATCAAAACCCAAAACCAAATATCTCTAAGAATCATAAAATCAAATTTATAATTTTGAAATGAAGACATGTAGACAAATATCTAACTTAAAACTCCTCAAAAATCAAACAATATGTAACCAAATACAAACTAGAAGGAATTATGTGTATCAAACTAAAAATATTTCCAACTATAGGATTCATTTGCATGCAACTCAACTATGCATCCTATCAAAATAATACACAACTCTATATATAAAGCATTATAGCTCAAACTCAAATCTAAACCTCAGAAATTAAAATGTTAGAAATATCTTACCTTGTTTACAATTACTCCTACTTTCTTATGTTCTTTTCCAAGTCTTCTTCTTACTCACAAAATGTTACTTCCACCCAAAGGTTACTGAAGAATGGTTATTGTGAGTAAAAAAATACCTATTTCTTATTTATTCCAAGCAAGTATTAACTAATTCTCTTATGTGTTGAGATCTAATTAGTTTCCAAGTGTATCGATACCCTTTTGACAATTTGGCTAAGTCTTATTCTATTTTCCAAATTTGTCCATAACCAAACTAGTCACCAAAATCCTATTAGACTCACCAAATCTATGCATGTACATTGAAAATTAATTCCAAAAGATCTAAAATATTCAAATAAATACCAATACATTCATCATGTTAAATAAACCATATGTCAAATAAAATGAATCAAAATCTTGATAGCTGACATAGTTTCATAAACTTTGCTTTGAAATTGAGTTAACTTAGGAACATATACTTAAGTTACAAATTAGGTTTCCATTTCCACCACATTAGGGTATTATAAGTGTTATCATTAACTGGATTAGGTCCATTAATTATTTAAAAAATTTAACCCTTAATACTTAGGTTTATATAATACTTAAGTTTTAAAACCATTCAAATCTCAATCAAGTTATCAATATATGTAAGTTCGATTTAAAAAATCAACATATATACCCTGAAACTTATAACATTTATAGGAAATATAAATAATGTTAATAATGTATCATTTAAAATTATATTGACACCTCAATATCACAATTATCATTTGATCAAACCATCATGTGAATCAAACAAATTATTTCTAGATTCCAAATATCACTGCCTTTAAAAATTATGAAAATGATGCATTATTCTTTCATGCTGATAATAGTGCAAATAGAATTATCTTTCTCATAAGATTAAATTAAATTGTTCCTATTAAAATTCTACACATTTTTCCATATAAACTAAATATTTTCATTGTATCAACTCATGATTTTGAAACCACTTTGTAATGTTAGAGTTAAAACTTGATTAAATGCAACAACCATACTAAAAATTCAAAATAGAAATGAATATCTAAATGAAATAATGAACTAAGACCACCCTAAGTAGTTTTAAATGTTATGACTTTAGTTATCAATATGATAGAATGACCTAGCTTACTCATGTTTTTCAGAAAAGAGAGGGGTGCCCTAAAATTGGCATAACCTAGTCCATAAAGGAGTTTTAGAATCTAAAACTAATTTGGATTTTGTAATATTATGCATATTTTTCATAGCATATGCACCTTAGATATGTCTCATGCTAAAAATATGTATTAAAATAGTAGCAATGTATATAATTCTACCATAATTATGAATCTGAGTCATATAATTATGTGCTTTGGCCTATTAAGATAACTATGTAACTATGGAGAATATGATTCCAAAGCATGCCCCCACTATATATGGATAAATATGAAAACTGATATAAGTAACAATATGTAGGATATGTTTTTAAAATATGCCCTTGTTATAAATTGGAGAAGCTAAATACTCAATAAGTATGGAGAACATGCCTTTAAAGCATGCCCCCACTAAATCTAAAAACTATGAATGTGTGGAATCCATGCCCATGTGACATGCCCCAAATGAATATAAAAACTAATATAAGTACAACATATTGAATGAATTTGGAGAACATGCTTCTAAATCTTGCCCCCACTATAATCTAGAAACTAATATAAGCACCATATTGAATGAATGTAGAGAATATGCTTTCAAATCATGTCTCTAATGTAATTTTGAAATTGTGCCAAGTGTGGAGAACATATCTCTATGACATGCTACCACTATTATTTCCCCTTTGAGGTGAGGGAAATATAGGAATTGGTAGTTACCTCACCTCAAAAGGATAAGACAAATGTGTAATATGTGAATGTAACTATGTAGCACATAGAAAGAACATCTTTAGGTAAATGTACCATTAAAGAGCATAGAACCAATGTGATCACATGAAGTCCTAAGATGCATGATAAGGATCATGGTAACATATATATAGTAATATTAAAATATTAAAAAGCAAAAAGACACACTCACAAGATCACTCAATAAGCAAATCAAAAGGGAATTGTTCAAGGAGACTACAAACAAGGGGCATGTTTAAATTATGCATAATCGAATAGACATGACTTATTTGAATATCCATAAAGGAAAGAATGACATATTTAGATTTAAATATAACAAAAAATTACATATGCAAATATTAATGAAATTATACATAGGTACATGGTCCACAAGTAAAGAAGCATATTCAAAAGACACTCAAAGAAATGCATCAAATAAAGCATAAAAAACCAACATAAACATGTCATAGTGGCCCATGGATCCAATAGTTTTAAGAAAAGTATGTCAAGTGTATATCATATGTAATACCCTATGTAAGATATATTCATGGATAATAGGCATGTGAAAGTAGAATGATCATCGAATCATATAACCTATGTGCATCAAGATCAAAGAAGTAAATTCCCCCAATATATATATATATATATATATATGACATAAGCATAAAGAAGGACAAACATATAAAATAAGAATGTATCATGTTTCTATGTATGATTTTATCACATTCAATTTTTAGCATGACATATATGTGTATATAGGATTAACTAAGATGCCATACATCAATATGTAAGTAACACATGGATGCCAAGTAGCCAATAGAACATGTAGGTTCTGAAAGTGTTCTTAGAGCTTTGTATGTTTTTGGTTTTTTAGTATTTTTGAAGAGGAAATATCATCCTATGATGCCATCCAATGGATGGTCATAGGTACCTCCCCACTTAAATATGTTATAGGTTTAATATCTATAATTATAGTATGAATGGTGCTCGATGTATTTAGAATAAAACTCTATGGTCATGTATCCATAGTAGGAGTAACATGAATATGGGTTCTTAGAAACCATAATTAAGTGATCTATGGTTTATTTGGTATAGTATTGATATGTATATTTTGAGGTTATCTAGATATTTGATCAGGGTGTATAGTAGAATATTTGAATTCCATGGAATCTATTGTCTATCTCTAGTGTAAGGATATCTCAATTACTTTCTACCTAGTAAATGGGATTTCCTATTACTTACCCTTTTGTAGTGAATGAGTCTTAGTAGGATTGATAGTTATTAGTTTGGGTATATGTTTCTTCTATTCAAAAGGATGTTCATGTGGAACATTAAAAACTATAGTTGTATAATTGGTATGAATGTATTTTACACACCCATATAATGTAGAAGTTACTACTCAAAGAGTGTGTGTATATAAGGTCTTCCAAGTAACATATAAAATATGCCTATAGAATGGATAACTAAGAAATTGGTAACCAAATATATAGGACAAATGTACAATGGTAGGTTAATATTTCTAAGAACCTTCTAGGAGGTACCATCGAATGCTATAAATGATTTTCTATAAGGATGTAAATTATTATGAGTATATCCCAAGTGTGTAAGTAATTTCATGGTGTAAACATTTTAAATTTCACCATCATCAATCATACCACTATGTATGGGGTTTTTATCAAGGTATTATTAAATTAATAGATAATGAAGAGAAAACTCATCATCCTTGGTTTCAATATCATCCAAAGTAATAGAGGGTATATTAACCATAGGAGGTTAATATTAAATGTAAGTACCAATATCACCATGTAGTGGGTGCCCATAATTTAATAAAGTATGATGTACATTACATGCCATTTGGAATTTTGGTACTTTCTTAGAATGGTCTTATAAAGGATTATTAAATATTTTATGTTTATGGTGATCACTAGGTTGTGAACCTAATTCTTTTGAAGGATCCTCAAATATAAGTTTGTGGTCATTGAAACGATATTGGATTTTATTCTTCAAGGTAAAGCATTTTCTTGTAGAATGTCCTAGTCCTTGATGCTAATCATAATAAGAAGTTATATCATATCCTTTGGGTATAATTTTATTATATCAACCTTGATAGTATGGGGGAAAGATTAAGCTGACACTCTAGTAACTATGGGAGTGATGAAGCTAGGGACTTAGGTAAACATGTAAATTATCTCCTTGGTGAATTATGTATGATGAGCCAATTAGGATATTATGAAACTAGGTTAACCATGGTGGTTATTTCATTTTTAGTCTTAGGAGGTTTCACCTTATAACTTGGCTTAATTTTGAATTTGGTACTAGGTGTAGATGGAGCTAGTGTGTTTTTTACATACTTCATCTTATTAAATGACATATGCTTCATTTCATAGTCCTAAATAGCATGATAAAAGTCATATAAATATTTAAAATTATTAAAAATAATGGACTCATGTAAAGGAAAAAGCAAACTTTGATTTAATATATCTTATAACTATTTGTCTACCATAAGATTGGCCATTTTGGCTAGCATTATCTTATATCTCAAGACATATTCATAAATATATTCAATGGTTCCTTTTTTGATTTTATCAATTTGAGCATAAGAAACCTTTTTACAAATAGTAATGGAAAAGTGTGATAAAAATTAGACCATAATAAGTTTGAATGCTTTTATAGATTTTAGATGTAAATCATAAATCCACCTCAAAGCATAGTCCTTAAGGCTTCTTGGCAATAATTGGTCAAAAGTTTATCATTGGAAGCATAGTCAAGGCATGCCACAAAAAATATTTGAATTTGTTGTCCAAGATCACCTTTTCCATAATAAAATGTGAACTTAGGTGAAAAAAATCTATTTTTCAAAGGGTGCAAAGAGATTTTAATTGCAAGAGGGCTATGCAACACATATTGTGAATCTATAGCATGCAGGTATTTTAAAGATTTTTTGTTCAATGTTTATAATGTCTTCTAAGGATTTTATAACTTGAAGGAATGATTAAACTATAGGCCCATAGATATTTATATTAGCAATTGATTAGTCACCAAAGGGGATGAAAACATGTTTTGAGTAGTAATAGGCATTGAAACTGATATTTGTGGTAAAACACTAGGTAATTCCATAATAGATGCATCAATAATAGTCTTAGGGAATAAAGATTTAAACACATAAACTATGCCCCCAATAGATGTATTTTTTTTAATGTATTTAAGTGGAGGGATGTTTACATTATAGTTTTAGAATTTTCAGCATCAAGTATAGTTTTTAAGATCTCATCAAGATCTTTAAGGTTTTATGGAATGACTCATAAAATAATGCAATTGAATATATGTCAAGTTCACCAAATGTATAACCCTAAAATAGATATAGATTGGGGTTATTTATATTATTAAAGGGTCATATATAAATGAAATGGCACAAATGTGATAATCATATCTATAGCAGACCAATTATATTCTAAACTCAAATATAAATATACACTGAACTTATTATGCTGAGATAGTCTAAATATGGAAAGTATAATTATAATAAATATATAAATGATAAAGAAGTGAAGTACTTATCTTTTTTTGGTGCTAATGCACTTATGGATCTATAATAAGTTGAAATCAAGCAAAAAGATATTCTAAAATAGTCATTTGATTCTAGATATGATGGCTCTCTAGACATTAATGTTAGCTTGGGATAGTTGCATTAATACTACTATCTAGGTTTGATGTTAGTGTCATTTATATAATATTTGATGAAATAAGATATGCCTACCTATATTATTCTTGCTTTTTATTTACCTTCACTATAGTGTATTTATATCTAGGTCATAGATAGTCACTACTTGTGAAATGACAAAAACCCTACCTTTTCATTTTCAATGTGACCTTGGAAAAAATGGGTTAGTAAGCACATAGTGTTGAGCTGACCCAAATGACCCCACTATCAAATTAAATTTTATGCATAGTAAATACTATGAATATGGCCTCAAACTAATGTAATTCTCCCTTATGTGTTGGCTTATGTGTGAATCATATAGTATGTGCAAAGCAAGTACAAAAATGACCTAGATTTTAACTTTAAAAATTAGGATCTTGGGTTGCTCCTTTAGTATTTTAGACCTATAGATGTGTTATACCTATAACTAGCATGTAAATAGGGAATAATTATTAAAATTAATTCTTGATAAAGTGATTTTGATAAGCTTCCTTAGTCTGTTTAGTATTTTCTAGGTGTTTCTAGGTGACTAATGAATGAGGGTTGATATTATATTTATATCATTCCTTTTGGAATAATAACTCATATTAAAGCATGTATGCTAACCATTAGGATATGTTTAATTTTCAAATTGGATGACTTTAGGTCACTTGGAACTTTCATCAAGATAGGATTATAATGTTGATATTGTCTATTTGAGAAATTAGTGTCTAAGGAGAAAGAGAGTAGTTATAGGTTATGAACTTATAGAGATGAAAGATAAGTACATTTTAAACATTATGGGAAAGACATAATACCTATGTCATTAGCATAAGATTTTTCAAAATAAGATATAAAATCTAAGGGGAATAGAGATAGATCAGATACGAGACTTGTTAGGAATGGTAAAAACATTTTAACTCAAGAATATGAAGAGTTAACAATAATAACATCACACATGAAGATAAAAACAAATGAGATGCAAAATTAGGCAAGTCAAATGATTATTGAAAGATGAGATGCTAGTATAATAGGAATCCCTTACATAATTAGGGAAGGCAAAAAAAATAGCTTAACTAAACAATGTGGGATAAATCCTCACATATAACAAAATATAAAAAAGATAAAATACCTAGCTAATAGACTAGAGAACATGATAAATACATACTATAACACCCCCTAAAGTGAATATATGGTATAACAATAGCCAAAAATAAATAGTGGCATATCCATAGTATGAGTCCCGATAACTAGGCCTGATAAGGTACTCATGTACAATATGTATCTATGAAATAAAGAAGGAAGATGTCCTCATGAACACTCCATCCTAAATGTGCTGATAAATTAAGTGCATATGTACCTCAATATTCTTAGTTTATTTGGTGCTCAATTGGGTTGTGGGATATGTGAATTATACTCTAGTTATCACACCAAATTATAGTAGTTGAATCTTGTATGAATCTAAACTCTATTAATAACTAAAAAATATAAAGAACTTGTTAACTCATTATGACTATTTACCTGTACTCAGTGTTGAAATTAGATAAGAACTAAGATAAAATATGTAACTAGAAGTGGAATCCATATCATCAAGATAACCTTCCCAATATTAATCACTATACCCAACCAAGTAAAACCCCTAGTGTAGTGTAATCTAAAATTAGTAGTGCCTCATAAATATCATAAAATCCTCTTGTTAGCCTGTTAATAACTATCATGAGGGGCATGTGAAAACCTAGATACAAACCCAAATTCAAATGAAATTTCAATGCAAGTATGGGTCAAATACATAAGACTCCCAACCATCTTCTAATACAATGTAGGATCATAAAGTGGAGTAGTACAAGTAGAAGTGAGAGTGACTCAATATTTAAAAGGACTTGGCTTATAATCAACCATGCTAAAATATTTTTTAAAAAAAGCAAGGGTGTACTTTTAATAACTCAAATAAATCCCTGTATCTGAATGTGAAATATTTAAACCAAGGAAGAAGTGAAAAATACCAAGATCTATCATATCAAACTATGCTAAAATGTCTACTAAATAGCCTAAATATGAGAAGAGGAGCTACCTATGATAATCAAATCATCAACATACAAGACCATTATAACAATGTCCTCCCTAATACATTGAATATACACTATGGGATTGGAGTGTCATCAAATAAATATAGTGGATAAAATAAATGAATCCATCTTCTCATACCAAGCCTGAGGGGCTTATTTGAGATTCTAATGACACCTCCTAAGTCAACAAACAAGAGAAGAATTATGGATAAACCCAGTAGGATACTCCATATATATTTATTCCTACAAATTTCCATGTAAGGAGGCACTCTTAATGTCCATTTGATACACTATCCAACCTTGTGATGTAAAAAGAGAGAGTACAAGGAAAATATAATCCATCTTGGAAATGGGTACAAAAGTCTTATAGTAGTCAATACCTTCAACCTGAAAGAAACCCTTTATAACAAGATGTGCCTCATACTTATCAATGGACCCAAATATTTCATAATTTTTGTGATAAATCCACTTGCACATAACCAAATTTTTTACCTTATGAAGATTTACCAAATCCCAAGTGTGATTCTTCATCAAATAAGAATACTCATCTATCATCACATCACCCCACTCTTGTATCCCATGATCTTATGAAAAATAATATGGATCCCTAGAGAATTCTGGACACAAAAGTCTAGTACTTGCAAAATGTTCATGACAATGTCGAGTGGGTAGAAGATCCTGTATGAAAGGTGATACATCAAAAACTATGGTATGAGACCACCTAGGCATAGTGGCAACAATTAGTGTGAGTATGATCCTCAACCTCTATAACCTCCTTAGGAATATCCTAAACTATCTCTTAAAATAATGAATCCTCAAGAGGAGGTGATCAATCACCAAAATAATATGGATAAGGCATGGAAGAACATAAGGATTCATGAGATGTGAAGTGCTCATTAAACTATACATTTGTTTTAAAATGAACATCATAAGTATCAGGATCTAGAAGATGATAATATCTCATGTACTTATAATGCCCTATAAAAATCAAAGGTTTGATCTTCTTATCTAATGATTTCCTTTTTTTATATGGTATAAATACCCAGTCAAGGCTCCTAAAGACTTAAAAAAATGAGACATCAATCTTGGTTCTAAACCAAGCCTCCTACAGATTCAAATGCTCAATTTATCTATGTGGTGTGTGGTTATGAATATAGTTCTCACAATTAACTCCCTTTGACCAATAAATAGGAGGTAAATCCCATGAATGCATCATGTAGTTATCCATCTCATTCAAAGTTTGGTTCTTCCATTATGATAAGACATTTTTATATGGAGTATGTCCAATAGAATACTGGTGAACAATACCATGAGATGCCAAAAAATTGGAGAACTCTTGACTAAATTACACCCCATTATCTATACAAATATTCTTAATGTAACTAGAAGACTATTTATCTACCAAATCCTTATAGAATTTTAAGTGATAAAATACATCACTCTTGTACTTCTAGTATGCCTCAATAAATTATTAATAAAATTAAGTGCATATTTATCTCCATTAAAAAGATTATAAAAGACCATCACATCATTGTGTACAAGCTCAAGTGGTGAAGAAACTCTTGTGGACATACCCTTAGGAAATAGATCTTGGTGTTGTTTCTCTAATGCACAACTAGGGAAAACTCCATCAAGACATGAAACTATAAGAAGACTCTCTACCATACTATGTGTACTCAACTCCTTCAAATATATATAATTGAGATGTACAAATCTCTCATGCCAAATCCTAATCTTAGAATTTGCATGAGAAACCAAACACATCCCTAAAAGATAAGTATCACAAAGCCCTCAAGTAATAGATTTGAGAACTATGATAAAAAAAACCCTATGCAATAAACTTATGTGTCTCTCTAACAGAGCTCAAAATTTAGTACCTAGTGGTGTGAAAGTCAATATCTAATCTTTACTAGAATGGAAAATATATTAAACAAAAAATAGATTGGTGGTGATGTATGTAACAAATAATTCACCATTAATGTAGCCACCATCTATTTCTATGTCACCCTTTCCCTTAGCATAAATAAAGGAAGAATCTCCAAACTTAATGTTGGAAGTAGAAATCAAACTAAGAGACATATATGACTCTTTATAAGAAATCATTTGGTGTGAAGCACCAGAATCTAGAACTCAAATATATAAAATAGGAGACTATGATATTTTGACAACATTAAGTGTTCTCCCATGCTCATGAGATGGATAAGGAGTGGAAATATAAATATTGTGTTTCCTAACCACATATTCTAAGGATTTCACTCTCTTAAAACACCTAGACTCTTCATGACCAATCACCCCATAATAGGAGCATGATAGATTAAACTTGTTCTTATATTTGGAAGATTATCTGTGTTTATATTTGTTGGTGTTGGGATTAGGTGCATTTTGAGATGGAGGAGTGTTTTTTTTCTTAACCTTTTTTTTCTTGTGCTCTTAGTATGTGATGATACTAATACTTTTTGATAGGTGGAATACTTAAGGTGAGACAATTTGAATTCATCCATAGTAAATCTCTCACAAAAAACTCTAAATTTGGTATTTTGAATGTGGTGCCTAAGGCATCCATGCTAGAGAAAAAGGTAGAAGCAAAGATTTGAAATGGACTACTCAATTTAGACAAAATCAAGTATACACACTCTTCATATTTCTTATCTTGTCCACTCCCCTTCAACCTTAGTAAGGTAGTCTACAATAGAGAAAAAGTCATCCAAATTAAGTGAATTAAGTTCCACTTCAATTTATATGGCTCTCATGTGATCTACTTTTTCAAATAAACCCTCAAGATTAACCCATATTTTGAACGAAGTATCACATCCATCCAAATAAAACATAAACTTGTCACTCACATAAGTCCCTATCAACCATACACTCTTCAAAATTATATTGTTTTTGAATTTTTTCAAACTCTCTTGTGAATTGTGGTCAAGTTTTATTCATTAGGGAACATAATCCTTTTCATTTTATGGTTGTTTCCATTTTAGGTCTCCATGTATGATAATTGTGTGTAGTCAAAGGCTCACAATGATTAATAATATAATTAGAATCCATTCCAATGAATCACCAAAGAGTATAAATAATGAAAAAGGGTACAAAAATTGGCATCTAGACAACCCCCTAAAATATTGTATAGGATCCCCCAAAATTTTAGCACTTTATAAAAGTAGTGAGTTTTTACAAATCAATGACACTAATGGATATATAATTGAAATCCATGCAGTTTAAAAAAAATAGAACTCAAATTTGAGTTATGTTTCAAAATTTAGAGGCTTTACAAATTCCCATAAATGGATCAAAAACATTAAAAAGACACTAGAAAATAGATTTTAGTGACTAAAATAGAATTAATGGTAGGCATCTAACCACTTATTAGAAGTGTAATTAAACTACAAATGTTATAAATCAAACCAAAGTGAAAAAATATTAGTTGGGTGACCTTGGTGTGTGTGAAAGTGAATAATGCTTCATATTGAGGCAAAAAATATATCTTGTAAAGAAAATAAATGAATTAAATAGGTTGTTTTGAGAGGAGAATAAATGAATTATTGTTTCCAAAGAACATCCTGGTTAATGCAAAGGCTGAGATGCCAGGAAGATAAGGAAGAACATGGATCCCACACACCTTATCTTCTTCCCAATAGACTTATAACTCCATGCAAGACTTCAACTCAAATTAGTGCTTCACTATTGTCAACACAAATGTAAGACACTATACTCCATGCAGAAATACATTAGAAAAGACATAGAAGTTCTTAATGAATACAGATTTCCATGTAGCCTTTTAGCCAATTTTAGATTTGATAAATTCCTTAGATATTATATGTAGTAATAGATAAGGAAAAAATAATGAAACATAATCCTGGGAAAGATGATGGTGCACCAATCCAAATAAAATGTAGACCAAAAACTCTAAATTCCACACCTAGGAAAAATCCACTGCTCTAGGTGTGCATAAAATTTCCTAGTAGTCCAACATATTCTTTACCATGGTTTCCAATGTATAAGATAAAAAAAATTCATTAGTTTTCCTTAAGATTTTTCTCCTTCTAGATGGTAAAATGTCAATGCTCCAACCAATATAGGGATACTTAGTCTCTCTTCTAATGCCTCCTTCAATATTACACTATTTAGAAAAAGGCACAGTCTAAAGGAAAATTATGTAGTCAAGAGAAAAGAAAAGAAATTCTAACACTTTTCTCCTCTAATACCAATTTTTCAAATGTCTATTGAAATTCCTCCTCTCTTCTAGTAACTATCTCCTTCTCCTCCTGTGCAGATCGTCTTCCAATGTTGGTCCAAATAGAGAAAGGATGCATCTTTAGACCAAAAACATAAAATGCTTTTATATAACCTTGGTAGAACATAAGTGTGTATAAATTATTTCTTCAAAATTTTAGTGCCTCTCTAAAGTCCCTTACTTATACATTCAATGGCTCTCTGTAATATAGTCCATTTGAAATAAGAATAAGAGGCTAAGGATCTATGGCAAGGGAAGTAGAATAAATAGATTTATCTAAAAACTTCTAATATAATTTATGGTTGTTACTCTCAAAGGCTATGATACCATTTTAGGAATGGTAAAAACATTCCAACCCTTTAATGTGAAGAGTTATAAACAAGAACATCACACATAAAGTTGCAAATAAATGAGATGCAAAACAAGGCAAGTCAAATGATTACTCAAAAATGAAATGCTAGTACAATAGGAATCCTTTGCATAAGTATTCAAGGTAAAAAAATAACTATCCTAACTAAGCAATGTGGGATAAATCTTCATATAGTACAAACTAGGGAAAAGATGATATACCTAGATAATAGACTATAAAAACATGAGAAATACATACTTTAACAAGACTTACAGAAGTGGAAAAGGTAAAGAACTGATAGGAACAATTGAGGTCTAAGTTTTCCAAGTATATAATATGGAGGTGCTATAAAATCATATAGTCTCATATACAAAACTTATCCTTGGTTTAGCCATGGTTCCCAAACTTGCCCTCCTATACCCTGAATATCACTTCACCCATCAAATTTCACTACCTTAGATAGCCAAAGTGACTAAATATAAATATGTGAATTAAGATAAAATGCTAAAAAATGCATATGTAATGATATCTAAGAGTGAAAATTTTAATTAAAAATCATGAGGTAATATCTACATCCTAACATCCAAATATATTTAAACTAGAATCACATTATAGGGAAGTATTAGATTAGCTAGTATGATAATACAATAAACATCTCAATAAACAAATTGAAATCATTTACAACTAGCTCTGAATGGTACTCATGTAATCAAATAATAAAATCAAGAACATAAAATTCAATGTCTCAATCATAATATGAAAATAAATATCTCGTGTCTCAATAACATAAATATCACATCATATTAGGACATGTGTAAAATAATGAAAAGTCATAATTAATAGTACTATGAAATTCGAGCCATCGCAGTAGGTGAATACACATTTTTTAGTATATATAAGTTAATTTTACATATTATTATATATTTTAAATGGTTTTAGTTATTTAAAAAATTTAATTCAAAGTCCAATCTTATATTAATACATTTTATTTTAATATAATTCTTTAATATTGACTAATATTAATACTAGTGAAATAAGTTGTTGAATACAAGTATAATAATTTGAATCAATATTGGAATGATGAAGTACTTGATGTGTAGAAACTTATGAGATTTTGAATTAATGTAGGCCAATGCAATATAAGTTTCCATTCAATTTCAACCCAATGAATAGGCCGGTCTTTACCAATCATTATCATCATGTCAAGTCAATGAGATATAGTGAGAATTGTATTCATTTGGTTAAAGATGTAGATATTACTTTGGATCCTAAGGGAACATGCATTTATGGAAATGGACCATAAATATACCATTCAATTTAAAGCTCAATGATAATTTTTTAAAACTAGAACTGATTTGTAGTTAGAAAACCTATGGAAAAGGATGTTAGGGATAAATTTGATCTACATCATGAAGATAATAATTTTTAATTTATGAATTGGTTGTATGTATGTGTTTTTGTGTGTTTGTGTTTGATTTTAATAATTTACTAGTATTATATGTTAATTTTTTGGTATCTCATGGTTATAATTTGATTCAGGATATTTTAATTATTTGTCAAAATTATTAGAAGCAAGGAGTAATAAATTTAGTGATTCTACCTTAAGTGATGCACACTACATCAATGTTTATGTAAGGATGATCAATTAAAATTTCAAAACTATTTTATAAACCTTAAAAATAGTTACAATTTAAAATATTTTTTTATTATTTATTTATGTAACTTATATAAAAGTGTACCATATATTTGAGTCAATGGAAAAAGCATGAGCATATGTTCAAAATTTTTTAAAATGTGCATGAAATGAGATTTCATTTTTCTTGTTTCATTGATGATTTGTTTTTTAATTTATACATGATATATATATATATATATATATATATATATATATATATATATATATATAAATTTTTGGGGAATGAGATTATATAATATGTCTAAATTACCAATAATGATACATAGAAAATAATAAAAAATAAAATATTGATAAAGAATTACAAAAGATTTGATTCTACTATGTCCATGATGTGGGAAGTAAGATTTTATCACTATGAAGGAAATGATATAATCACATTAATTCATAATAAAATCCTCTAATGGACTCACTCCAATATGCATAAAAAACTTTGAAAAATAATGTAAAAAGGCAACATAATATGTATTACTGAGGTAAGGATTACAAAGGTATCCAAACATAAACATGCACCATGCATCAATATTTAAAGAGATGAGGTGTGTATATATATTTATATATATTAGGATCTCATTTACAGATTTCCACATAATAGGCACATGTGATTGGCCCAAATAGAGGTGGCATTGATTATTGATCATGGTAATAAATAATTTTGGCATTGAATGTTCCCTTATGTTATTCTAAGCCTAGAGAAGTGTGACAAAGCACACTTAGTATAATATACACCTTAATTTAACTTAATATTATGTGGATATATAATTTTTAGCCAACACCCCCTTGATTTAAACTTAGGGAGGCCTATACAAAAAAACAAGAATAAGAATCCTCTATAAATAGGTTCTAAAAACTAGGCTTGATGAAGGATCAATGTACAATAAATATGATTTGGAAAAATAATATATGATGTAAGGGTATCTATAAAATATTAAAACATCATAATTGATTGGAGGTGTTAATATATGCCACAAGATGTCCCAATAAATTAGTACAATACTCAATTATTACACTAGTATGTTAAAAGAAGATGAGATGATCCATAATTGAATAGAAGTCCATAAGATGGGCTAAATCCATCACAAAAGTGTGCACCATTTGGTTTGATCCAAAATTTAAGAATGTAATGGGTGTTTGATCCACCACTAAATAAAGAACATTTTATGGTCCAAACCATCACACAAAAAATTCATTAGGTGGTTGATCTACCATAAAATAAATTACAAGTGAATGAAAACCTAGTGAAGAACTCAAAAATAAACCACAAAAGTGGTTTGAATACATTAATTGATCCTAAAAGAACTTAGACATACTAGATAGTAGTACTAATAAATGGGCTACACAAGATAGGGCCTTAGAAAACATGAACAAGGAATTATTAATCTTATTAAGGCATCTAATTAAAAAGTGAGGCATGGACTCCAATATAATGATAATGCATCCAATGATAGGTATTATCACCATGGTTCTCATCATATATTGTTTTTTCTACCCATTCCAAGGATATAAAATATAGTCAATCATATCTCTACACTCTTAGTTCTTTATCCTAACTTGATTGATGATATTGTTTCTCCAAATCTACCCATGTTTAATGAGTTATCTAATGTTGAATCTTGATTAGAATTCTTAGGGGCATATGAGGATCTCCCTTCCTTATAAAATAATAATAGGTTTCCTCATTTCACAAATGCCTAGGTGTACTTTGGTGAGAGATTGAACACTTTAGATGATATCCCCACCAACACATATAACACCATACCTATAACACCTTACACCATCGATAGATCTAAATTACTTAATGAATATATATTTAAACTCAATGTTGGAATAGAAAATTATCCTCACATAATATTATTACCTACCACCCTATGTAAATAAGAGGATGTATATATTTGATAGATTTTAAAGGACTTCCTAAATTTTTTTACTTGGTTCTATTTAGATATGAGGCATTGATCCTTAAATTGCATTACATAAGATTGAAATTTATCAAGATGCAAATATAATGAAATAAAAAATTCAAAAATGCATCCTAAGGTGGATTTCTTAGTCAAATATGAGTTTTAGTGCCTCCTCAATGTAGGCTTCATTTGACTAGTTGCTCACCCCTAATGGGTTTCTAACATTGTCCCAATTGTAAATATTAATGACCAAATTTGATGTATATTTAAATAAATCATGTCCTAAGGATGACTTCCCCTACCTAACATTGATATGATAATAGAATCCATAGCAAGATGAAATGGTTTCATTGGTTATAATCAAATCATGATAGCAAAATAGGATCAATAAAAAAATATTTTACCATACCATGGGGTACCTTTTGCTACATAGTTATGCTTTTTGGATTAAAGAATGATGGATAAAAATACTAATGAACTATTACCCACATTTTCATGTTCTAATTCATAAAAAAGTCAAAAATCAATTTGATGGATTATTAGCTAAATTAAAAGAGAGACAACATCATGCAATTAATTTATGAGATATTTTTGAAAGGTTGAGACAATACAATGTTTAACTCAATCCCAATAAATGCATATTTTGGATCACATTCAATAAATTATTTAGCTTCATAATATCCTAGTATGGAATATAGGAAGATCCAAATAAAGTCAAATATATAATGGATATGTCTCCATCTATAAATTTAAATTAACTTTGATCTCTATAGGGGAAAATCTAGGCCATACATCATTTTATGGCACAACTAGTAGATAACAATCAGTCATTCACAAGATTACTGAAGAAAGACACTAAATTAAAAATGGGACATTTCATTTCAAGAAATATTTCATACACTTAAATAATACTTGTTGAATAAACCTACCTTGCTACCACCAATACCCAATAGGCCAATTCTCCTTTACATTTCAACCACTGATCATACCCTTGGGGCACTCATAACACAACATGATAACCATCATAAATAGTAATCTATTTACTACATTATTCACACACTTTTTGATTATTAATGAAATTATTAAACTATGGAAAAAATATATTTTGCACTCGTGTTCACTACACAAAAGCTCTGACACTATATGATCAACAATGAGACACATGTTATTATAAAAGTAGATCCCTTAAAATTTATCATGTCCAAACCACATATCTCTAGCCATATTTCCAAATGGGTAATTTTACTCATATAATTTGATCTAAATATCATGTTATAAAAATTGATAAAGGGCCAAATAATTTTAGACTAATTGGTAGCAACACTATAATTAGATACCAACCCTATCAAAAATAATTTCTAATATGATTTCATAGCTTACAATGTCACTTCTAGCACATGAATAATGTTCTTTGATATTTCTAGATGTGCATCAAATGCCAAGATATACTTATCTTTATCAACCCACTTTGGTATAAAGTACCACTTACATATCAATTAAGTTTCTCATACACAAACAATATCATAGAATATGAGGCACTTATCCTTGGTCTCCAATAAGCTTAGAGTCTCCAAATAGAATCTATTAAAGTCTATAAGGATTCAAATTTGGCAATCAATCAAGTTACAGATGTCTACCAGACTAAGGAAGAACACTTAATTCTATACAAAAATATTGTTCAATATTTATGTGCTCAATTTAAATACTTATATATTAAAAATATACCTCGCAAAGATAATCATCATACTAATGCAATGGAAAGGGTGGCATCATTGATCCCCAATCATATCAATGATGATTAGCTTATATTTACTATAAAATGATTATAGTCATCATCAGTATCCTAGGTCAACCTCATAGCTATATTAGTTTAGCCACCACACATAGTATAATAACATCTGAATGGTTTTCTAATATTTTTGTTTCACAAGACTATCCTACTAGATAATTTCATTATGAATAATAATAAAAAATTATAGAGGAATGCCCTCTATTACATCATCATTGATGGTTATTTATTTAAATGTTTTTTTTATGGAAACCTAATCTAATGTTTGACATCTGATGAAGCTAAGTTGGCCAATATCCAAGCACACAATAATGTGTGTGGTGGCCATTTTAGTGGGAAAGCCATGTTACATAAATTACTCATATAAGGATATTATTGGTCCATCATGTAACCAAAATGTCAATAATATGCTAAACTATGTGACAAATGTTAATGAAAAAATAATCTACACCATGTTCCTTGAAAATAAATATAACTTATTGTCTCTCCATGGCCATTCATGTTATGGGGCATTGATTTCATTTGTAAAATCAACTAAAAATCAACTGAAGGACATAAATTTATCATTACATCCACATAATACATTACAAAGTGGGTGGAATCAATCCCTTTATAATCAAGAAAAGGATAATATATATGTCACTTCCTCATGATGAACATCATTTCCCATTTGGTCCTACCAGTGTCCATCATTACACATAATAAAAATTATTTTAAGAACAAAATAGTGAAGAAATTTTGTGCTAAATATAAGATCTAACACACATTCTCTACTCCATACTACCCATAGGGTAATGGTCAAGTAGAATCTTCAAACAAGACTATTAACAACATCATGAGTAAAATAGTTACCAAATTTGGTGATGATTAGTATAATCAACTCATATATGAATTATGGGCTTATTGTACTAGTATTCACACACTGATAGCAGCTACTCCTTATTCACTAGCTTATAGAACTGAAGTATTTATTCTATTGGAATTATAAATCACATCCCTATGAGTCTCTCTCAAATGGATTATCATAGATAAAAAATATAGATAAAAGTGTATACAATATTTATAAAAGCTTGATCAAACATGCATCCAAGCTACAAATCACCTCAGATCATATCAAAAACAAATCCCACAAGCATATAATATATGTATTCATAGCATAGAATTCAAAGTCAATAATCTCATTCTCAAAAAGAACCTTAGAAATTTATGTGCCAAATAAGAAACATAAATAAATTTCAAACCAATTTGGCTTGGCCCATACTTAATTATAGAAAATGTTAGACCCAACTTATACCATCTAGTTTCACTCGACTATAATGTAGTAAAGAATCTAATGAACATCATGCATCTAAGGAGATTATATATTTAAGAAACTCACAATTTATGTGTACGTAGATTATCTTCCCTTTATCCTTGTATATAGTTCCATTTTCATGTTCCTTGTACATGTATTATACTTATAAAACACAAAAACAATGCAACATTTCCAAAAATACAAAAACATTCAAATATTTTCTCAATAAATACAAATTTTAGATTGTATGCATTTCCATGTTTACATTACTTGTATTTTATAGGTATGACATATGTTATCTATACTATTATAGTTATTTTTATCATACATAATACTTCAATTGTTCTCTTTAAGTGTTTACATATCACTACAGGACTCATGCCCTCTACACATATCTAGATTTACTACTATTTACCCATTGGGGGTATAATACTACAAAACTACCAATTTGCTAGGTTACACATTTCTATAATTCATATCACATATTTAACATTGATTATATCTTGATATTGATCATCCTATAATACACAATTTTTTTTTCAAATTATTACTACTATAGATTAAGCTTATGTACATGTTTACTCTCATATGGATTTATACCACATGTTTATGCATACTTTCAATTCTAGATTTACTAGTTTAGATTTGATTGTGTCTCTTTGTTTATACATATATTTTAGATAATTTTAATATACCATTATTATATGGATATACACCAATCCTTTTCATTATGTGTATGCTTTTTTACATGTGCCCATGTCCTTGATTGTGTATGTAGATATTTGAGCATGTCCTTCCATGTGTATCTAAGCCAAACTTGCTTGTTATATGAGTATGTGGAAATTTGAACACATATTTGTATGTTTTTTATTTCTCAAACTTAGTGACATGTGCCCATGTCCCTTGTATTGTGTCCCCTTGGCCTATTTTTCAAGCCTCATGTGTTTGTATGTATGCTTTCATGTATACATTATGGCCATGACACTTGTCTATTGATTTTTACAATTACACTTAGTTTTCAATGCCATGAGGGACCTCATGCATCTCCCCTTCCTCATTGGGTTCCTCTATAGAGATCATGCCTCATCCCCCTAGGTATTTATATCCCCATAGGTATTTATGTGCCCATGTCCCTTGTATTATGGCCCCTTGGCATACTTTTCATGCCTCATGTGTTTGTATGTATGATTTCATGTATACATTATGGCCATGACACTTATATATTGATTTTTACAATTACACTTAGTTTTCAATGCCATGAGGGACCTCATGCATCTCCCCTTCCTCATTGGGTTCCTCTACAAAGATCATGCCTCATCCCCCTTGCCTATTGATTTTTACAATTACACTTAGTTTTCAATGCTGTGATGGAACTCATGCATCTCCCTTTCCTCATTGGTTTCCTCTATAGATATCATGCCTCATGCCCTTAGGTATTTATAATCAAATTTGTTATTCCTATACGTTCTTACATTGTTCTATCTATTTTGACAATCACGTGAATGCTAGATCTAGCATACATCATACATTACCAACATATTCTTAGATTATTTTAAATTTTGATGTCATGTATGCACATTATATTAGATTAACATGAATATATCATATATTTTCATTTTAACAAGTAGGATGCATAGCTTTTATTTTGAGGACAATTATTGTAAAGGCTTGTTGTGAAAGTCTAGGGGTGGTTTATTACAAGCAAGCACAAGCATGGGATAACTCCCTTTGTGCTCAACATTTAAACACTCAACTATGATGACATAAATCCACACAAGGAACAAGAATTATGCACTCACTCAAAGTACACCTGAGAATGAACTAGGGCCCACATTGGGCTAGTCATGTCATAGAGTGAGGCTTCACTAGGGGGACTTAAGTAATGCACCAGAAACTTAACTCAAGCATATCCATAGGTGTAGGACTTTCTTGGGATAATCCCAAGATCATATAGGTTCTTAGTGGGTCATAACACTACTTTGGTTTAATTTAATCCCCATACTAAATATATACAAATTAAATAGGGATTGGGTTTACTAGTACATACCTATACTCATCCTCCATGTAAAAATATTATGATGTCATGAAAATAATAGAGACTCCATTAAATTAGAAAAAATAGTAAAATCATGAACATCAATTCACATAATTAATCAAAAAATTTATATCACATAAACATTTGCATCCCATTAGCAATACTATAATACATGAAAACTAGACACAGTTAAGTACACTTTAAGGCAACACTATTTGTCTTTGTTCAATGTCCATAGAAATATTTTATATTCAAAATCATAATACTAACAACCTTGAGGGTCACAGATGAGATTGGACATATAAAACTAGAGCTAGATTGGCCTCCATTCTATTTATAATCCTTAATGTCCACTAGATAAATGTTTACAGAGCATGGCTTTAAAGTCATTTCACTATATCTTCACTATAATTCTCCATCTCTCTTTCATCCTTTGGTTTGAGCTCCTTATATAAGCCTTCAAGAGCATATTTTCTAGGGTGGAAGTTGCATGCCAAGTGCTGAGTTGAAATTTTGTCATCATAACAATTAAATCTATGACCCTACAATCCCCACACTACACTCGACATGTTTCTTCAAATTTTTGTTAATGCCTTGAATATCCTAGATATGGTTAGCCATCAACCAACTAACACAATATTTATGTATCATCCTATAGTTGGCTATGAAAATAGTTAGACTAATAACTTTCCAAATATATATTTTCACACTAAGGTGGATATCAAGTTGTCATAAACACTCTAATAATAGGTTAGGGGCCCAACATTACCCAACACAAAAACCCTAGTCTACCCATGGACTAAGCCTTCAAAATATTAGGAGTGTAAAATTTAGGCACATTTTCATAGAGTTATACACTAAATTCCTCAAATCCATTTATGGATAGCTTGATCTATCTTCAATATTATCATTCTCAAATGATGCAGTAGTGAGAGCAAGTGTATCTATTTTATCTTGCTCTTTATGGAAGGCTTTTACATTGGCTTGTGTCCTTACCACACTTTTGTCTAAGATTTCCCGTTGCCTATAGTTATTATTTTATAAAGCACAAAATATTTCCTCTAAGGTTAACTCCTAGTCCTTGATTTGATTACTTAGCATATTCACATTGCCCATGATATATGACCTTTCTACCATACCTACAGAGTATACTTGATCCATCAACTACTCTTTATCCTTCACTTATTTTAAGGATACATCTATTACTGAGGTTTAGTTTTATATGTTTAATAAAATGGCATCTATTATTTTTGTGCCCTCCTTTAAATTTGTGAAGAGATCCTCTACTTATTAGATATTGTCTAATAGCTCCTTATTCAATGTGACATTGGGGTCTTCCTCTTCTTCTTCTTCTTACACTAGATCAAGTTATAGTCTAGGGATCATCTACTCCATCAATACATAGATCTTATCAATCAATAAAAGGTCTAAAGTGTTGATGCCAACTAGAAGATATGGATTAGCCACCTCCATGTACTCACAAAGCTATTGAAATTTTAACCTATTGGCATGCACTTCTTCTTTGGCTTCCTTGAGGAGCTTGTTGGCTAAATTTGGCTCACATACAAAACTTTACATAGATATAGAGGGAAAAGCTAAGTAGAGTCTTAATTAAAGATAAATCTAATATTAGAAGGAGTAAACAAACTTTAGGAGAAGATCACTTTCCATTTACAAGATTTTGAAACATTTTAAGTAGGCTTAAAGTGTGAATATGATGATCTTAAAGAGCCAGACCATCATGACATGTCATGTGGGAATGAACAAATTAATCTAGTTACACATTTTATATATGCACTTAGGAGGTCAACTAGAGCCAAAGGAATGCATGGACATGATGATTTTGGTTCCAAAAACATCCTTTTTAAATTTCATATCTTGATGAGTTCTCTATCTCAAGATATAAGCTTCAAAATTTAAAATTGTAGAGTGGGACGTGTACACAAACATCAAATTTGGGCCTCATGAAGTATCCATTTAAATTCAAGTGTTCCAAGGATGAACACACTAATGACAAGTGTCCAAATCTTGGAAGCTAAGATCAAATCCAATGATGAGTGGGTGATAAGTGATGTTAGTGGGTTTGAAACATCAAATGAAGCACATTAAATCATGCATTAATTATCAATGATGAGCATCAAGTCAAAAGGTCAATGTATCCTAAGATGAATGTGTAGATGATAAGTAGAAAAATCTCAAGTGCCCATACAAATATCTAATGTCATGAGACAACTGATAAAGCCAGTGGGTCTAAGATGATTAATGGTGCATGATCCATCATACCAAAGTAAATCAACATCAAGTAAGAGGTCAAAGAGTTAGCATATCTTAGGGATGAATGCAAAGCTACCACATGGTAAAAGTATAAGGGAAGATGGAGACAATAGAAGGATCTTGAGAATGAATGAAGAGCTACTAGGTGGTACACTTTTAGAAACTTAAATCAAGATCAAGGGCCAATATCAAAAGTTGAAGCCTTGACACTTTAAATGGAGATCAAATATGGTCAAGGTCAAACCAGAGTAAATATTTCAAAGGGAGGCCATGGAGGTATACATGTAAATTTTGATGAGTTCATTTCTAAAGATAATAACATGATTATGACCCTTTTCTCCATTTTTACATGCTAAAGATGAACCAGTAAGGAGCAATCCATGTCATAACAAGATCATAATAAATTGATCTAGCTATTATAACTACATCAACACCAAAATTTACCTTGAAAATGACTTAATACCACCATTATAACTATAAGGATCATTAATGTAGGCCATAAATAGATTGAAAGGGACTAATATGATTTTTATATCCACCTTCTAGAAGTAATCTTAAGAATTATGATCTTTTCTAATGGAATCAATGCCAAATCATTAGAAATCTTGGTCATTATGCTCCCTTCTCCATACTTCTACACATTATCCCCATCTCTCTCATCCCATTCTACTATAAATATAGGCTTATAAGCCTTGAAAATGATCCCTCTCTTTGGAATGACTAGACTTTACTAATATTTGTAATATAACACCTATTTGATGCAATCAAATACTGAATTCCTCTATTTATAAGCTAAATCAAAGTGTGTTTCATGAGTTCAATGTGGTTAAGTGAATATATGTTTTCCTTTCCTCTATATAATTTTTCTCATGTTCATGAAGTGTTTTGGTAGTTTTCAAAATTCATTATTAGTGCATATATAGTTTATTGGTTAGTTTAAAGGTGGACAATTGCCCTCCCATACCAAGTCAATAGCTAGTCCATGCCTTTCTATGAAATAATAATGTGAGGGTTGATAAAAGAGTGAGTGAAGTTATCTTATAAATATTTAATGCATCTTATAGTGTGTTTTATGTAATTATAAGGATTAAAATATTTGGTACATCACACACCTTTTACATGCTTTCATAGATTATTGTTAATCTATCTCCCCTTTTCCCAGTAAGAAGCTAGTTTAGGTTTAGTATAAGTGATAAACCCAAAAGGAAGATAACCTTATCTAGAGGTCTAACCCAAGATTAGGTGACACATAACCTATAATCATTCCCATGTTGGAATAGGTTTGAGCAAGAGGACCTGAATAATCCATATGTGTATGATGTTGCATATGAGAAACCTTATCTATAAGAAATAATGGATGAGATAGAGCTCAAAATACTATCATATGAAAAGAAAGTTTGTTCAAACTCTTAGTATGAGGAAGTGAATGGTCTATTTCAAAATGTGTCTGATAATCTATAGGAGAGGAATGAGTTGTGTTATCTTTTATTTGATAAGATGGAGGTTTAGGGGAGGCAAAAAAGTGAGTTGAACTAGTTGTCTCAAGAACCCTCTTGTATTCCTTACCAGTCTTCTTGTGTTCCTTATTCTCATGATGTTCTTAATAATGCTCAGTGTATGCTAAGAAAAATTCCTAGTTGGATTCAAGAGCCTATTCAAAATACTAAACCTTATTGTAGTTCCCCTTATTCACCACTCATCCCTCAAGCTCAAGTTGTCAATGAAAACGAGGAGATTTCAAACTTTGATTAAGTGATGGCCAAGTAGGAGTAAAATGTAGATTTTTTCAAAAGTTTCTCTTTCCCTCCCCTCTAATACTCCTTAGATGATTCCATTGCCCTCAAGATCCAAAAATATTATCCTGATCAACCTTACATAATTCATACCCCCCTCAAAAAAATGAATCTCATCACCCTCCCACCATATCCCTTCTTCAGAAGGAACTTGTTCTATGGAGGATAGAGAAAGAGGTTACAACTATAATCCAAGTTCTTAGAGAGTGTGAAGAATATAATTAAAGTGTGTATAATGAATAGTTCCTCATCGATACTTCACATGAGGATGTAGTTAAGAATGAGAAGGTTGGTCTTGATGTGGAAGAACTTCATGAGATAGTAAAAGTTGAATTCATAAATGAATTTGAGATATCTCCTATTGATAAAGATGAAGGTGTTATTCAAGATAATTCTATTCAAATTAATCAAAATGAGGAACAAGAAGATGATTAGTAATTGTACCTTGAATCTCTGCAAGAGATTGAAGATTTTTGTATGGATTTTTGTTTGTATGGATTAGTTTATTTATATTTTGTCTCAAATAAGTTATTTATTTGCACATTTGTTTTGTTAGTTTATTTTCCCTATTTTGTGTGTTTCATTCCCTATTTTAGTATAATTAATTATCTTTGAAAGTAAAAGGGTACTTGACCATTTTTTGCCCAACAGGACAAAAATCGGTCCCCTTCTATCCCTGCTATTCTAGGCCATTTCATTTTCTAATTTTGAAAGAATCTATCTAAATCTATGGACTCTGCATAATTTCTATAGACTCTATAGGTCTAAATCTATGAACTCTATATGTCTTGGATTTTTATACTCTATAGGTTAGTCCTTTGGTGCATGAAGGATCAATTCAGAGAGTTTTGGGTTTTACAAGGCTTCTTCAGGCTTTGGTCTGAAGAAAATAAAGAAGATTGAAATCATTGAACCATTAAACCTAGTTCAATTCCTTGGTTCAATGCTTGGTTCAATCAGCCTTGGTTCAATGCCTGGTTCAATCAGCCTTGGTTCAATGCCTAGTTCAATCGGTAGTTCAATCGCTCCATTTCAAAGCCCGGTTCATCACTTCAAGTCCATCACTTCAATTTCCCTAGATTGATTTAGTCATTTGGTTCAATGCTTAAGTTTAATTATTCAATTTAAAGGCTTGGTTTAATGGGCTCAGTGTGTTGTGATTGAACTGATTGAACCATTGAACCAATTTTGGTTCAATGGGTTGGTTCAACAGCTTGGTTCAAGGGTGTGCCCTGTAGCCAAAGGGTAGTGATGGGTTCAAAAGCCCTTGTAGAGGGCAGTTCAAGATCTGAAAGCCCTTGTGGAGGGTAGAGATATTTAAAGATCCTAAAGAAAAGGAAAAGAAGAGCGGCCAATTCTTGCAGATTTTTGTCTGCAAGAAAAAACCTTAAAATAAAATCCCACGAAGAAAAAAAGCCACAAAAAAAGGCCCGATGAACTTTGCCAAGGATGGTGACATCCCAAAAATCATCAAATTTAAGCATGCAAACTAACCATCAGGTTGAGAAGTGACAACGGGCCCAAGAGTGTCAAATTTTACACCAGGGAAGCCAAAGCGTAGAAAGCACCAAGTGGTAACTGCGGAGGACTTCAACATGCTTTTTTAGGAGCAAAAAAACATGTCATGTGTCCCCTGTAGGGCTCAGTGGAAGCTGATAGGAGGCAACATCCATGGGTTTCTCCTGTTTGCTTCAAGGAAGACTATGGTGGGCTCGAATGAGTTGCCAAGAGCTCTATGGAAGCAGTCACATGTCAATGTCTGCCTGACTCTCAAAAGACCCTCTAATGTAAGTGGATGCTGCCACGTCCCATTATCAAATCAACAGAAGCCACCACATGTCAACATCCATATTTCACCCAAGCAATGGACTATGACATGTGTCAAGGGTGGATGTGCTCTCAGTGAAAAGAGCAAAGCAGGATGCCAAAGGAGAGTCCAAGGGTGATGGGCATGTGAACGTCAAATTTAATGTAGTGAAATATCTGTTTGTTTTGAACTATTTGAGCACCAAGTAGAAAGGAGCCCAAGGAACGTAGTGACCCACTAGAAGATCACCCCTAAGGGCTGAAAGAGCAAAAATGATAAAGCATTCAAATGGCAAAGGGAAGGTGAGTTATTGTCAGATGAGCGGCGTAGCCTATTTTTTGTAATTGGCATTGATGAGGGGACAAACTGCGTTATGTTTGTAGAAAAGAGGCATATCCATGCTCTTACATTAATGTTTGAATGCCAAAGTCAATTTTGGTGATTGTATAACATGGTTCTAGTAGGCCTTTTCTGAAGAATGACATTAGTAATAGTGGTTTCCTCTTCCCAAGGTTTAGAATGCACATGGGCCACTTACAGAAAAGAGCACCAAAATATTTCCCAGGAAGTGCCAAGTTCTCTTCCTCTTCCTATATATTATAAACTTTTCTTTTGAGAAGGAAGGGCTCTCAGCCTTAAGGCAAAAAATTTCCCAAAAATCTCTCAAGACTTGTAAGGCAGAGCTGCCAAAAATTTACCTTGAATCAAAACACATCATTTTTACCTCCATTCTAAGTTTTGCATCTTTAGTATGTGTCTAAGCATTTGATTTTGTGTTAAGTCATTTTCTTAATGCTTTTGTAAAATGATTTTAGCATGTCTAGTGCATTTTTGAGTTTCCTTTTATAGGTCTATCAGAAGTGTCCCTAGAGGAGTATAGGTGAAGTGGATAGGTTGCTGTAGTGTGTCTCAGAATGCCTCTAGTAGTTATTTCCTCCCTGTATCTCCACGGACCCCTGACCCACTGATGCAGAAGGTTCTTTCATGTCAAATGAAGTGTATGGGAGCTAGTTCTTAGTGGAAAGTGTATGTTCAAGTGGAGTAGATCACACTTTTCTAGTGTATCACCTTTTTATTACTTTTTTAGGCTTAGGTTCTATTTTTAGCATCTCATTCTCCCTTTTCATCCCCCCTTTTTACATTTTGTTTGTTAGTAGTAGGAGAAACCAGGGCCTAAATGATACATTAAAGGGAGCGAGCCCTTATTTAGAGACTCTCCCCTCTAGCTTCGTTGGTCCCATAGGTGAGAGGGGAGTTTCCATTATTGCGTGAAGAAGGTAGGAGCTTGGCCTCCTGCCAACGGTGCAATCTTCTGCATCAACAATTTTTGGCATGCCTGGTGGGACTAACTAGGACAAGTTGTGTCCAAAGAGTTAAAGAATTTTTTGGTGTGTTCTTTAACTGACCAACCTTTAGAGGCTTTTGCATCAAACACCAATGGTGACTTTGAGTTGAATCTAGTAGTTAAGCAGCCTGGTGCCATCAAAAATCTTAATTTTTATATGTATAATTCCTTTACACAAGATCATGGACCTTGTTGTCCTTCCTATAATTTTGATCAAGCTTAGCCTTTTTATGGCATCTCCCCAAGCAGCCCTCTTAGTCACCCTTAAACTAGAAGGGAAACTTCCAATTATGAGATCTTTCACCCTAATGGTATGCTCCTGACTTGGAAGGAAATGATGGAATCATGGGATAGGAAAGAAGAGAAGCAAGGTTTTTTTCAAAACCTTGAAGAAGATAAGGCTGCTCCTACCCATGATTCTTATGATCTCCAAGAAAGGCTCTTCCAAAAATATCTAGCCAAGAGAATTACAGAGTTAGAATCTAAAGAGAGATTCCTCAGCTAGTGTGTGATGGACGATTTAGACCCAATGATGCATTCCATGTTTGAACACACCCCACCTACACATTTCCAAGAGAGATATCAAGACACACCTGATATTGATGAAGTGCTGACCAAATGGAAAGAGGAGAATCATTTCATTCTAGCTCAAGGACTACCTCCTCTTCCACATGGTTTTCCCACTTCACCCCTTCTCAAGGAGGAACCTATTCTGTAGGAGGTGAGTGAGGAGTAGAATATCCAAGCTACAATTTCCCAAGGGGCTATCATGAGTGAAAACAAAGGTAGAATCATCATGGAGGCTCCTTGTGAAGAGCTCATTAGCAATGGAGAAGATGTAGGTCTTACATATATGTAGATGTTCCAGAAATATGAGGAGGAACAAAAGCATGGTGAGATCTCTTCCCCTCTATTTGATGAACTTCCTTGTTGTTTTGATGAGGAGGATGAATACGCTGAGGATCCTGAGTTGGAGGAAGATTAGGAGGATATCTTTGAACATCTAGAGATCTTGATCATCAAGGAGGAGAAGGAGAGGTATGTCTTCCTAGAGGAAGGCCTTGAAGAAGAAAGCTTTGAACAGAGAGGTGATGTTCTATGGGATGGGCAATCATTTTGTGAGTCCATTTCAGACATCATCATATTCACCCTTCTTCAATAAGGCCAAGAGGAAGTAGAGAATGAGTGTGACAGAGTCTTTAATGAGGTAGAAGGAAACAAGTCAGACCATGATACATTATAGAGGAGCTATACACATCAAAGGGCTTATGGTGATGAGCCAGTAGCCATTGATTTCTTGGTGAAGAACACTAGTATGAAGGACCAGCATTCAACAAGCTTCCAAGAACAAATAGGATACACATACATTGGGAGCATGTTTGAATCTGATCCACTCAGATACCAGCCAACCTAGGTGACAGGCAAGAGGAGCAGGTCACCAAATCTCCTTTTTATTTAGCCACTTGTCTAGCACCATAAGTCTTCTTATCAGGAAGGAGACTTAAGAAATTTTCCCTTTGATCCAAGAGGGAGGTTAGCATTCTTGGTGAGCTATATATAGTATTTTATTTTTAGTTTCTTTCCTACTTTCCCTAAGTGCAGTTGCATAGGTAGTGTTTCTAGCCTTATGTGTTTCCCTTTGTGTGTGGGGTAAAAAGCTTCATGCTTTAATTCTTATATCTTTTGGATCTATTGTTAACACCTTTTGTTCAAGCTACATCTGACTCCATGCCCAATGGACTATAAGGCAACTGGTCTTTAAAGCATAGCAGGCATGCTTCCCTTGGGAGTTGCCGATTTGTTAACCATTTTTTTCCCAACAGGCCAAAAATCGGTCCCCTTTTGTCCCTGCTATTCTAGGCCATTTCATTTTCTAATTTTTCATGAATCTATCTAAATCTATGAACTCTACAAAATTTATACAAACTTTATAGGTCTAAATCTATGAACTCTGTAGGTCTTGGATTTCTACAAACTCTGTAGGTTAGTCCTTTGGCGCATGAAGGATTAGTTCAGAGAGTTTTGGCTTTTACAAGGCTTCTTCGAGCTCTGGTCTAAATAAAATAAATAAGTTTGGCTCATTAAACCATTGAACCTAGTCCAATGCCTTAGTTCAATGCCTAGTTTAATCACTTGGTTTAATCGGCCTTGGTTTAATGCCTGGTTCAATCGCTTGGTTCAATCGGCCTTGTTTCAATGCCTAGTTTAATCGATAGTTCAATCACTCCATTTTAAATCTTGGTTCATCACTTCAAGTCCATCACTTCAATTTCCATGGATTGGTTCAATCATTTGGTTCAATTCTTAAGTTTAACAATTCAGTTCAAAGGCTTGGTTCAATGGGCTCGGCGTGCAATGATTGAACTGATTGAACTGTTGAACCAATTTTGGTTCAATGGGTTGGTTCAACAGCTTGGTTCAAGGGTGTTCCCTATAGCCAGAGGGTAGTGATGAGTTTAAAATCCCTTATGAAGGATAGTTCAAGATCTAAAAGCCCTCATAGAGGGCAGAGAGTTTCAAAGAGCCTGAAGAAAAGGAAAAGAAGAGTGGCCAATTCCTGCAAATTTTTGTCCATGGGAAAAAAGCCTGAAATAAAAGACTGTGAAGCAAAAAAGCCACAAAAAAAGACCTTATGAACTTTGCTAAGGATGGTGACATCCCAAAAATCATCAAATTTAAGCACGCAAACTAACCATCAAGTTAAGAAGTGATAATGGGCCTGAGAGCGTCAAATTTTACACCAGGGAAGCCAAAGCACAAAAAGCACCAAGTGGCAACTGTAGAGGACTTCAACATGCTTTTTTAGGAGTAGAAAAATGTTCCACATGTCCCTATAAGGCTTGATAGAAGCTGACAGGTGGAAACATCCATGGGTTTCTCTTGTTGGCTTTAAGGAAGACTGTGGTGGGCTTGAATGAGTTACCAAGAGCTCTACGAATGTGTCCATGTGTCAATGGCTGCCTAACTCTCAAAAGACCTTCTAATGTAAGTGGATGCTACCACATCCCATTATCAGCTCAGTGGAAGCCACCACATGTCAACATTTGCATTTCACCCAAGTAGTGGACTATGACATGTGTCAAGGGTGGATGCACTCTCAGTGAAAAGGGCAAAGTAAGAAGCTGAAGGAGAGTCCAAGGGTGATAGGGTGCATGAATGTCAAATTTAATGCAATGAAATATCTCTTTGTTTTAAACTATTTGAGTGCCAAGCAAAAAGGAGCCTGAGGAACACAGTGACCCACTAGATCACCCCTGAGGTTTGAAAGAGTAGAAATGACAAAGCATTCAAGTGGTGAAGGGAAGGTGAGTTATTATCAAATGAGCAGTGCAGCCTATTTTTTACAGTTGGCAGTGATGAGGGGACAAACTATAGTCTATTTGCAAAAAAGAGGTGTGGCCATGCTCTTACATAAATGTTTGAATGCCAAAGTCAATTTTGGTGATCGTAGAACATGGTTCTAGTAGGCCTTTTCTGAAGAATGACATCAGTAACAGTGGTTTCCTCTTCCCAAAGTTTAGAATGCACATGGGCCACTTGCAAAAAAGAGTGCCAAAACCTTTTTCAAGAAGTGCCAACTTCTCTTTTGAGAAGGAATGACTCTCAGCCTTAAGGCAAAACTCTGCCCAAAAATCTCTCGAGACTTGTAAGGTAGAGCTACCAAAAATTTACCTTAAATTGAAACACATCATTTTTACCTCTATTCTGAGTTTTGCATCTTTAGTATGTGTCTATGCATTTGATTTTGTGTTAAGTCATTTTCTTAATGCTTTTACAGAATGATTTCAACATGTCTAGTGCATTTTTGAGTTTCTTTTTATAGGTCTATCAGAAGTGTCCCTAGAGGAATATAGGTGAAGTGGATAGGCTACTACAGTGTGTCTCAGAACCCCTCTAGTAGTTATTTCCTCCCTTTATCTCCACGGACCCCTGACCCACTGATGCAAAAGGTTCTCTCATGTTAGATGAAGTGTATGAGAGCTAGTTCTTGGTGGAAAGTGTATGTTTGGGTAGAGTAGATCACACTTTTCTAGTGTATCACCTTTTTTTTACTTTTTTAGGCTTAGGTTTTGTTTTCAACATCTCCTTCTCCCTTTTCATTCCCCCCTTTTACATTTTATTTGTTATTAGTAGGAAAAACAAGGGCCTAAATGATACATCAGAGGGAGCTAGCCCTTATCTAGAGACTCTCCCCTCCAACTTCGTTGGTCCCACAGGCGAGAGGGGAGTTTCGATTGTTGTGTGAAGAAGGCAGGAGCTTAGCCTCATGCCAAGGGTGCAATCTTTTATGTCAACAGTACTTGCAATCATGGATTAGATTTTTCATTTTTTTGTGAGTCCAAGAGTCATGAAAATCTTCCAAGATCTTAAGCATAGTAGGCATGCTTCCTAGTTGATTCACCAAATATGTTGGCTAAATTTGGCCCATATGCAAAACTTTGCATAGATATGGAGGGAGAAGCTGAGTAGAGTCCTAGTTAAAGAGAAATATAATAGTAAGAGAAGATAGACTTCAAGAGAAGATAACTTGAAATTTTCAAGCTTTTGGAATACTTTAAGCAAGATTAAAGTGTGAATTTGGTGATCTTAATGAACTAGATCATCATGACACATCATGCAGGGATGAACATATTAGTCTATTTTCACATTTGATATATGAACTTGGGAGGTCAACCAAAGCCAAAGGAATGAATGGAAATGATGATTTTGGTACCATAAACATCCTCTACAAAATTTATATCTTGATGAGTTCTCTATCTCCAGATATAAGCTTTCAAAGTTAAACTTATAGAGTGGGACATACAAACAAACATCAAAATTTGGCCTCATGAAGTATCCATTTAAATTAAACTTTTCCAAGGATGATTATTCTAATGAAAAGTTTCAAAATATTGGAATCTAAGATCAAATCCAATGGTGAGAGGGTGATTAATGATTTCAATAGGTTTAGAAGATGTAATAGAGTGCGTTAAATAATGTATCAATGATCAATGGTGAGCATCAAGTCAAAAGGTTAGTATATCCTCAAATGAATGCATAGATGAAAATTGGTAATATATTAGGTGCCCATATAAGGATATAGTTTCACATGGTGATTGACAAAGTTAGTGGGTTCAAATTGATCAATGATGCACAATCCATTATACCAAAATAGATCAATGGTGAGTGAGAGGTCAAAGAGTCAGAATATGCTAAGGATGAATATGAAGTTACCACATGGAACAAGTGTATGGGTAAATAGATATAATATAAATATATTGAGAATGAATTAAGATCTATTATATGGCACACTTTTATAAACCCAGATCAAGATCAAGGGCCAATATAAAAATTTGAAGCCTTAAAACTTTAAATGGAGATCAAATATGGTAAAGGTTAAACCAAAGCAAATATTTCAAAGGGAGGCTATAAAGTTAGACACATCAGTTTTTATGGGTTTGTCTCCAAATATAATGGCATGATTATGACCCTTTTCTACATTCTTACATGCCAAACATGAACTAGTAGGGAGTAACCCATGCCAGAATAAGATCACAACAAATTGATCTCACTTTTATAACTTCATCAATTTTAGAATTCAACTTGAAAATGACTTGATCCCACCATTTTAACTGTAAAGAGCATCAATGTAGGCTATAAATAGATTGAAAAGGACTAATATGATTTTTGTATCCAACTTCTAGAAGTAATCTTAAGTATTATGATCTTTTCTAACTAAATCAATGTCAGATGATTGGAAATCTTGGTCATTATTCTCCCTTCTCCATCCTTTTAATCCCCATATCTCTCATCCCATTATACTATAAGTATAGGATTATAGACCTTGAAAATATTCCCTCTCTTTGTCATGACTAGACTCTACCAAGATTTGTACAATAACACCAATTTAATGTAATGAAAGATTGAATTCCTCCATTACCAAGCTAAATCAAAGTGTGTTTCATGAGTTAATTGATGTGGTTAATTGAATATATGTTTTCCTTACCTCTATCTAAGTTTTCTCACCTTCATGAAGTTTTTTAGTAGTTCTTATATGTCATTCTAAGTGCATATATAGTTTGTTATTCAGTTTGGAATTGGACAACTACCCTCCCATGTCAGGTTAATATCTAGTCCATGCCTTTCTATGAAATACTTATGTGAGGGTTGATCAAAGAGTGATTGATGTGATATTATGAAATATTTAATGCATCCTATAGTGTGTATTTTTCAAATATAAGTATCAAAATATTTGGTGCATCACCCTCCTTTTACATGCTTTCATAGATTATTGTCAATCTCTTTCCCAGATTCCCTACAAGAAGCTATTTTAGGTTTAGTATAGGTGATAGCCCCAAAAGGAAGATAACATTCTTAAAAGGTCTAACCTAAGATTAGGTGACCCAAATCCTAGGTTCATTCCCATGTTTAACTATGTTTGAGCAAGAGGACATGAATAATCCCCTTCTCAGCTAGGGTGCAACCTAGGGTAACAATAGAGCCTATTCAATTTCCTCACCTTGCCATCATTTATGATATTATAGCATGTTAATTATGTGGTCATTTTTATTATAAAATTACTAGATTATAATATGTTAATGGTGTATAGGTTAATAATAATATATTCCTACCCTTCCTCAGAATCTTCTAGCCTCAAATTAGCCACCCTTGGCACCTTGAATTGGGGCTTGACAATATAATGGTCTAGTGAAAATGAGAGCTAATTGCACATCCTTGTCATGTAGCTTGGGAGGGGCATAACTTTATATAAGTATATATATTTATCCCCCTAATTATTATATATAATTTACCTAATGTTAAGCTCTATGTCATCTTTCTCAATGATAGCCTTCTTTATGTGTACTTCCTTTTCATTAACACCACTACTCTATTTGGTGTGCTCCTCTAAGGAGTCACTTGTTTGGTCCTTGAGGGTTTATTAATGTTACTTCTCACATCATGTGTTTATTCATCTTCTATATTCTTAATATTTACCTCAAGGGTTATTCCTTTAGTGTTAGGGTCACCTTGTTTCTCATAGTGCTCCTCCACTATCTCTATTTATTGTTTTGAGGTGTTAATATCACCTTATTTTTGTCCAAACACACCTTCACTACATGGGAATTCCTTTGTAGATTACTCTACTTATTTTATGGGGTCATTTGTTTCATTTTTGACAACTTATACTATTGATCCTACACTTAAGGGAACCTTTGGGGCCATTTTATCCAACTTGGCCTTCTTCTATTCCTAGTCAAATTTCCACTTCTTTCTAAGATCCAAAGCCTAGTTTATATCTACCTCATTGAGCCCCATATTTATCTAGGTTTCTCTTTTCTACTTGATATATTGATGGGACACTAGAAAGGCCTTATCCCTAGATTTTGGTGCTTATTTCCTTGGTGGAATATTTAACGAGGTTACACTAGATGTAAGGCTTGTCATTTCCTCCATTACTTTTAGCACAGTGACCATGCCACTTTGCATGGCCTCCTAAATATTTATATCACCAAGGTTCACTTCACCTTCCTCTATTTACAAGATATAAGTCCCTAAACTATCTTATATAGTTTATTCTTCTATAATGGGTGTCAGAGCCACGTCTCTTTCCATATCCATAAGGGTCTTGGTAGGGAACACTATAGGTCACTTAGTATTTTTTCTTGGAGTATTTTTAGAAGAATAACCCTCTTATGTTAATGTCACATGATTCTTTGGGGTAGGTGGCATGATTTTTTCCTCAAAGGATATTTTTATTTCTATACACTTTATAGTCTTTTATAATTTTCCACCCCACATCCTTTGGAGTGACTTTGCTTGAAGCTTCATGCATCCTTACCAAGATCTCTATGCTTATTTCATGACTTCATATCATATATAGGTTTAAAATTATTCCATTTATTATTACCCTTTAGAAGTGATGGATGTCAGGCTTGTTGCTATCATCTTCCTCATCCCTAGTTGCCTTAGATTTGGGGTACACAAATTGGTACCTCATCATACTTCTATAATGATCCATAGCCTTAGCCTAGATATAAATTTATTGTGCCATTAGGATTATCTTCATCACCACCATGAAGTATTTAGCTAAGAACATGTAAGTTAATTAGAGCCAACCAAATGTATTGACATCTCTGAGCACTAAGTATACCACATAGAAGTGTTGTATCATGGTGAAGGTCATCATTCCCATGAGTTGCTGATGTATTTCTTGTGGGATGAGCCACTCTTTTTAAAATGCCTCTACATACCTATGGAACCACTTTTACACTCTAGTTTTTTTATTTCTACAAGAATTTGGGGGGGGAGATGAAGTCTTAGCACTTAATCACTAGGAAATTTTGGATTGGTGTAAATACCCGTAGGTGGTCATTATCATCATCTACCACACCTATATCCTCCATCACCATTAGGTTAAGCATGTATCCCCACTGAAATGTCTCACATGCTTAATGGCATTCTTGTGCATTATTTATAATCTCCTCTATGATAAACTTGGATATGCTAAACATTTTTCCCCGTGTCATGTTGTGGGTAATGTAAAGGAAGGTTTTACTTATATCTGACCATTGTCCACCATGGAAATGTTTGGCTCTTTTAAGGTGTATTTCTACCCTTTTGTGTATGTCTTATATGTATTTGATAGGGAATTCAAATCCTAACTTGTATTAGCCTAGGATCTTTGTAAACCTCTCTACCTATACATAATCCTCCATCATCTCCTATATATATACTCCTATGCCAAGTAACCCTATGATTTTATGTATGTGGCTTATATAAATCCTCGTGCACCCTCCAACAAAATAAAATCAATCACCATGCACCCACAATATAAGGAAATGTACTAAGTCTTCTAGCCTGCTAAAGTTTGGTAACTCAAAAATTTATGTGGCACCCATGGTTTGAAACTTGTTTTTGATGGAGACATCAAAAATTGTGATGCATACCTTGGTTTATTTTCTTGTGTCTACCATCTAGTATTTTTTTAATTCCTCCATGTTACTACCTATATTATGGTTATAATATTTTAACTTGCATACATGGGTGAAGGATACCCAATTTTCCCCCACCATGACTTTTGGTGGGTACTCCATCTCTATGTAGGCAATATTTACACTCATGTTTGGATCAATATCCATGATTCTAAGTCCCTCCACCATTTACACCTATAGTGTTGTGGTAGATGCTTCCCTCATTGCTTTCACTTTCTTTGCATTTCTATATGATTGTGGTGGACCTGTGCTCAATCATTTCTTCCCCATCCTAAACCTAATACTATTAAAGAACTATTAATTGATCCTATCAAAGCCCAAAATTATGTCCGGTATACTTTATATCTATGAGAAATGTGACTATACATTTGGCTATTGAGCTTCCTACCCTATTCATGGCAAACTAGTTATCCTACCAAAATCTAGATTTCTCATTTTTCCATCAAGTTCCCTCTATTTTCCTCCTCTTCTCCTTTGTGTGAAACTTAACATTCTAATTTATCTTTAATTCTCACTTAGGGAGGTTATGGGGAACTTATGTCTTATCTAGTAGTGTTTTCTCTTTTGGTGGCTTCAACTCTTTGCTCTATTTTGATTTCTTCAAAATTATAAGTAAACCTCCTACCTCTATGATCTATAGTTTTATATGTTGTTCTCATCTACAAAATTGATGGATGGAATAATTTAGATCCTAAAAATATTCTAAAACCCATGAAATCCACTAAAATTCATTTCCATCTACTCATTAATGTGGATCTTTGTTCTTCTATCATCATAGTATTAACTCTACTGATGATTTATTCAAGGAAATGATAGGTAATTCAAATGGTCACTTCCCACTAATTATTGGGTGGTTGCTATCTATAAAAAAAATTAGTATATTTCACTTGTTTCATCTTGGAATGACCTTTTCCATCCTTCTAGTTACTTGGGCATAACATTTCACATGTTTCAACCTCCTAGGTTCCATCTCTTCTCGGTTTTTTACCTCATTTCAAGTGCACCTCACTTTCTTGGTTAATTTATATGCACATTATTATCTCTTTATTTGGCCTCCCCTACCCCATACAAATCCTTATACTAGATCTCTATTTATTCACTATCTCCTCTCAATCTCTTACACATGAACACCTTATGTGTTGTAATCATCAATTTGTACTTATAGGTTAATTATCCTAATATAATTTACACACACCCAAAAACTTAGGTGTCTAGCCACAAGTGATTTAAAAATTTACTAGAATCAAATCACCCAAATATATTTATGTAGGTTTAAGTGCCATAAATGTTTACCTATAGGCCTAAAAGTGCCATGTATTTTCAAACAACATAAAACAAACAAAATATAAAGAAAAGGTTTGAATTGCAATAATTTTATTATGGTCAAAAGACAAAGAAATAAACTTTTGACTAAAAAACCAACCTTAGATGGTGTAAGCACCATCATAGTGATGGTATAATTTCAATCTATTGCTATTGAAATTATCGAGGAACATTTCACTAGTCAATGTGTACAACTTTCATGTGCTAGTCTCTATAGAGTAAAGTTTTACACTACATTGCATTCAAGTTTTAGTCAAGCACTACAATTTTTGTTCTCACTTACCTTGGTTGTAGCAGTAGAGTTGGAGTGGGGTGCAGGTTCATTCTCTGTTAAGTGCTGAAATACAACAGAGGCTGCCAAGTGGCGTCATTTAAGCATGAGCCTTTCCTTCTCTTTTGATTCTTTGTTTCAATTTTGCATTGAGTGTTGATTTCATGCAAAATCCACCACATGTCACCTTTAGAAACAAAAAATTGGCTACCTAGCATCCTCCAAGGCCCCTTTTGTAACTTTCCAGAGGACTGCAGATCATGCCACGTACCTAATGGCAGTTAAGCAGGGGCTGCCACATGCTAGCATCCACATCTCATAGAGGCCCTTGCATTTAATTCTACTTTTGACAAATAATTTCAACAAGTTAAGTAGAAGAGAGAGTGGAAAGTGCCAAGTGGTAGTTGTGGAGGCCCTAAACTACCTTTTTGAGGAAGCAGCGGATGCTGCCAAGTGTCACTCTCTAGGTCCCTCTCTACTCCATCCCCAAAAATAGCGGAAGGTGCCACATACCCCTAGAAGGAGAAGTGAAAGGTGCCACGTATCTTCCCAGAAGTAGTGGAGGCTACCATGTGCCAATTTCTGAGAGACCATCTTCAAGCCTAATTGTTGAATAAAGGTTGTGGTGGGCCCTGGGTGTTACTTCAAAGTCTACAAAAACTACCAAGTGTCATCATCTGAAGGAACCTAACCTACATCCTAAATATTTCTACAAGTAGAGCTTTAGAAGAAAGTAAAAAGTACCAAGTGTCATTTTCCAGTGCCTTCTAAGCAATAAGATGGTTTTCAAGGAAATTGACTAAGTGTCCTCTTCCTTTTCAAAAGAGTAGGGCATTTTGTGTGTCTATTTCAAAATCGAGTTGGAGGGAAAATCAGCTAGAGTTAATTTGAGTAGATGGAATAGTTCATTGGGTATATTTTTGGAGCCCCCCACAACATTAAAGGCACCATTTGTTTGTCCCCTATGAGCGAAGGATGAATAGTTGTGCAGCTTGGTAGGTGATGAAATTTGAAATTCAAGCATGAAAAGAAGTACCAGATAGGAATTGACATGCCACAATCAGGGCATCCACTCTTCTCTAGCATGGCCTTTCCAAGGCATTGAATGCACCAATTTTCAAAATTATTTTATCTGGGAGTCCGAGGCTATATAAGAAGGATTGTAAAATCTAAGAGAAAAAGGAAGGGGATTTTCCATAGTTTTAGACTTTCAGTGTTTTGACCAATAATATCATTTGATTTTGTTTTATTTTCCTAATTTGAAAGGTTTATATGACTGTGTGTGTTTCAACATCTTTTGTGTGACTGAAATATTCAATAAGAAGATTGAACACTATGCATGTGTTGATGTTATCTGTGTCATTTACAAAGTAGTCTATGCTATAGATTTTCTAGTGTTGTGATTGGGAATGTTATTTGCTTTTGTCTCATTTTTTGGAGTCTGAAGTTCTACATAACTGTGTGTGACTTTTGTGACTCTTATGTGATTAGAAGATTCTATTAAGAATATTGAACACTATGCCTTTGTTGACAATTCCTATATCTAAGCAAAAGACTCCCCTGTTGTGAGCCTCTATTTCTGTTATTTCAACCTTTTAAATTGATCATGCACTTGTCTGCTCTTAAATGTAACTAAGTCCTATAATAGTCACTTTGTGTTCAGGTTAGGATTAGGATTACACTCAGGTGCATTGCCATAGTTAGGTTTTAATTCTTGCATTTTGCATTTCTATTTAGTCCCCTATCCCTTTTCCCCAACACCTATAAAATAGAAGAGACCAGCTTCTTTAAAACTTAGAGGTTGTTTCAAGCCACATTGTCCCACAGCTTGAAACTTCCCATTGTTGATTGGTTAAGATCTAGCACAATTTTATGCCATGAAAAGTTTTTGGCATGCTCGATGGGACCAGTCTTGAAGTTTCTTTCAAGACCGCATGAACCAAAGAGCTACAAGGAGTCAGAGCTGTGGACCAGTCACCAAATCACAATCTACTACAAATCTAGGTATTCTTTTGCCACCTCTAGTAATTAGTCCAAGAAGAAGAGGTAACCAGTTTCTACTAGTACCAAACATGGGAGCCCATATACCCCTAAGAAATTATGCAAGCTGGAACACTGGTAGTCCCTTAATCCTCTTGACACCACTAGTTATTTGGGATCCTATCCCATTAAATGCTCTAAAATCTCAACCCAAATTTAGTGGGCAGGACTCAAAAACACCTGTGGAGCATCTTCAAGATGTATCAAATGTTTGCACCATATATGGTGTCACAGAGCAAAATGTGGCCCTAAGATTGTTAGCAACCTCATTTAAAGGGAAGGCCTTAGAATGGTATCAGTCTTTAACCCCAAATACCATATCCACTTAGGACCAGCTTGGAGATCTGTTCTTTGCAATATTTGCAGAGAAGGGTGATAAGTCTTCCTTATTACAACAGTTGATCACCATTCAGAGGGGACCACAAGAGGACATGACTAACTTCAACACCAGATTCTAGAAAACTTGGGATAAAATCCCTATTATAGCTAAACCACCACCTGGTATGGCCATAGTGTTTTGTCTCAAAGCTTTAAATTTAGATATATCTGTTATGATTCAATCACTAGGAGGACATACTTTGCTAGTGGCTTATGACCTTATGATCAAAGCTAAGAATCATTTAATTGATGCTGGGAAGTTACCTCCAAGGCCTCCCATGCCTGTATTCCCTGAAATTACCTTGCCCCTACCTCAAGAGGTTCCTAAAGCTATAAGCCCCCTATGTGTATTTATACTTACCCTTCATCATCTATGAAGCCACTGGCCCCTGCTTAGTCATTTGAGATGGATGATATCAAAAGTATGCTAAGGACATTCTCCAATGAGCTGATTAATATGAAGAGGTAGTAGAACACTTTCCTTAAGCCTCCTTATCAAGGCTAATAAGGGAATAGGTTTTCATCCCAACTAAACCAATATCAAGGCCCTCCAAGGCAAACCAAGAATCAAATAGCAAATCAATTAGTTGCTGTTCCCACACCCTCATAGACCATTCCTCCCAACTCAAACAGGGAAATGGTTCTAGGTTAGAATAATTATGTGGATGATACTAATGCTTGGTGTTTCCCTTGCAATGATGCTCACACCCTTAGAGATTGTCCTAGAGGCAATCTACAACAAAGAGTGGCTGAACAAAGAAGAATGGATGGTCAGTTTGCCAATCCCAATAGCAATCAAGCCTACCAGTCTCCCAGCATGCAAAATTCAGTGCTAGTGGCTCAGATGCAAGGAATGTCCTTGCAGCAAGAGGAAGAAATAGCCCCAGAACATGCTTTGTTCTCATGGGTTGAGGATGAAGAGGCAATTTTCTTAAACAAAGCATCTACCTCCCAAAGGCCAATGGTGCAATCTGATTATTACACTAGATCAAAGAGGAGGATGGTGGAGCAGCCAGAGATTGTAAATGGTCAGGTAAAAAATAGCTTTCCATCTCAAGGGCAAAGGAATGCTGCTATTAGACAAGAAGTGCTTTTGTTGGTACAAGATCAAGGGATCCCTGTCTAGACTCAAGAAAGGATGAAGTATCCTTATTACCAAAAAACTCAGTCTTTGGGACCAATCAATGTAGTGGACCAATTAAAGAGAACTCCAACGCAAGTCTCTATATGGGATATCTTGGCTATTCCTAAGCAAAATACATTACTCCAAGAAGCTCTACATGGGCAAGTAGTGCTTGAAGGTGTTGTTACCAAGGGAGGACTAGCTAGAAAGGAAAAGCTCAAAGATTCAGTTCCTCTAATGACAACAGCCTTCATGAACAATGCAGCACAAGTAAGTAAATCCAAGCTAGAGCCTTTCTATTTGACTCTGATAATTGGGAAGAAACTCTTACATAATGCATTGATAGATTCAAGAGCTAGCATGATTGTGATGCCCAAGAAAATAGCTAATGCCTTGACAATAAATTATGAACCCCTTGTAAAAGGAGTTATGTAGCTAGATGGCAAAATAGTGTAAACCATAGGGAGAATAAAACAACTCCCCCTATAATTATTCACATGTCCCAACATAATTGTCAACTAGGATATAGTTGTCATAGATATACCTCCCATCTTTGGTTTATGTTTATCCTGAGACTTTATGGTGAAAATAGGAGGATATATGTCTCTTGACTGGTCTCACCTCATCCTGAGAACCAGATATGGTTCAAAGATGAAAATTCTTTCTAAACCACTATCTAAAGACCACATCACCAATGAACTAGCAATGAGTTAGAAGCAGATCATGCCATGATGAATAAAGAAAAAAGAAATTTTGTTGAAGAACTAGGGGACTGGACTGAGCATGATCAATAAGAAGAAAATAGCCAGTTGTTGGCTATGATGCATAGCGACTCATATGGGAACTATGACTCTACTGGTTTAGGCATGTATGTCATTTTTTATGAGGATCAGGTGATCCCAAATGTTATAAGAGACGAGGCACCTACTGCTCAAGATTCAAAGCTCTAGACTTTGAATTTTGATGGGGCTAGAAGTAATCATGGTGTTGGAGCAGGGATTTGTCTTACTGCTCCAAATGGTGATAAAATTTTAAGGGCTATCCAATTCCAATTTGCTTACACTAATAATGATATAGAATATGAATCTTTAGTACATGGGCTCTTGTTAGCCAAGAAAAATGGAATAAAGAACTTAAAAGTAAAAGGAGATTTAGAATTAGTAGTAAAGCAAATTAGGGAAAAGGCAGTAGCCAAAAATGTGAGAATGAGGTCTTAGTGGCATAGGATTTAGGATTTGATAAAATATTTTGATGCCTTCAATATTGAAATAATCCCTAGAAGTCAAAACATTGAGGTTGATAGGATGGCTCATATTGGCTCACATTTTAACCCAATAACTAGCCTATTGGTTAATAATGAGTTAGTAAAAGGTATAATGATGCCGACCATCCCAGACAATGATGAAAATTGGCAAGTGTTTAAAAATGATGCTCAGATAGTCTCTTTTTTAAAGCAATCAGATGAGTTTGTGAATTAGTTGTAAACTAAAATTGAAGAGGCATATGGTGATCAGATTATCTAATTAAGGATGAATAAGCTCCCCAAAGGATTTATCACATTAGAAAACTTGTTTGACCCAGAGGATGTAAGCCTAGGAAAGAAAAGGTTCTAGGTAGATGAGGCAGACTATTCTGAGGTAGAGGTGAGTGATGGGAAGAGGCTAAAAGTTGGGAATTCTGCAACTCAGGAAGAAAAGGAAAAATTAATTGAGTTGTGCCAAAAGTATGACAGGGTCATAGCTTGGAGCTATGATGACCTTCATGGGTACAACAGAGACATTATCCAACATACAATAGAGTTGACTAAAGGATCCAAACCCATCAGGTAGAAATAGAGGCTAGTAAATCCAAAGATCGAGCCTCTAATGGTAGATGAGTTTCAAAAACTTTTAGACTCCAAAATAATATTTCCAATCAAGCACTTGACTTGGGTATCAAATCTAGTCCCAGTTAGGAAAAAGAATGGAGATGTAAGACTATGTGTAGACTTCAGAGATCTAAATAGAGCATCTCTAAAAGACCACTATCCCTTGCCCTCCATGGAACAAATTTTGCAAATTATGGCTAGATTAGAAATGTTTTCTTTACTTGATGGTTTCTTTGGGTATAATCAGATTTGGCTAGCAGAGGAAGACCAGTACAAAACTACTTTCACCACTAAGTGGGGAACATTTGCCTATGCGAAGATGTCATTCAACTTATCAAATGCAGGAGCTACCTTTCAATGAACTATGGATATAGCCTTTGGTGAGTTAATAAATAAGGTCATCCTGGTCTATCTGGATGACCTCACTATTTTCTCAAAAAATGTTGATGATCATTTTGATCATTTAGAGTCTGTTTTCAAGAAATGTCAAGATTTTGGGATTTCATTGAATCCCAAGAAATGTATTTTTGTCATGCCTCAAGGTAAAATATTGGGACATATAGTATCTAAGGAAGGGGTTTTTATAGATCCCAAGAGGATCATAGCTATAATGGACTTACCACTCCCAGGAAATAAAAAGGCAGTCTAGTCTTTTTTAGGGAAGATTAATTTTGTTAGTAAATTCATATCTAATTTTGTAGGCTTGGTCAAACCAAAGACACTCTTGCTTAAAAAAGCTCTAGTCTTCAAGTGGACTACAAAAGGAAGGAAAGATTTCAAAGGGGTCAATAAGGCTATCTCAGCAGCCCCAGTGCTCAAAAACCTAGATTTTTCCATGCCCTTCATAATGTATGTCTATGGAAGGGAGTCAAGTATTGTTACTGTCTTGAATCAAAGTAATGATAGGCTGGAAGGGGAGCACCAAATAGCCTTTTTTTTAAGGACCCTTAAGGATTATGAGACCAAGTAAAAAATTTTGGAAAGACAAGCCTATGCCATGGTAAAAGCCCTCAAGAAATTTAGACATCTAATCTCAGGGAACAAAATTCTGATACTTGTGGCTCACCCAAGTGTCAGGGAATACATCATGGAGGGGGAGATTACTGAGAAAAGAGCCAATTGGATCACTAAGATCCTTGAGTATGATGTGGAGGTCAAACCCACCAAGCTGGTCAAAGGTAGAGGGTTGTGCCAATATATAACCCAAGATCTCGAAAAGATGTTACCTGAGGAAGCAAAGTTAGAAGGAGAGCCAGAGATGGTGCTTAAATTACAAGAGGTTGATCAGGAATCCTGGGTCACCAATAGGATTCAAATCATGAAAAATGGGATTTATCCAAGAAAACTCCCTCAAAATAAGAGAAGGTATTATAGGACATAGGGAGTTCATTTTGTTTTAATCGAACAAGTCCTTTTCAAAAGAAGTTCTAATGGGAAATTGCTAAGATGCATAGAACAAGCTAAAGCCAAGAAGATACTACATGAGATGCATCATAGAACATCATGGGGGATTTTTCTGTCAAAACCACAGCCATAAAGATAAGTGAAGCAAGATATTTCTAGCCTAATTTATTTGCAGACTGTTATCAGCTGGTTAGAAAACGTTAGTCCTACCAGTATTATGTGGGGATGCAGAGGAATGCAACCATGCCCCTGAGTCCTATAGTTGTGGATGAGCCTTTTACCAAATGGGGTCTTGACTTCATTGGGATGATAAATCTAGTGTCTAACATGGGTCACAAATGGATATTGACTGCCACAGACTATTTCACCAGATGGACCAAAGCAGTCCCGCTTAAAGAAGCAACAGAGAATGTGATCCTAGATTTTATAGGGGATATCACTACTCGCTTTGGGGTGCCTTGTACCATCATTTTAGATAATGCTAAAGCATTCTTGGGGTCTAGAGTATTCTTGGGAAGTCTATTGTGATTCCCCTAAGTTTTGTGAGTCTGACCTGCATGGGGCCATTTTATTCAAGTTCAGGAAAAGAGGGGTTTATCCCATGATTCATTGATCAAGCATTAGGGAATGGTGAAGAACTATTTTGATAAAAGGACTTCGAATCCTAATTTTGAGGTGGACTCAATTATGTTGAAATGGGATGCATGAGCTGCCAAGCCAAGTTAGCATACCAAATTCAAAGTGCTATGGGCTGGTCCATATAGAATTTGTGTGTGTAAGTAAGAGAATTATTTCAAGCTAGAATCGATGGAAGTGGAACTTGAAGAGATTCTTGTAAATAGAATCTATTTGAAACATTTCAATTAACTTAGGTCTCTCATGTATTGTAGTTAAATAGTTTCCCTTTCTCACATTGGTTTTCTATTGTTTTCCCACTTTGCTTTTGAATAAGTGTTTTAGACATATGTCAACAGCTCTTTTGAAGCTATAATTTTCACATTTTTGATCTAGCAAGAGGTGGGGTTTTCTTTTTGAGTGGGCTCAAAAGTCCTGATGGTCACCAATAACTGTAGAGTAAAGTTTTACTCGGTGTTGCATTCGAGTTTTAGTCGAGCACTATAATTTTGGTTCCCACATACCTTAGTTATAGTAGCAGAGTTGGAGTAGGGTGCAGGTTCATTCTCTGTCAAGTGCTAAAATACAATAGAGGCTGCCAAGTGGCATTGTTCAAGCATGGGCCTTTCCTTCTCTTTTGATTCTTTATTTCAATTTTTCATTGAGTGTTGAGTTCACGTAAAAGCCACCACATGTCACCTTTCAAAACACAAATTTGGCTAGCTGGCATCCTCCAAGGCCCCTTTTGTAACTTTTTAGAGGACCACAGATCATGCCACATACCTAGTGGCAGTTAAGTAGAGGCTGCCACATGCTAGCATCAACATCTCATAGAGGCCCCTGCATTTCATTCTACTTTTGACAAAGACTTTCAACAAGTTAAGTAGTAGAGAGAGTGGAAATCACCAAGTGGCAGTTGTGGAGGCCCTGGACTACCTTTTTGAGGAAGCAGCAGATGCTGCCAAGTGTCACTCTCTAGGTCCCTCTCTACTCCATCCCCAAAAATAGCGAAAGGCACCACATACCCCTAGAAGGAGAAGTGAAAGGTGCCATGTATCTTCCCAGAAGTAGTGGAGGCTGCCACGTGCCAATTTTTGAGAGACCATCTTCAAGCCTAATTACTTAATAAAGGTTGTGGTGGGCCCTAGGTGTTACTTTAAAGTCCACAAAAACTACCAAGTGTCATCATTTGAAGGAACCTAACCTACATCATAAATATTTCTACAAGCATAACTTTAGAAGAAAGCAAAAATTACCAAGTGTCATTTTCTAGTGCCCTCTAAGCAATAAGATGATTTTCGAGGAAATTTACTAAGTGTCCTCTTCCTTTTCAAAAGAGTAGGGCATTTTGTGTGTCCATTTCAAAATTGAGTTGGAGGGAAAATCAGCTGGAGTTAATTCAAGTAGATGGAACAGTTCATCGGATATATTTTTGGAGCCCCACACAGCATTGAAGGCACCATCTATTTGTCCCTTGTGAGCGAAGGATGGATAGTTGTGTGGCCCAGTAGGTGATGAAATTTGAAATTCAAGCATGGAAAGAAGTACTAGATAGGAATTGGCATGCCACAATGAGGGCATCCACTCTTTTCTAGCATGGCCTTTCTAAGGCATTGAATGCATTGAATCAGGATGTATCCAAGGCATTGAATGTGCCAATTTTCAAAATTATTTTGTTTGGGAGTCTGAGGCTATATAAGAAGGATTGTAAAATCTAAGAGAAAAAGGAAGGGGATTTTCCATAGTTTTATACTTTCAATGTTTTGACCAATAATATCATTTGTTTTTGTTTTATTTTCTTGATTTGAAAGGTTTATATGACTGTGTGTGTTTTTGCATCTTTTGTATGACTGAAAGATTAAATAAGAAGATTGAACACTATGCCTGTGTTGATGTTATCTGTGTCATTTGTAAAGTAGTCTATGCTGTAGATTTTCTAGTGTTGTGATTGGAAATGTTATTTGCTTTTGTCTCATTTTTTGGAATCTAAAGTTCTACATAACTAAGCTTGACTTCTATGCCTCTTATGTGATTAGAGGATTCTATTAAGAAGATTGAACACTATGCCTTTGTTGACAATTCTCGTATCTTAGTAAAAGACTCCCCTATTGTGAGCCTCTATTTCTATTATTTTGACCTTTTACATTGATCATGCACTTGTCTGCTCTTAAATGTAACTGAATCCTATAATAGTCACTCTGTGCTCAGGTTAGGATTAGGATTACACTCAGGCGCATTGCCATAGTTAGGTTTTGATTCCTATATTTTGTGTTTCTATTTAGTCTCCTATCCCTTTTCCCCAACATCTATAAAATAGAAGAGACCAGCTTCTTTAAAACTTGGAGGTTATTTCAAGCCACATTGTCCCATAGCTTGAAACTTCCCATTTTTGATTGGTTAAGATCTAGCGCAATTTTACGCCATCAACAGTCTCCAAGATGTTTTGCATAATAAAGGTCTCATACATCTAATCTAGAATTTTCTTGGGTACCTTAAGTACTTATAATTATATAACAAGACCTTCCCCTTGATGTGATTATCATTCCATGTCTTTTGGTAGGCCTTATCTATCTATTGGTGCCATTTTGTTTGGGTGTGTATCTTATCTAGCCTCTTTAAATCTTATAGGCATATGCTTAAAGAATCTTGGTTGTCTAATTGACCAATACACATGATGTGTAATGAGGGAACTAAGAACTCCAAATGCAAAATGGCCTCTATGACAAACACTATTTAGAATGGTGTAGCCTTGTTTAGGAACTTGTATGTTGTATGATAAGCCCATAACACCATTGACACATAGTCATCCCAATACTTATAACCAACATCACATATTTTTGTGAGGCATAAAACTGATATTTTATTAAATTCTTATATGGTGATATTATCTTAGGGATGATAGGGTGTCATTTTATGGTGTGCCACCTTATATTCGAACAATAAGATTTGAACTATTTCATTGATGAAATGTGTGCCATAGTCGCTAGTCAAGCTAAGTGTGAATCCATACCTACTAATAATGTTTTCCAAGATGAATATTATTTCTATGGTGGTTGTACAATATTTGGTTGGTATTGCTTCAACCCATTTATTGAAGTAATATGTAGTGGCTAGAATGTACCTTGCACCTATTCACCTAGTGATGGGAGTAATAGGCCCAATAAAATCAATGGCCCAATTTTTAAAATGGCACTTGGGAAAGGATGGGGATGAGGTACATCTCATCCTGAGGTTTGTATTTCTAGTGCACTAGCATACATCACATATTTTAGCATATTATTTTACATCATGAAATAGAGTTCACCACCACAAACCTGATTGTAGAACTTTTTACATTATGGCATCTCCATCACAATAGCCTTCATCAATCCCCTCATATGCCTCTTGTATTATTGAGTCTTGTTTGTGTTCTAGGACACATCAGTGCATGATTGTGTCATGACTTAACTTGTATAGTTCCCCACCAATGAGTTTAAAATGAGAGGCATGAACCATGAGATACTTCTTTGCTTTAGGTATCTTGTCCTAAGGCATAGATCTAGAGCTCATAAATGTGGTCATCTCTACTAAGTATTCTGGGATGCATTAGATATTATACAATTGTGCATTGGGCATATCATATTCAATTGGTGTTGTCATATATCCATATTTGATTTAGGATATATGGTCCAGGTTTGAGTTTTGCTTTTTAAGATTTACTATAATATAAAATTAGAATTCTTGAAATAAAATGATCCATCAATAAATGTACCCATATAAAATGGGCTTATTTACTGAATACTTAAGCATGTATTGATTAGTAAAGAAGATAAAGGGGATTGCTAATAGATAATGTCAAAACTTAAATAGGGTATAGACCATAGAAAGTGCCTTGTACTCAGTCATGGTGTAATTTTTTCTGCCTTGGTTAGTTTCCTACTTATCAAAGAAATAGGATGATTTATTTTACCTTCGCCTAGTTGTGAGAAAATGTCACTGATTTTAGTAATAGAGGCATCAATGTGGATATGGAAGGGATTGTCCTAGTTGGAAAATTATAATATTGATGTACTTACCAATTTTAGATTCAAGGTCTTAAAAGCATCTTCTTCCACTACACCCCAATAGAATGAGTGATCCTTCAACAATAATTCCTCTAGTAGTACCAAAATCATATCATAGTTCCTTATAAATTTCTTGTAATACCTACAATGTCCAAGAAATATGTGGACATCTTTATATGTTGATGGTGTTTGAAGCTAAAGGATGATTTAAATCTTGGCTAGATCAATGAGTAGACCATCCTTACAGATGATGTGTTTGAGCAATGTGCCAAATGGCATTACAAAAATACACATATTGAGATTCAAATATACTTGTAACTTCTAACACCTTTTAAACATTAAGCACAAACTATCATAGTGATCTTTTACCATCCCATACACTATCTAATCATCTAAATATACTTGGAAAAACCTTTTAATGAAGTCTTTGAATGTGGTAATTACCACCTAGGAGAAAATGGGTGGTTCATTCTTCAACCTAAAGGGCATCACATTATACATGAAACATCCCCATTCATTTTCATAGGTGGTTTTAGGCTTGTCCTCCTTGATTTGAACTTGATGGTATCCTAAAAATCCATCATGAAATGTATATATTTAACAATAGGTGATGCCATCCAATACTTCATCAGTAAATAGAAATGGGAAGGGGTCAATCATGAAAGTGGTGTTCAATAGTCTATATTTAAGAAAATTTTGAATATGCCAATATTTTTTGATGCTGATGACCATGGGGTTGATTCATTTGGATCTTGGCATAAAGATTTGGGTTCATCCTGTAAGGTTGCTTCTTGATGGGTCTCATGCCATCGACTAGTTTGATGCTCATCTTCCCAATGGATGGGTATAATCCTTTCATATCTTTATAGTTTAATGAGAAAAGGTCTTGCAATTATCTTAGCAAATTAATACTATGTACATGTTTTGTGTCAGATAATAGGTGCCTAGAGTGGCAATTTTGGGTTTCCCCTCTAAATTGATATTTACCTTGGTAGTTTTTAATAGTGCCTAATAGGGTTCATGTTTTTCCTAGTGTGAATCCTTGACTTTTCTACTAGTCTTGGTTGTCTATACTAAAAAATTGGTAGGTTCTTCATCTTCTAGGGTGATATCATCAACTTGGTGCACTAACTTCTTTTTCCCTGCCAAATTCTTCTAGTTGTGTAATTTATATGTATTATCATTGTAATCACTAGAGTAATTATACATATATTATTCTTCAAATAAGGTTGGGAGTGTTAACCCTTTTTTTCCAAACATGTCATTTAGGTGTTCTTCCAATATAGCAGTGTCCTCAAATGCTAACCTTTGAACTACCTATAATGGCTCAATTAGTTCAAAATTTTGTGAAGAAAAGGAGAAGATATGAAAAAACCACTCCTTAAGGGAAACCACATCTATTACTTCATGGAACATCTCATGTACTACATTTCATGCCCATGCCTAAGTATTTAAGGTTTTATAGAAGGCATGCACCCATATATTTTTTGGGGTATTTTCATCACAAATAATCCACATTTATACATAAAGATGTATGTTTGTTATGGGTTTAAAGTCATTAGAGTAAGATGAAATTTTCATTTCCTCATTTATTTTTCCAAATCTATTGCAAATGGCTACCTTTATATCTTGCCAAGTTGGCAAGCTAGGCTTCTACATTTCCCACCAATGAGCAGGAGTGATTTTTAATGTGTACACTAGTGCACGCATTATATCCACCTCATTGAGGATGCATGACTCAATGTCATGAACATATTATTCCTAATGATTACTTCCTTCATATCTTGGGAGTGCAACACATTTTCCTTTAATGAGCCAAAATAATCTTTTCCCCTTTTTATAGTACCATAGACCCATATTTTATGAGCATGATCAATCTATATCCATATTATCTCTAGTCATTTTGGCACATTTTCTCACACCAAATGGCACTATCATCTAGTGGTCTCATATGCTTCCTTGACCCATAAGTCACAAGCAACATTTGTGGTGTTTGAGGCTAACTATCCATCTTCTTAAGAGAGGATTCCTTGATAATTTAATTTTAGAGTCTCTACACCTTACACTATGATGTTATATATATGGTTAATTTCATCCTCAATGTCCACTCTCTCAACATAGGGAGTCCTTGGTCATTTGAAAGAGGTATACCTACCCTATTCTTTCCATTTTTGAAGGTCATGTAGTTATTTTTGAAGTGCATATCTACACTATTTGTATAACACCACAACCTTATTATAAGTGTTGGGTAGTTATCATGCTATGATAACTCTATTACTTCAAAGTTAGCCAAAAATTTAGTGCCCATGATATCTATAATTGTCCTCTTCAAAATTTTGATAGGCTATGTCTGGGTCTTATTTTCCATGAAGAGCACATGAGGGGAAGGTCTCATAGCTAGGCTACCCATTTTGTCCTAAGTAGTCTTTGTCAAGATGTTGACCTTGGTACTTGTGTTTACAAGATCCTCATAGATAGACCATCCATTAAAAGTGGCATTCACCAAGAGTTATTGGTCATATTTAATATTCTAAGTGTCTCATACTTCTCGTGTCCTCTCCAGGCATATTAAAATAACCTCAACTTACTTTTGACTTATGTATTCAAAGATTAATTTATTTAATAGGGGAAACATACCCTTAGTATGTAAGAAGCAGAAGATCTCAATCAATTCTTAGATTTTAGCCTCTCGACTATCTTACTTATTTTGAGAGGTGGCATCCTATGCTTCTAGGTCATATACTAATTGGAGATCCCCTTACAAGTTTTGTATTACACTCATTGCATATTTTAGTACATCCTTATATCATGTTAGGTTTGGGTACAATGTAGCTTTTGGTTCAAGCCATATTATGTGTTCATTTTAACCCTTATCCCCATACTCAAGGCATAATTCAAGTACTAACATAGTTGGTGATTGAGTGGTGAATCTAATATGTGTTGTTTCCTACACCTTGATTAATTGTATGTGTGTAGGGTGTGCCTTTAGGGTCTATTTTTTGTCTTCTTCTCACACTTGATCATCCCTTCACCCTTGTCTATGTCAGGCCTGCCTTGGGTCAATTTTTTGTAAAGTTTAGGGTATTATCTAACCTTATGGGGTTCTTGACAATACCCACATGTGAGATGTATAGGGAAATTATGATGATAATGTCATGTTGATAATGATCATGGAGGTAACCTTATACCACCATGTCTTATACCTCATCCTCTAGTACCTTTCTACATCTTGAATACTATATTTTATTGGTTATAACCATCATTCCCTTAGTTTTATTACCCCCAACTAATGCTATAACCTATTGTGAATCATTTTATATGTTTTCATGCATTTTATCAATCACTCAATAATCAGTATTGGTATAGGTGTAGGCATCATGCAAACTATAATAGATGGTTGTGTTGACTTGGCTAGCACATTGTAACAAAGGATAGTTTCACACATCATGTGCTTCTTGAAAAACTTTGTAGCTTAAAATTAGAGCATGCACATTCCTTTTTGGGTCATTATATTATAGGTATAATCACTGAGAGGGAGGTGAATCAGTGAGCCTATATATTTATATTTCAATTCCAATCCTTGAAAATTATTAATAAATCAGCATATATCAACTTGATCAAGCAACATTAACAAGTGAGCTCATTCATTCAATGCATACACAAGATCAAACACATAACACATAGTTCCTATGGGAAACCATCATAGGGAATAAAACCCACTCTCAAGCCTAAAACACATGGACTACTATCTTATAATAAATTGAAAACAAAAGAATAGCCATCTACTTTATACCAAAAAGCCTTTATCATGTCATCCTGACCAAAAGCCTTTAGTGAAACACTTATTTTATAATGAGTTACTACCCCTAAGAAATATGAACTCCTTTAGACCTTCCTTTAAGTGAACACATCCACATTAGAACTAATGTATTAAACACGTAATGACAGATCTCTATTTATCTAACTTCTTCACAAACACTCTTTATATCTCATACAGTCCTCTCACATAGGCATGCCACAAACTTTCTCCTTCTTCACTCAAACTATCCTAATATACACACTCAAACCTCTTCAAATATCATCAAACTTCAAGATAACTATTTTTACATCATAAATATGAACTATAGCTCATACACACATTCCTCAATCTACTCTACTCATTAACTCATCAATTGGGTAATCTACCTCTCCTTCGTTCTATAATTCTCACATACATCTTGTACTCATCTCACTCACAAGTCTTCTCTAAAATATAGAAATCATCATATTTGATTTTAATATATATATATATATATATATATATATATATATATATATATCATTCATTATCAAGGTCTTGGTCAGCCAAAATAAATGACTTCACCCTTAAATCATCTTGCATGGGTCAAACTTAAGTACAACTTTCTTTCAAATAGGCCTAAGTCACCTTTAGGTCCTATGGAGACACATTCATCTCTTTGACACTTCTCTAAGCAAACTAAAAAATAAGAATACTTTAAAAATTCATGGACCCATTCCACATGATCTATAGGTCCTCCTTAATTTCTAATAATAAACATATTACCCTTCTACTTAAGAATAATTTTCTCAGACAACATTCTATGTACACAATCACCATGAACAAATACATAATCAACTTCTAAACCTTTATTCATACTACATATGATTATCAAAACCTTCATATTATACAAAAATTATCCTTATGGAGTATAAAACATGATAAAATATCTAATTCATCATTAAACATCAAAACAACATATAAATTACCTCAATTACCCTTCTCAGGTTACTTATAAAACACAATCAAACACACAGTAAAATTTGGAGCTCAATATCTTTATCTATACATACATTTAGACCTTAAAATTTATATTTATATATTCACCTTGGATTTATCTACAAATTCTCATTTCACACCATGGTCAAATTTAGCATAGATCGAAATATATGGCCAAAATATAGAGCACTAGCTTTTACTTTGTTAAATTCAAATATACAAACAATCATAGTTAAACCTCAATAACTTTTCTCACATCACATGTCCTCTTTGATTAGATCAATAATTAACAATTGATCTGAATTTTAATAAATCAACCTTTACCTTTCATCACTCATCGTTAGATCTTCAACTTGACTATTTGACTTAATGCACCCCATCGATCTTTTATACGTAGCTCGATCTTTATCTCTACTTGATGTTAAACATCAAACACTTGTACTCATCTTGATGCTTCATAAGATATTATAATAAACATTATCCATTGATATTTTTTTAATTAAATCCATATTTACTTAGTTAATCATATAACACTTTGACCCATTTGACTTACTGCACATTGTAAATTTAGATTTACAAACTCCCATAAACTATTGATCCTTGGAAGAAGCTCGATCTTTATCTCTACTCAATGTTAAGCATAAAACACTTGGAACAATCTCATAGCATACTAACATCTTAGACTAAATTATCTCTATCAATGTTTCTTCAACTTTACCTTGTGCAAATTTGACTATGAGAACCTTTGTAATCTATCTGTAAGGTCATATTTGCACCTTCATATCTTTTATTACACCTAGATGCATGATCTAAAATTTGGACCATATGATCTCCTCACATAGAAGAATCCAACCATGTTAAAATAAATATCCTATAACCCTCACATATTTTATATATAATTACATTAAAATTCTCACTCATATTTTTCTACCATAGAGCCAACTATGTTAAAACCTTATCTAGAAGGCCAACTTTGAACATGTATATATTGTGATGCGCTTCAATGCTTGACCTGAATTTTAGTGAAAATAAAATAGGTAAAAAATTAAATAAACCCATATGATCACCTTCTCATGAAATTTCCACACGTGTGAGATATGTCATCACCAAATTTATTACTTGACTCTTTCTTGTCACATACAAATTTGGCTAAGTATGGGAAAACAATGTCAAGTTGCCTAGGATCCCAACTTTGCACTTGCATATATTTTGTCACACTTAGGTGCATGATATGATATTTATCACATTTTAACTAGGTAATAATTTGATCATGACCATAAGACCAAATCCTCCTAACTCATCCACACATGGTAATTATGATGTCATCAAACTACCTATTCATTTTTTTTGCCATTGGACCCAAAATATCTAGATGAGAACAATGAAAAACTGGATGAAAAACACTCATGCATATAAGAAAAAAAATAATATAAAACATATTATGTGACCTCTTTCACATGATCAAATTACCATATTCATCCTTGAAAATCTCCTTCCATGCCAAAACTGAAGATAAACCATGTTAATTACAAGCACACTAGGACAAGAACATTATAACCTTTGTCATTGTCACTTAGACTATCAAGGAACTTCATCCACTCACTAGGACACATACATTAAATCATTAAAAACTCTCCAAAAATCTCCCCCTTTGACATTTATGTCAACAAATATCATTTAGCTCACCTTCTCTCTCTTCAAGCACTCTACAATCAAAACTTTCTCCCCCTTTAACTTAATGACAAAGTGGGCACCAAATGATCCTAAGGACTTGAAAATACTATAAACAAGAAAGGACCATCTTATAAATATGATACAATCTCCTCCTTACCTTGAGCCTACCTCTTTTTGTCTTGACAATATCCTTCTTACTCCATGCCAACACTCTCTTCAACTATGTACTACAACTAAATGAATAAAAAACATAAAAAATACTAAAATATGATGGAACTCACCAAGAGGAATATAAGAGGGACTCCCCCTAATATTTTTGATCCATTTTCTATCTTGAGCATACTCAGATCTCCATACACCATGAAGAACCATGATGCAAGTTTACTAGCCTTCTCTCTCAAGCCACCTTAAGGACCACCAACAAAACTTCATGCCACTCACCAAATAGGAAACATGCTCTAAAACAACCTGATAACTCACCTTGAAATAATCATGTCCTTCTCTTTTGGATAAAACTAAACAAGAAATACATCTTCAAGACTAGGCCTATTTAGACTTCTTATAACCCTACCTAGAACTTGAAAAGCCCACAACTTTCAATAGACACATCTTTAGGACTTGAAAATTCATATTTGGAGAACTTTCATATGCCAACTTAGCCACACCAATTTTTAACAACTAGCTCATCCTATGCAATATAATTCTTTCACAAACCACCTTGTTAATTAGGCCTCCATTTTGACAAAAACATGAATAAATTGAAAACCACAAACCTTCAAATATTTATGAATCATGCTTTGACAACCCATTTGTCCCATTTAACCTATTAAGAAACCTCAGATCTAAACTCATAAGGCAAACCTCTTTTCTAGTAGAGCCCAAAACCCTAGAAACTCAAAATGAGAAAGGTCAGCAAACCTCCTTATAGTTAATGTCCACCTCCAAAAATTATTATACACTTGGAGAAAACCATTACACACTTCTAAACAAAGATTTAAGTTTCCACATCTTTGGAAACCCATACATCCTATAATGCATTTTAGGACCTGCATACTCTTAATCTTAAAATGGGAAACTTAAGGGCAAACAAAAATCTCCAATTTGACTTCAACATGCCTTCATATTACACTACAACCTAAAACATGTTAGAATAATGGTAATAGACCTTTCTATACTAAAAGGTCATCTTGACAACTCAAAAATCCTCCTTTTCCATCTAGGAACCTTCAATCTGACCATATAGACTGACCATATATAGCTATGACATTATTTTGACATCACCATAACATATCTTCCACCTAGACATACCTAATACAACTAAAAATACTCATCCCTAGCCTTCTATGACCATCTAAAGAACACCACAACAACACATGCATCTCTACTAAAAGGAGTCTCTTAAGAAGCATAGATAGAGATATCATTTACACCATAATGCTCTAAAACAAAGTGAAGCTAGGAGTGGCCCACATCTCCTCAGTAGCCACACAAATCCTATTATATCTATAATAATTTTTTCCTTTGTTCTTCTTATTCTTAGTCTAAACTATGATAACTAGTTCTTTTTCTATATCACTTTCCTCTTATAGGATAGAATTGACAACACATAGATCAACTATGGAATCTTGACAGACCCTTTCATTTGAAGAATCAACCTTAAAGCTTGAAACCTCATCACTAGGTACTGATAAATGATATTATTTGAATGATACTTACTCATCAATAATAGGATGTTCACTTGGATCCATACACATCTCAGAACTTACCTCAACCAGCACCTTGGTCTTTTACTTGAGCTTAGTCTCTTCATTCTCAACATGAGGAGATAGTGAGATCCCTTGGCACTCTTCAACTTCTGTAATATTTTTCACCATATAAAATATATTACTTGGACCTATAGACCCATCATGACACACACTTACCATGTCTGGCTTTCATGAGTTAACTTTCCTTCTTCCTTACACTCTCAAAGCTTGATTGAACCTATTTTAACTTATAGGCATCTATTTGAAAAATCTATTAATGTGACCTCTATTTTGATATTTGAAGCACATCATACCTTTTTCAAGATCATTCTATCTTACTATATTTGGATAAAATCTTGAAATGTGTCCTAGTTCATAACAATTGTAGAACTCAGTATTTATTAAAGGAAACTCAACTTACCTTACCTTAAATGGATAATGTTTTACAAATTATCCCACATCACGACAATTAAAGAACTCAACCTTGCTCACACCTTGTGACTAATTATTCCCATCATAGTTCCAAGTATATTCATTTGTAATAGGTCTCTTGCATTCTCTAGCATTATGACCAAATTGATTACATGTGTAACAGTAACCATTAAAACTTTCATACTTCATGGAATTTGGTAGTCTTATCTTTTTTGTCTTCATTTTTCCATCACCTTCATTCCTTATTTGATGTTTTATCTTCAAATGCTGATCCATCTTTCTCTCATTGACATTTATGTCAACCTGAGAAGCAACTTTGGGCTCTTCATTAAAATCCAATCCAAATCTGTCACTAGTTGACTTTTGACTCTTTAAGAGATCATCCAAATCATTAGAAATTTTATCAAACTTGAGAAATTATTTTACCTTTCTTATAGATTTCTCTAACTCATCTTTCAAAGACACAATCTTAGAAGCATACCTTGACCATTCTTCTTCTTTAGATCTTAGACTTGTAAACATAGATTCTAACCTAGAATTAAGAAACATGATAGTGCCTTCATGCTCTCTAGAGTCTTCAACCAATCTCGCCTCAAACACACTAAATTTTTCCTCATAGTCCTTGAGTTATGACTACATCTTCTTGTTAATCTTCTTCTCAATCTTTAGTTCGTCAAGGGAGTTCATCAATTTAGTCTCATAACCCACCTCATATTCATCATCATCTAAATCACTCCAAATATACTCATTTTGATGTGATCAACTACCTTCCTTAGCCATGAATAAATAGTTATCTTCAATAAGACCATCATCTTCATGATCATAATCTAAGTCAATGACTTCACACTCCCCTGATGAGATACAATCTTCTTTGGTGTAAAGACTCTTCTTATCCTTCAAGTACTTCTTGTTGTCAAACCTTCTAAATCCCTTTTTGATTTTATCAGACTTAAATGATCTCTTTCCATCATCATGACCTTTATCATGCTCTTCATCATCATCATTATTATACTTATGAGGTAACTCATTAGCAAAATGTCCTACCTCTCCACAATTGAAGCATTTAAGGGGTAGTTTACCCTTATACTTATCTAAACCTATTTTCAATTTCTTTAAAATCAAATCAATTAGTTCATCCTCATCTATATAATAAATGTCATCCTCTTTGGGTTTCTTAACTTGGAACTTCTACTTTGCCATCATCTCTATCTTAAATGTTGCTTCCTTCTTTGGTCGTATATCATCATTCTTCCTCATCTCATAGGCAGTAAGGGTACCATCCAATTGATCCATCTTAAAATGAGTAAGATCATGACTTTCTTCTATAGTAGATACTTTTAGATCAAACTTGGGGGATAGAGACCTTTATACCTTTTGAATAATAGTAGCCTATTCAAGGTTCTCTCTAAGACCTCTGATGATGTTCACAATCTCATCAACTCTCTGCAAAAAGGATGCCACATAATATTCTTCATTCATCTTGAGACTTTCATATTACCTTATATGAGTCTAAAACTTAGTAAGCTTGACCTTTGAATCTCTTGCATAGATGATCTACATTTTGTCCACTATCTCTTTATAATATTTATAATGGATTACCTTGGTGAACCTAGTCTCTATAAGACCACAAGTGATGGCATTCATTGCCTTATAATTGTTCTCAAATAGCTTATTATATGTACTATTAGATAGAGGAGTGCTAGAAGCAACATAACTATCCACATCAAATTGTCATTCATCAAACCCTAGGGACATAATGTACATCCTCATCCTTGCACTCTACAAATCATAATTGTATCCATTGAACATTAGTGCTTACTTAGTAGAGAAACCTCCTTGATTACCACCCATATTGTACCTTAGATCACCTTCAAGTTATCAAGACTTTACCAAAGGACCTACTATAATACCAATTGTTAGAGGTACAATCACTAAGAGTGGGGATGAATTAGTGAGCCTAGATATTTCTATTTCAATTCCAATCCTTTTAAAATATTAATAAATCAACATATATCAACTTGATGAAGAAAAATTAAAAAGATAACTCATTCATTTAATGCATATACAAGATCAAACACATAACACATAGTTCATATGGGAAACCCTCATGGGGAATAAAACCCACTCTCAATCTTGAAACACATGGACCACTATCCTATAATAAATTACAAACAAGAGACTATTCAACTACTTTAGACTAAAAAACCTTGATCATGTCCTCTTGACCAAAGCCCTTTAGTGAAACACTTATTTCACAAGGAGTAACTTCCCTTAAGTAAGATTAACTCCTTTAGACACTCCTTGAAGTGAATAAATCCAACTTAGAACTCGTATCTTTAACACCTAATGATGGATCTCTATTTATATAAACTTTTCACAAATACTCTCTATCTCATACATGCCTCTCACATAGGCATGCCACAAGCTTTCTCCTTATGCACTCAAATTATCCTTATATGCACACTCAAACCTATTTACATATCTTAAAACAATAATATCACTATTTAGACATCATAAATATGACCTATAGGTCATACACATATTCCTCAATCTTCTCTACTCATTAACTCATCAACTAGGCACTCTACCTCTTTGTTTCTCCATGATTCTCACATATACCTTGCACTCATCTTGCTCACAAGTCTTCTCTAAAATATATAAATCATCATATTTGATTTCACTATATATATATATATATATATATATATATATATATATATATATCGTGAACTATAAACATATTTGTTGGACACAATACATGACTTCACCCTTAAGGCATCTTACATGGGTCACACTTAAGCAAAACTTTCTTTCAAATAGGCCTAAGCCACCTTTAGGTCCTATGAAGACCCATTCAGATCTTTGACACTTCTCTAAGAAAAATAAAACATATGAGAAATTTAAAAATACATGGAACCATTCCACATGATCTATATTTCCTCTTTAAGTTCCAATAATCAACACAGTACCCTTATACTTAAGCATAATTTTCTCAAACAACATTTTGTACACACAGTCACCATGAACGAATACATAGTCAACTTATAAACCTTTATTCATACTTCATATGATTGATCAAACCATAATAATGAACATACATGATTCTCATGGAGTATAAAACATGATCCAATATCTCATTCATCATTAAACATAGAAACATCATTTAAAAGAGCTCAATTACCCTTCGTGGGTTACTTGTAGAACATAATCAAACACATAGTAAAATTTAGAGATAAATATATTTATGTATACATAAATTCAAACCTTAAAATTTTTATTCACATATGTGAATTGGAGTCTGCTAAAACTTCTCTTTTTATAACATGGTCAAATTATGTATAGATCAAAATATATGGTCAAAATACAAAGCACTAGTTTTTTCCTTTATTAAATTCAAATATTCAAATGCAAACGGTCATAGTTAAACCTTAATCACTTTACTTATATCTCATGTCCTAAATACTTATATAAATCATTCACCATTAATATACATTTAAGTAAATTTACCTTTACCTTTCATCACTCATCATTAGATCTTCATCTTGACTATTTAACTTAATACACTCTATTGATCTCCTATACATAGCTTAGTCTTTATCTCTACTTGACGTTAAACATCGAACACTTGTCTTAATCTCACTACTTCCAGACATATTTTAATGAACATGATCCATTGGTAATTTTTTAATTAAATAAATATTTTCTTAGTTTAAGCATCAAACACTTTGACCCATTTGACTTACTACATATCGTAGATCTAGATGTATGAACTCCCATGAATGACTTATCCTTAGAAGAAGCTTGATCTTTATCTCTACTCATTGTTAAGAATTGAATATTTGGAACCTTCTTATATAATCCTAAAATATTTTAATAAATTTGATCCATTTATGTTTCTCAAACTTTACCTTATGCAAATTTGACTATGGGTGCAATCTGTCTATAAGGTCAACTTTACACCTTCATATATTTTTTTTTGTGTTTAGACACATGATCTAAAATTTGGACCATATAATATCCTCACATAATATAATCCAACCATTTGAAAAAATAATCATATACCCCTCAAACATGTGAGATATAACTATATGAAAATGCTCACTTAGATTTTTCTTCTATAGAGCCAACTATGTCAAAAACTTATCTAGGAGGCCAATTTTGAACATGCATGTCTTTTGATACACTTCCGCACTTGACCCAAAAGTTAGCAAATATAAACTAGGTACAAAAATAAACAAACCCATATGATCACATTCTTCTAAAACATCGACTCATATGAGATATTTCATCACCAAATTGCTTATGTGGCTCTTTCTTGCCACATACAAAGTTGGCCAAGTATGGGAAAATAATGTCAAACTACCTAGAAACCCAACTTTACACTTGTATATCTTTTATTGTACTTAATCACATGATATAATATTTAAATCATAATAAATATAGACTAATTTTATTACAACCATATAACTAAATCCTCCTGAATCATCCACATATGGTAATTAAGACATCATCAAACTGCCTACTCAAATTTTATGCCATTGGACCCATAATGTCTAGATGAGAACAATGATTGACTAGGTGAAAACCACTCATGAACATAAGCAAAAATAACATAAAAAACATCTTATGGGACCTATTTCACATGCTCAAATTACCATATTCATCACTAAACATCTCTAACCATGCTAAAACTAAATATCAACCAAGCTAACTTCAAGCACACTAGGACAAGCGTATTCCACACATTGTCATCATCATTTGACTATTAAGGCATTCCATCCACTCACCAAGACATCTACATGACATCACCATGACATAATTGAAAACTCTCTAATAAGTTAGTTCTATTATGGTTGTATACTTCATAGTCAGTATACCATAGTCCACTTCAAGCATCATGCACATAGTAGGTGGAAATATGTTAGAGTTGGGAGGCCATAGATACAATATGTGCTTCCATAAATGGGTTTATCCTAGTGTCTGCACTTATAAATACCTCAATTTTGAGATGGGGTTCAAATGATTCTTGAGGGTATATAAAAGTCTTCATGGAAAGTGATCTTTATAATGGCATGAATAACCCCCCAATGAATCACTATGTATGTTGAGAACCGTGAATATCATACATGAGCTTTGATAGGAGAGTTTTGAACCTTGAATCATAAAAATTCACACTCTCTGAGAGTCCTTAGGTAATTTATTTTAGCATAATGATGCACTTTATTTGAACTTTGAGATGTCAAACTCTTTCAAAAATGCATCTTTTAGGGTATCATAGTCAACCATGGCCTAATTGGGATCAAACATTTTGTACAAGGTGTGGGCATGATCAACTAAAGTGGCTATAAAATGAGTATCCTTATTCTCCAAATGGGTTATACCTCACTATAGTTCACATATTCTATAATATTTTACACACCTTGATATTTTGAGAGGTGGCTCTCCATTTTGTATTAGATCTATTATGGGGGGAAGCTAGTATTTGTGGCACTTATCCCCTTGATGACTATCTTAGCAGTGGTCTTCTAAAACCTTTAGCCTCAGAGGTAGGCATTTTTCCCATCATTATTGTTGGTGTAGTTGATTCCATTGGTGTTGTGTTACTTGTTTATGGTGTTGAACCACTTCCTATAGGCTATTGCCCACCTTGAATTTCTAAAATTGGCTATGTTGGTATGCTTGCATTCAAGTTATATTATGGTGAGTTAGAGCTCAATGGCATAGAGGTATTTGAGCTCACCTCCTTGTATGGAATAATATATTCAACAACAAAATTACAATCTAAATCTATAACATGTCTAAGATTTGAGGCATTGGCAAGGTCAACAATCAATTTTATACTATCTCTAAGTGGGGGATCTAGTGTGTGAACATTTACTATAGGGTCAAAGGGGGTAAGAAACTCAAGTGTATCTATAATCACCTAATTCTATAGGAACTTAGTGAATTTCACACCTATCAAGTGTCGAGCTCAGTCCATCACTTCATTATACCTCTCATCTCTATGTTGTTGTCTATCAAGAGATCCCTCCCCATGCCCTTCCCATCACTACAAGTCCTTTTAGCACTTCCAAGTTCTATATCCTCCATCAGTTGGTGTTATCTCTTATTATAGGTTTGTCTTCTAAGTTCTCAAGTTTTAATTTGTTCATCCCCTTCCATTATGCCCCACCTAAACATCCCCTTCTCCCCCTTTATGTAGCTCATACGTGAAAGGATTTTGGCCATCCATCATTAAAGTTTCAAAACCATAATCAACCATTAGATTTTTAAGATCTATGCCAAAATACTTCATGAATGTGCCTCTAGGGTCATGTAAAAATTGGTACTCTACTTCCTCAATGAATGAATAAGTTGATGCTATGAACTCAAGTATGTAGTTATTTAGAGCTCCCTGCCACCATTTATCCATCTTTCTAGTCCAAGTAACACCTAGGATCCCAAGCCTCTCTAATCACTCATTTTTCCATTCGTATAATTTTCCATAGCTTCTTCTTTTATGGTTTGACTATGCAGCTAACCACTTGTAAACATGCTCAAGTAATTCATAGAAAAATACCTCATACAAAACATCATATCATTTATGCTAAACCCAATTCCTTGAATTTTTTCCTTTGTAGGTTGGATGATTTTATGAAAAACTATTTTCCACATATTTTAGCAAGTGCTTGATTTTTTTGAGAGAAAGTTGGTACATCATTTTGTCACACCATTGCATCAATAAAATTCAACACATATCCTTATAATGGAACCAAAATATTATGAAATTTTAGGGGTGGTTTACTAAAACCAATCACAATCATGGGATAAATCCCTTTGCACTCAACATTTAAACACTCAAATACATTTACACCAATTTATATAAGGCACATAATATATGGGCTCACCCGAAGTTTAGACAAGAATGAATTAGGGTCTACATTGGGCTAGTCATTCCATGGTGTGAGGCTTCACTTGGGGGAATTAAGAAATAAACTATAAACTTAATTTGGGAAGATCCATAGGTGAAAGACTTTCTCAGGTTAATCCTAGGATCTTATAGTCACTTAGTGGGTCATATTACTACTTTGGTTCAATTTACTCCCCATATTAAATAGATGTAAATTAAATAGGGATTGGGTTTATTGGTGTAGACCTATACTCATCCTCCATGTAAAATGGTGATGATATCACAAAAAATTTAGAGACTCCATTAAAGTAGAGAAACCAACAAATGCATGAACATCAATTCATGTAATTAATCAAAATTATAACATCACATAAATATTCACATCCCATTAGCAATACTACAAGACATGCAAACTAGACACACTTAAGTACAATTTAAGGAAATACCATTTGTCATTATTCAAAATCCATAGAAATAGTTTATATTCGAAATCATAATACTAACAACCCTGAGGCTCATAAGTGAGATTGGGCACATAAAATTGGAGCTAAAATGGCCTACATTCTATTTCTAAGCCTTAATGGCTACTAGATATGTTTATATATCATGGATTCAAAGTCATTTCACTAGTTATTTACTATAGTTATCCATCTCTCTTGCATCCTCTAGTTCAAGCTCCTTATATAAGCCTTCAAGAGCATCTTTTCTAGGGTGAAAGTTTTATGCCAAGTGTTGAGCTAAAATCTATCATCATAACCACTGACTCTATGACCCTATGATCCTCATGCTACACTTGACACATTTTTTCAAATCTTTGTTGATGCCCTAAATATCCAAGATATGGTTAGACATCAACTAACTAACACAAGATTTGTGTATCATTCTCTAGTTGGTTACCAAAACTATTAGGCAAATTAAATAGGGATTGGGTTTACTAGTACAACCCTATACTTATCTTCCATGTAAAAATACTATGATGGCATGAAAATTATAGAGACTCCATTAAAATAGAAAAACTAGCAAACTCATGAACATCAATTCACATAATTAATCAAAAGTATGATATCACATAAACATTTGCATCCATTATAAATAATATTATAAATGCAAACTAGACACACTTAAGTATATTTCAAGGTAACACAATTTGTCTTTGTTCAAAGTCCATAACAATATTTTATATTCAAAATCATATTACTAACAACCCCAAGGCTCATAGATGAACTTGGGCCCATATAATTGGAGCCAAGGTGGCCTTCATTCTATTTCTAAGCCTTAATGGTCATTAGAGAAATGTTTATAGAGCATGTCTTTAAATTTATTCCACTAGAGATTAACTATAGTTATCCATCTCTCTTTCATCTCTTGGTTCAAACTCCTTATATAATCCTTTAAGAGCATCTTTTCCAGGGTGGAATTTGCATGTTGAGTGATGAACTATAATCCCATCATCATAATTATTAGCTCTATGACCCTATGATCTCCATGTTGTACTTGACACATTTACTCAAATATTTATTGAATCCATGAATATATAGGAGATGGTTATCCATCAACCAACTAGCACAAGATTTTCATAGCATCCTCCAGTTGGATACCAAAATTTTTAGGTTAACCACTTGCCAAAAATATCTTTTTGTGCTAAGGTGGATATCAAGTTGGTGAAAACACTCCACTAATGGGTTAAAGTCCCAAAAAGGTTCAACAACTCCCTTACAAAGAGGGGTATTCAAAGGGGTTTATCATAGATATTAGGCCATCATAGTTCACTCAACATAGTTTTCAACACACATACATATATTACAAAGATCATATTCAAGGAAACATGGTGAAAAATAATCACATATAGACCAGTCTCAATTTTGTACAAAAATATCACAATTGATGAATAACATGCAATAGAGTATACTAGCGAAGTGCGCTACTATTCAAGGGATTGTAATACTATCTAGTAACCCTAAAATAGAAAATTATAGAATTTATGGAAAAATACATGTACAGTCTAGGTTTGCATAGTCTTAGTCACATGTTATTAGATATGATCAATTTATGCTCAATTATATGTATAATCATACAAGTTTACTCATATTAGAGGCATCATGTGTGGCATGATCACTCCCATTTCAAGTTTAGATACTCAAACACATTATTATAACTCAATTCAGAATCCATATGCATGGATATTAGATTTGGGAGCATGTGCATAGCACATTTTTCCCATATATTTAGTTTGAAATTAATACTCTCAAATGGAATGGAAAATCCATGTCATTGTCCGTATTTTTAATCTAGACACCATTTTCACTAGTTTTTCACCAAATTGATGCCTTATTCTATCTGCAATAGTTGGCATTACCAAATAGTCCCTAAGCTACATTCCCAAGTGCCTAAGTGTCCCTTGAACCATTTTTCAATTAAAAGTTTCTAAGTGGCCTAAAATCTATACTATATCATTTTATTTACATCACACATATTTAATTAAATTATGAAATTTCTTTATTAGATTCATCTACTACAAATGGGTAGGTAATTATGTATTCACAGCCTAATTGAGTTATTGATCCACCTTCATGGGAGGGTTGGATAAGACATCAATTTGATCCAAGTTATTCATTGAATATGATCCATTGAGTGGGTGTGGGCAATGATGGAGTCAAGGCTAGCTTGAGTTCTTGAACCATCCACATATGAAGATTGAGAAATACATCAACTCAGTCCAAGTTATTCACTATGTTGTCACCATCTACATGCACACATAAGATGTCACTAGGTTTTAACATTGGTTCACATACCTAATAAGGTGTATTAATTTTTTCCTCTTTCTCTCAATCTCTTTACTTATTTTTGTCTTTAGTTTTGATGGTTCTTAAGTAAGGACTGATTCCTTCATGTTTCATTTATAAGATATGCAATGGAGCATGATTTGTAAACTTAGACCAAATTCAAAGGATTCACATCTTCTATAAGTATAGTTACATTTCATTTCCTTTATCTTAGTCATTTCACTTGTCTACATTTTTATAATAAAGAGGGAATGTAGTCATCTAAATTGTCATTTCAGTGCAATAAGTGTCACTTGAGACCACATTGTCCTAGCTTAGCCCTAGACCTATATTAGGGCCTCTTTTGATCCTTCTTAGCTTTTATGTAGGTCCAACCCACTCCTAGATATACTAAAAGCATCATTAATACATCTCTTAGGCAATCATACCCCTTATTCACTAGCTTCTACCACTTGTACATTAGTGTGACCCTTTGGACACTTACACAATGTGATATTGACCCATGGACTGTAGTAGTTTCCCTTAGCTCCTTACTATACCAATGTATATCTTTCCATTTCTTAAAGAACTCCTATGTCATCTTAGACATATTTCACAACTTGAAAATCACTATAATGATATATATACACCACTTTCATTTATTTATCCACTAGATGGAAATTAGATGCAAATATTCATAAATAAACTCAAACATAGTGGTGTAAATTGAGGTAATTGATCCCTATTCTACCCTACATATGCATACATCCATATAAAAAATCCTAGAGTTTATATTTCTCATATTTCCAATCTCAAATCACCCTCAAATAAATCAAACAAAAACTCATACTAACATTCACTTGAACTTACACAAACACTTAGATTGGGAGAAATACATTGATATTGATCCCCTTTCAAGGTATTTTTATGTAGGAAACACTCAAAAACTGAGGTGTTGAGGTCATGCCCAACCTACCCTAATAATTCCACTCTTTTATAATTATGCTCTCAAAATGCCTTAAAAAATATGGATACCCAAGGTTTGGCATAAAACCAGTCAAAAGAAGTGTTGTATAAAGTCTAGGAGGGGTTTCTTGTAAATAAGTGCAAGCATAGGAAAACTCCTTTTTCACTCAATATTTAACACTTGTCTACACCAGCATTAATTCGCATGAGGCATAGGACCTATGTGCTCATATAAAGTACAACTAAGAAGGAATCACAGCCTATGTTGGGCTAGTTGTGTCATGTCACAAGGCTTCAAAAAGGGATGAGGACTCAAATAATGTAATGTTAACTTAATTGAGGAGCACATCCATAGGTGTAGACCTATTTTAGGGTAAGCCTGGGGTCATATAATCACTAAGTGGATCACAAGATAATTGATTCAAGTTATTTCCCATTCATAACATATGTAGATTAGATAAGGGTTGGGTTCATGGTTACAAATTTATACTCATTTTGAATGTATAATGATGATGACATCATGAAAATATAGAGGCTCCATTAAAATGTAAACCTATAAAATTACATAAATGACCAAGATGTTACAAAACACACACTTTAATCCCATATCAATACTAAAAAATATGCGAACTAAAATAACCATGAGTGTATTTTAGAGGAACACCATAAGTAGCTATTTAAAGTCCATAATAAGTGTTTAAATTCAAATTAATACTACTAACAACCTAGAGATCATAGATGAGATTGGGAACATACAATTGAGGCTAGAGTGGACTATATTATATATCTAAGCCTCAATGGCCACTAGAATAACATTTATAAATCATGGTTCCAAAATCATTCTACTAGAGCTTCACTACAATTTTCCACCTCTTCTCATTCTCTGGGTTGAGCTCTTTATATAGGCCTTTAGGAGCATTTATGTCAGGGTGGAAACTACATGTTGAGCACTAAGTTGGAGTACTATCATCATAACCACTAATTCCATGACCCCATAATTTCCATGCTCCACTTACCATGTTTCTTTAGATATTCATTTATGTCTAGATTATCTAGGAGATGTTTATCTATTGGCTAGTTGGTGCATGTTTTGTGATGCATCCTCCAACTGGATATCAAAAATATTAGGCTAACCAATTTACAAATATATATATATATATATATATATATATATATATATATATATATATAATAGGGAGTATATTATTTTAGATAGAAAACTCCATTAAAATATATTTAGGGCTCAACATTACCCCATACAAAAACCTTAGTCCTCCCTAAGATTAAGTCATCAAACTCTTACGAGTACAAAACTTAGGTGCATTCTCTTAAAGATCTGTGCTAAATTCCTCAAATCCATTTATAGATAGATTGATATTACTTGTGGATATATCAATTTAAGTTGATGAAATAGTGAGTTCAAGTGTATCTATTTTATGTAACTCCTTCTAGAAGGCTTCTAGGTTGGCTTACACCTTTGCCACACTTCTGTCTAAAATATCCCCTTACTCATAGGCCTTAGTATGTAGGGTGTGAAATATTTATTATAGGGTTATGTTATTGGAATTATATACACTGATATGGGTGGGTGAATAAATTTGAAAATTCCTATTTAAATTCCATATATCATGCATTAATCAAGCAAGCAAACCTAGAGATATGGTAATGCATAATCAATCATCCATATGAGAAAAAAGTAGAAACATAACACATGAATACAATAAATATGTGGGAAACCCTTTTGGGGGATTAAAAAAAATTAAAATTAAATTTTAATATTATAATATAATTAATTAATCAAACTTTTAGTGAGGCACCAACCCCTCACTAGTCAAGCCCCTAGTCAACTAGTCCTTTAGTAATCACCAACTTGCAAGGAGGATCCAACCCCCTAGGTATCTCAACACTAACTCAACTAAATTTAATTTATGAACAACCTTGGTCAATTTTTTATCACTCAAATAAATATGACCTCCTTATTTTTCTCTTCCCGCTCTTCAATCTCTCTCAAACAACCTCTTAGGCTTTCTCTCTCAACTAGCCCTTTCTTTGGCAAAATTAGGTCAAATGACCTTAATCAACACCTATAGAAATATATTTATATATTAATTTAATATTTATCATACATATATTATTATCTATAATCCATTTATCTATTTTCCAAAACTCTATATCATTCACTCATATGCTCAATATTCTCACTAGTCAAAATAGGCCTATTAGACCATCTATTTATACTTGACTCTTGATCTCACCCATATTTATCAAAAAAGAACCTAAACATACTTGGATCACCTTTATAATATATAAAAAAACATTTTTTATAAGTTAAAACACCACCATATAGGTTGGTCATTACCCTTAATGGCTAAAACCACCATTAGGCCTAATAGAGACCTAATGCAATTAGGCCTCCTCTAAGCACACATTTCACTTAGACCTCCTTGGAACACTTTGAGCCTACCAAAATGGATTTTAAACTTAAAAAAATATTCAAATAGTTACCTAATAATATCATTTTATTTTTTAAACACCATTTGGCTCATTTAACGCCTTGAACTACCCAATTAGGTCTACTCGCCAATAAGCCTTCTTACTGCCAAAAAGTCTATCTTGCAAATTTGAATCATATACATAATTTTGGAATATAAACATATAAAAAAATCACATTTATATAATATCCATGACCTCAGGTTAAAAATTATTTTCATTATATTTCATCAAACACATCAAAATACCTCTAACTAATCAACTTCAGATGCTCACTCAAAATTCCATATAGGCCTAAAGAACCCAATCAAAAGCCTTTCACTTTTCACACATTAAATGGAGTTTATCATGAATAAAAATGTGTTAAAAGTAACCTTTTAGACCTAAATAAAAACTTTATGTGTATTTTATTCATCAACTTCATAAAAAAATACTTGGGAACAACATTCTCTCATACACAAAAAATTGCCTGTAGCATCAAAAACATAGTCAAGAAGATCAAATCTTAGAAAACTTGTGAGAATAATTTTATGATCTTCCAATAGATTTAAATTAAACTTAAACATAATTATATAATATTTAAAAATATATATTATAAGTTTTAGTATCTATATTTTTCTTACATACCAATCTCACATCTTCACCCTACACAAACTTCACTTTGTTAGATAGGTCACTTTGAGAACAACTTTTTTCATGTTTGTGTGCATCACAAAAAATTATAAATAAGGGGGATATTAATTATATGTATTTTTAAAAAAACCAATGCATTTTTATCCATCCCTAACCCTCTACAACCAATCCCTAAACTCTTTCTCACTACTGTCTAGTTTTCTCATTGTCTTGCTCATTAGGCCTTTTTAACGATAGACCAACTTCTATGAATAGTTTAACACATTTTAGGTCTAAAACCTAATAAAAATGTACATGGGAATAAAATAAAATTTCAAAAAATCATCCTCCATTTATTTTCATGATTTGACTTGGTCAACCCTATTTGTTACATCAAAAATCCAAGAAACAAGGGTTTTCATGTAGCTTCTACTCACTGCTATGACAAAAAAAACCTCTTGGATAAACTTGGAAGAATCATTTACATGTTATAAACATAAAAATAATTCAAAAAAACTATTTTTATCTATAAACAACAAGATATTTCCTATTAGGTCATTATAAGGGTTTTGATTGGTTCCCCTTCTTAGCAATCATTCATAAATGATTACCCCTCAACTCCAAAACCAATGATATTAAATTCAATATAGGGACATTACACAACTTAAATTAACTTATTAGGATATCATGCAAATTTTTCACACCTAATTCATAATTTATTAGGAATCACACTGAACTCCTATTTTAGATGCTCAAAATTAACCTTAGGAAGAGGCTTAGTCAAGATATTAGAAATCTGATCCTTGGTATACACAAATTCAAACTTAATACTTTGTTCACTCACATGTTCTCTTAATAAATGATACTTGATATGGATGTTTTTGGTCCCTAAATTAATTACAAGATTATTTAAAACACTTATGGTACTAGTATTATCACAAAAAATAGGAATAGGACCATCAAACTCCACCTTATAGTCTCTCAAGGTTTGTCTCATCCACAACACTTGAGTACAACATGAATCTACTATAATATACTCAGCCTTATAAGTAGATAAATCCATGTATGTGTGTTTCTTTATTAACCATGAGACTAGGCACTTAATAATAAGGCTCCTCCACTAGTTCTCTTTCTATCACTTATACTCCCATCCCAATCTACATCTATATAGGCTACAAGATCAAACTTATTGCTCCTTGAGTACCATAAACCATACTCCATAGTTCCTTTGATATACCTGAGTATCCTCTTATCTACTTGTATATTAATTTCCTTAGTATATTCTTGAAATCTTCCCACAAGACCTACTTCTTACACGATGTTAGGTCTAGAGGCAATGGTATATAACAAACTCCCAATCATGGATCTATATTTTGTCTGATTGACCCTTGAGGACGCATCCTCCTTGATTAGATTGCACCCTGTAACCATAGGTTTACTAACAACCTTAAAATCTTCCATTTAAAACTTATTTAACATGTATTTCATATACTTTACCTATGAAATGAACATACCTTTATTAGATTGACTAATTTAAAGTCCAAGAAATAAGGACAATTCTCTAAGCATAGACATTTTAAATTCTAAATTCATCACCTTTGGAAAAGCCTTGGCCATGTTCTCATTAGTTCCATAAAATATGACATCATCCATATAGACTACAACTATAAACTAATGACCATTTTCAATCTTGATATATAGGTTTCTATTTGCAACTCCTCTCTTGAAACCTTGGTCTAAAAGGTGCTTGTCTAGTCTAGCATACCAAGTTTTAGGGGATTGTTTTAGACCATAAATGGATTTATTCAACCTTTAGACATAGTCCTTATTATAAGCTGATAGGAAACCCTCATGTTATTCAATGTATACTTCTTATTCTAAGTTCCCATTTGGGAAAGTTGACTTTACATCCATTTGGTATATCTTAAAACCTTTGAAACATACATATGAAATAAACATCCTAATGGCCTCTAACCTTGATATAGGAATAAAGTTTTCCTATAATTCCAATCCTTCTACTTGATCATATCCTTTGGACATAAGTCTATCCTTGTTTTTAGTGACCTCTCCATTCTCATTCGACTTGTTATTGAAAACCCATTTTGTACCAACGATGTTTTTATCTTTAGGCCTAGGTAATAACTCCCAAATATTATTCTTCTTAGTTTTATTTAACTCCCCATTCATTGCATCTAACCAAAACTTATCTTCACTTGATTATATGTATCTTTTAGGTTCAAATTTTGAAAGTAAAGTAGTATTTTCTTGATTAACATCACTCACCATTCTTCTCCTTGTATATATCCCTACACTTTTATTTCCAATGATTTGAGATTCAAGATGATCCTTTTAAATCTACCTAAAAATACCTTTTGAGTTCTTTCTTTCCTCAATTTATTCTTCATCCTCATCTATCTCTATTACTCCTTCATCATTCTTTAACTGAGAATATGATTTATTTGTGTCATCAACCTTCACATTTGTACTCTCCACTATCTTTTACAACCTCTTTTTATAACATCTATAGGAATTACTTACTGATGAATATCCCAAGAAAATACCTTCATTAGACCTTGAGTCAAACTTTCCTAATTCCTCATCATCTCTCTTGATATAGAATTTACTCCCAAAGACCTTAAAATGTTTAACACTTACAGGTCTACCATTCTATAATTCATGTGGAGTCTTATCACCATTGATCCTAATCTGACCTCTATTCAAGGTGTAAAATATAGTCTTACAACTTCTTTCTAGTAGCCATTAAATAACTTGGAATCATTCAACATGGTCCTTACAATTTCTTTAACTATTCTATTCTTTCTTTCAACCACCCATTTTATTGAGGTGTTCTATCAGTAGAGAATTGTCTTCTTATTCCATTGACCTCACAAAACTCATCAAATTCATTTGACCAAAAATCTCCTCCTTTTTCATACCTAAGACACTTGATATTCATATTAATCTCATTTTCAACTAAACCTTTTAAAGTTTTAAACTTTCCAAGAGCTTCTAACTTATCCATCAAAAATCTTACCCAAGTCATTCTTGTGAAGTCATTTATAAGCAACATGAAGTAGATATCACTTTAAATACTTTGAATCCTTGTAGGAACACATAGATCAATATGAATTAGTTCTAAAGGTCTAGAAGTAGAATATTCTTTAGACTTAAATCTCCTCCTAGTCTACATACCATGTTGACATGATTTTAAAAGATGATATGCAGGTTTAGAAATATTGGATATATTCTTTATAGATCCCTTGGAGATAATATTAACTATATTATCAAAGTTCATATGACCTAACCTCCTATGCCATAGCCAAATTTCATATACCTTACTCATGAAGAACTTATTGTTTGTGATCTCATTTAGTATATACATATTTTTCTTAGTTATTTTAGATTTGGCTATCAACCTTCCTATTCTTTCCCTCCTTATCTCACATCCTTTGTCATGAAATGTTAGGGTAAGTCCTTAGGTAAACATTTGACTTACAATCAATAAGTTGTGTTTCAAGCCATTTGCATATAAACCATTTTTTATCTTGCCTTCCCATTATCCAAGATTAATGTGCCTATGCCAAATATATTAGTAGATGTATTATATCCAAACCTTTTTAAACATATGGAATTCTTATTTAAAGTGATGAATTTGTTTGTATATCCTACTATGATTTGAGCAGCTACTATCTGTGTACCACTTTAAATCTTCATTATGAGTATGAAAAGTAGTTTGGGTTATCATATATTATTCTCCTCTAGATTATTGCTTCTCTTTCAATTTACCTATAGGGTTTGATTTATTTATCCATTGTTTAGTGACATGACTCCATATCTTCTCAACATGACTAGTTTTCCTTATAGACTTTATTTTACACTCTCTAGTAATGTGTATTCTTTGATTTTAGTTATAACATAAGATTATACTTCTCCATCTATACTTAATAGATATATGTCCAAATGTAACATAAGAGAAATAATAACCAATTAAGGAATCCACATACTATGATTTTTTATCTTTATTTGTATTTTTATGATCATTAAATGATACACCACTGCCTTTGATATCTTTTGATAGAGCAAAACCTTCTTGGCTGGTTGATGATTGACTTCAAACTTGATTCTTTCTTCATAGGTCTTGATTATACCAACTTCATCACTCCTTGATTGATCAATGTTTTATGGAAACTAACTCTTATTGAAATATTTTTTTTCTTAGTTGAAGCCAAGACATATCATATCATAAAGGGATCTTTGACTATCTAAGATATTTTTAAGCTTTCTAGTACTTTCTGCAAACTTATGATAAGTCCTTATCTTGATTGCGTCATGTTCAACTCGTGTCTCTAATGTATTTAATTTAATTCTAAGATAGGTGAATTATTCCATATGATTATTCTCTTTTAAATAACATTCACAAGTTATTTTAATGACTATGGATAGATCCTCATTATAATCATAGAAAACACTTTCATTATCATAGTCCATACCTATTCTCCAAAGATATCCCTTAGACTGTTAAGAATACACAATGGACCAGGATCTAATACCAATTTTTGGAGGTATATCCACTTAGACTGGTGGTGAATCAATGTGAAAATTATTATTTCAATTCCATAAATCATCCATTAATAAATCAAAAAAATCTATAGATATGTTAATGTATACCCAATCATCCATATAAGCAAGAAGTAGAAAAATAACACATGAATACAAGAGTTATGTGGGAAACCATACTAGAGGATAAAACCCACTAAAAAAACCTTTTAATAATTTTTTATAAATAATTAATCAAACTTTTATTTATTCACCAACCCCATAAGGATCATCAACCCCTCACTAGTCAAGCACCAACTCAACTAGTCCTTTAGTAAGCACCAACTTGCAAGGAGGCTCCAAACCCATAGGTAGATTGGAAAAAAATAAAATACCTTGAATTTTTTATCACCCTAAGAAATATTCTACTAATTAAACTAAATATTACCTCCTTTTGATTTTCTCAATCTTCAATCTCTCTCAAACAACCTCTTAGGATTTCTTGCTCAACTAGACCTTTCTTTGGCAGAATTAGGTCAAATGATCTTAATCAAAACCTATAAAAACATAGTTATATATTCCTATCATATTAAAAACACCTATATTATTATATTTAATCCCTTTAACTAGTTTTCAAAACTCTATATCATTCTCTCATATGCTCAATATTCTAACTAGTCAAAATAGGCCTATTAGACCTCTTTATTCTTGACTCTTGATCTCACCCATATTGGTCAGAAAAGAACATAACCATACTTGGATAACCTTTATAATATATCAAAAAAACTATTTAATAAGATAAAATACCACCACATATGTTTTTCATTACCCTTAATGGCTAAAACCACCATTAGGCCTAATATATACCTAATGCAATTAGGCCTCCTCTAAGCACACATTTCACTTAGACCTCATTAGAACACTTTAAGCCTCAAAAAATGGATTAAAAAATTCATAAAATATTCAAATATATATATTATAATAAAAAACTATTTATTTAAAACTATTTGGCTCATTTCACTCCTTGAACCACCCAATTAGGTCTACTCGCTAATAAGCCTTCTTACTACCAAAAAGTTTGTCGCGTAAATATGAATCATATAAAAAAAATTGGCATATAACCATACTAAAAAATAAAATTTATATAATATCCATGACATATGGTTTAACATTATGCTCATTAAAGTTCATCAAATAGGTAAAAGACCTCTAACTGATCAACTCCATATGCGCACTATAAAATGCATACAAGCCTTAAGAACCTAGTCAAAAGACTTTGAATTTTCACACATTAAAGTGAGTTTATCATGAATAATAATGTTTTAAAATGAACCTATGATACCAAATAATCAAATTAATCTATATTTTATTCATAAAATCCATTCAAAAATACTTAGGAACAAAATTCTCACTCATACACAAAAAATTGCCTGTAGCCTCAAAAACACAGTCAAGAAGATCAATTCTTATAACACCTATGGGAAAACTTTTATTATATTAAAATGGATTTATATTAAAATTAAGAATAATTATATAATATTATATATATATATATATATATATATTTAGTATCCATATTGGTCTTATAGACCAATCTCACATCTTTACCCTACATAGACTTCAATGTGTTAGACAGGTCACTTTGAGAAAAAAAAATTGCATGTTTTTGTGCGTAAAAAAAATTATAAACAAGGGGAATATTATTTATAGTTATTTAAAAGTTACCCCATTCATTTGTATCCATCCCTAATCCTTTTCAACCAATCCCTAAACTCTTTCTCACCACTGCCTAGTTTTCTCCCTATCTTGCTCATTAGGCCTTTTTAGCGATAGGAAAAATTACATGAATATTTTAGAAAATTTTAGGTATGAAACCTAATAAAAATCTTACATGGGAATAAACTAAAAATATTTCACATCATTCTCCATTCATTTTCATGCTTTGATCTGGTCAATCTTGCTTGTTACATCAAAAATATGAGAAACATAGGTTTTCATGTAGCTTTTACTCACTATTATGACAAACAAAAACCTCATAAAAAATGTGGAAGATTAATTTACATTTACAAACATAAAATTACGTAAAAATAATTATTATTACCCATAACCAACAATACCTTTCCTATTGGGTCATTATAAGGGTTTTAGAAGGGTTTTGACTAGTTCTACTTCTTAGAAATTATTCATAAAGGATTGTCCCTAAAATATAAAAATAATGATAGTAAATACAATATAGGTATATTAACCAAATTCCATGAACTTATTAGGATATCATTAAAAGTTTTAACATTCCCATGAGCATAATCAACTCCTTCTCAGGTCTGTAACACACCATTTTGTGCACATAAAAACCCTTAACACAAATTTTTATGCTTTATCCTTATGGTTATGACATTAAATTAGTCAAAATAATTAAAAAAACCTCTCATAACTATATAAATTTTCTCAATATATTTGTCACATTGGTAAATGAACTTGACCCCTCATTAGGCCACACTAGGACTCTTTGTACACTAGGCCTTTAACTACCAGTCATACTAAGACCATGATCACACATTAAAACTTCTTGTACTAATAATAATACCACATCCACATGTCAAATTAACTCATATAATTCTCACACAATACCAACATACTTCACGCAAGTCTCATATTGCTCAACTCATCATGCTACCAAGCCTGTGCCTACTCATTAGGTCTCTCATGTACATGGCTTATGAACTCAACTTCTATAACAATAATGATAACACAAAATAAAATCAATTACACTTTAATGACATAAATGAAAACTTAATGTACACTTTATAACACATTATCAACATCTCTCCTAATCCTTGTTCTAATTACTAAATGCATTTTCATGTCCCATGATCTATAACCTTTCCATCTTGCCTATAGAATATACCTAGCCATAAACTTCTCCTTATCATCCTGTGTTTGCTTTAAGTGTGAATCTATCACTAAGTATTGGTTGGAGAAATTTTATAATATTACGTCTTCTATTTTTATGCCTTCCTTAAGAAATTTAAATATATCCTCCACTTCTTGGAGCTTGTTTAATAGCTCCTTCTTTAGCATGATGTTGGGGTCTTCCTCTTTTTATTTTTCTTGCACTAGTTTAGGTTGTATTCTTGGGAGCATCTACTCTACTAATACACAAAATTTATTAACCTATAATAGGTATAAGGTGTTGAAACTAACTAGAAGAGATGGTTTGAATGCCTCCACATGCTCACAAAGATGTTATTTGAACCTATTGGCTTGTGCTTCCTCCTTTTCTTCCTTGAGTATTTTTTTAGTTCCCTCACCTTTCCATCATTTATGACATTTTGACACATTAATTTCATGGACATTTTTATTAGAGAATTCCCATATTAGACTAGGTTCATGGCCTATAAGTCAATGAGAATATATTCTTACCCTTCCTCTGTATCTTATATACTCGAATTTGTAGCCTTTAGTGCCTCAAATTGGGGATCATCTATGTAATAATCTAGCACAAATTAAAGCTTCTTGCACGTCTTTGTCATGGTGGATTGGAGGGGTATAGTTTTTTATAAGTATAAATCTTCATCCCCTAAACACTTCTACATTATTTCTCTAATGTTGAGCTCTCTATCACCCTTTTTGATGATGGCCTTCTCCTCCTCCATATGTACTTATTCCTCTTCACAACACTACTACTCTCCTTGGCATACTCTTCCAAGGATTCACTTATCTAGTCCTTAGGGATTACTTCATATAAATTCTCCCCATCATACATTTATTCATCATAGGGATTCTTAATGTTTTTATCAAGGGTTATACCTTCAGTGTTAGGGCCACCTTATTGCTACTGGTATTCCTCAACTATCTCTATTTATTACTCTGAGGCATCAGTATCACCTTATTTAAGTCCAGACACCCCTTGACTATTTAGACGTGCCTTAGTAACTTCCTAAACTTGTCAAGTAGAGTTACTTGGCACCTATTTGAAAAACTCTACTACTGTTTCTATGCTTGAGAGTAATTTTAGGGCCCTCTTCTCCAAATTGGCCTTCTTCAATTCTTGGTCAAGTTTCCACTTTTATTCAAGCACCAAAGCCTAATTTATATCTTCCTCACTGAGTCCCATATTATTTTAGGCTACTATTTTCTCCTTGACAAATTGAAGGGTTTTTGGGAAGCCTTATCTTTGGATGTCAGTGATATTTTATTTGGTGGGATCTTTATCAAAGTTATGCTGGAGGTAAGGTTTTTCATTTCCTCAGTTAATCCTAGCACTATGGCCATGGCACTTTACAAGGTCTCCTAAATGTTTTCAGTGCCAAGCTCCTCTTTACCTTCCTCTATTTATGGGATATAAGTCCCTACTATATCTTCTTTAGTCTCTTCTTCTATTATAGGAATTAAGGACACAACTTTTTACATATCCATAATGGTCTTGGTAGGAAATTCCACAAGTCCCTTAGTATTTATTGGATGCTTAATAGAAAAACCACCCCTTACTTGAATGTTACATGATTCTCAGGGGAAGGTGGTGTAACTTGTTCCTCAAAGGATATCTTTAGTTGTTTGCACTCCATAATTTCATCTAAGTTTTTACCCCACTTCCTCTAGAGTGCATTCACATAGACTTTTGGTGCATCCTTTCTTTCATTATTAGTTAGGAGGAGGTGATCATCATATTTTCTATGGTCTCTAACTTTCTTATGTGGCTTCATCTCATAGTATAAATAAAAAATTCTCCACTTGATTATAACCCTCTAGAGGGGATGGATGTCAGGTATTTTTCTATCATCCTCCTCGTCCCTAGTTGCCTTGGTTCTAAGTTCATAAATTGGCACCTCATAATCCTCTAATTGTAATCTACCACCATGGCTTGGATATCAATTTTTTGCATACTCGGGATCCTTTTAAGCACCACCATGAAGTATTTGCATAAAAATACATAAGGTAATTAAATCTAAACTAAAATATTTCCATCTATGAGCACTAAGAACACCACACAAAAGTGTTGTATCATGGTGAAGGTCATCATTCCCACATTTACTGAGGGAGTTCTTTTTTGATGTGCCACTCATGTCCAAAGACCTCCACATACTTTTTGAACCACCCTTTCTCTCTAGTTTTGTACTTTTGTGAAAATCTATGGGGTAGATGCAGTCCTAGTACTTCATCACTAGGGACTCATGATTTCTTGGAAATACCCATAGGTGGTCATCATCTCCATTCGACACACTTATCTCCTCCATCATAATTAGGATAATCATGTATCCCCACTGGATGGTCTCATGCACCCTATGAAATTCTTGTGCATTCTTTATGATTTCCTCTATAATAAATTTGGATATGTTGAAAATTTTTCCCTGTGCCATGTAGTGGGAAATGTAAAAGACTATTTTACTTATGTTTGACCATCGAACACTAGGGAAAAGTTTGATACTTACTAGGTACACTACCACCCTTGTGCCTAGGTCTTAGCTATCTTTTATGAGGAATGCAAATCCTAAATTGTAATATCCCAAGAGCTTTTTTACCCTCTCTACTTCTACATCATCATCCATCATCTCTTGTATATCCATTATTTCACAAGGTATCCCTATAATTCTATGTATTTAGCTTGAATAAATTATCATGCACTATCCAAAAAATTAAAACTAATTGCCATGCACCCATGAACTAAGGAAATATATCAGGTCTTCTGGCTTACTGAAGCTTGTTAGCTCAAAGAGTTGTGTTTTGCCTATGGTTTACAACTTATCTCTAATGGAGACATCAAAGAGGATAGTGATTTCCTTTTTATTTTATCCTATGTTCACCATCTAATATTTATTCATCTCCTATACATTGTTTCATGTTCTATGGTTATAGTCTTTCAACTTACACACAAGGATGAAGGATACCCACTTTCCCCCACCATGACTTTTGGTAGTTAATCCATTTCTTGGTAGGCAAGATTTACACTTGAAGTTGGATAAATATCTATGATGTTAAATCCCTCTACCATTTGTGCCTTAGATTTTATGGTGGCTTCTTCCCTCACTATTTTTAATTTCTTCACATCACTATGCACTTCTAGTGCTTTTGAGGTTAGTCTTTTCTTCCCCATCTTGAACCTACTACTATTAAAGTGCAGCTAATTCATCTTTTCAAAACTCAAAATAGTGATCGATATAATTTATAACCATAATAATTATGATTGTATGTTTAACTTTTGAGCTTCCCACCCCTTTAATGGTGGATTGGTTATCCTGCTAAAATATCTACTTTCTTAATTTTCCTTCAAATTTGGTTTGTTTTCCTTTTCCTCACATTAGGGTAAAATGTAATTTCTTATTCCCTCTCTTTCTCACTCTTAGGTAGGCTATGAGGACTCATTTTATCTCTGGTAACATTTTCTCCTTCTAGTAGTTTTGGCTCCTTGCTTTTATCTCTTTGAAAATGACAAGTAAACTACTTACCTCTACCAAATTTGGTCTTATCTATTATTCTCATCAAAAAAATTAATGGATGGCATCATTAATATCTTCAAATCCACTAAAATGCATGAAATAATCTAAAATCTACCATCATCTACTCAGTAATGTAGATTTTTTTCCATTATCATTTAATAACATTAACTCTATTAACTGTTTCTTTAGAGAAGTCATAGGTAGTTCAAAAGGTCATTTCCTACCAACTATTAGGTGGGTGCCAACTATCACAATGGTCACTTACTTACACTTTATTCATCTTGGTATGACCTTCACCTTCTTTTTGGTTATCTAGGCATAGTGATTCACATGTGCATGATTTATCCTCTCAAGTTCCCTCTCTTCTCTAGAGCTGAACTTCTTTTTAAGTGCACCTCACTATCTTGGTTGATTTTTCTATGATTTATTATATCTTTATTTGGCCTTCCATACCCCACATAAATCCTTTCACTAGTCCTTCAGTGCCTCATTATCTCATCTTAGTCTCTTATGCATGAAAACCTTCATATGGGCTTTACTCTAAAATAGTACTTATAATTTAATTTTCCTAGAACTTTACTATAGACCTGAAAATGCCATGATTATTTAGACAACACAGAATAAATGAAACATAAGCTAAAGATTTGGCTTGTGCTTTTTTTATGGTCATAATATAAAGCATTTGACTTTTGAATATAAATATGGCATTTAAGGGTGAAAGCACCCTTCTATTAGTGGTATAATTTTGATTTGTTACCATTGAAATTTTTGAGGAGCATTTCACCAGTCAACATGCACAACTTGCATGTGCTAGTCTCTAAGATGTTATGGATGACATAAGGTCCCATCTACCTATATTTTAATTTGTCTAGGTGCCTTAGGTATATAGAATCATATAAAATGACCAATGAACCTTGTATAAACACCTTGCCATTAATGTTCTTATCATGCCATGTCTTTTGGCAACCTTCTCTATCTATTGGCACCATCGTGATTGGGTGTGTGTCTCATATAGCCTCTCCAAATATTCCAAGAATGCATTTAATGACTCTTAGTCATCTAATCAACCAATATGCACAATGCATAATGAGGGAATTATGAAATCCATAAGTAAAATGGCCTTTATGCCAAGCACTAATTAGAATTGTGTAGCCTTATTTAGGTGCTTTTATGTCATGTGATAGGATCATAATACTATAGACATTGGAAAACCTCACACTATGGTTCTAAGTGTTGAAACACCCCTAGATCATCTCAGGACCCCCTAGAGACCAACCATGACCCTTTGACCAAAAACCAAACCTAACTCAAGTTAGAATTAACCTAATGGCTAACCCACTTTTCTAATCCAGCCTAACCTTTAACCCTCAACCACTGATGGTCACCCTAACCATCGATGGTCAGGCTTGACCATCGATAGTTAGGTTTGCACCACCTAAACCACTAAACTACCACATCACTCTAACTTGATTTTTTATAATTAGATTGTTTAATTCATGTTTAGATCAGTGTATATCTAAACTAAATTTAGATATCAAGTTAGACATATTATTAACATATTTTTCCCTCTCCTTCCTTTTTATAAAGATAGAGGAGGAGAGGGTGAATAAATATCTAGAATCAAGTGATCAACATCTAAAGATAGAACTTCTTACATCAGACTTCCTTTTGTAGGTGTTCTTCTAGTGATCTAGAGAACTAACATGCATGATATAAATCCAAAGTGCTTCCACCCATCATCCAATGTCTAAGTATTATTACTCTATTGAAATTTATCTAGGCTCTACCACCTCAACCGTTCATTAAATCAATAACTAGCAATCCAAGTATCTATTTTCAATCATTTAGTTACTTTGCTTTTGTTTCAAAATCAATCCATCCCAAACCCATATCTCAAAATTATATTATGTGACCTCATCCATATAACCTTTTCTCAATCCAGACCCAACCCATAGTAACCACTGATGATCACTCTGACTACTGATGGTATGTCCTAACCACCAATGGTTACCTTATTCCTTGACAATTATCTTAACCACCAATGGTCACCCCAACTGTCGATGGTCACTATGTGACAAAATAATAACAAGCTATTTCCACCCACTATACCTCAACTAAATCTAAATTTAGACCCTCTACCTGATCAAAGAACCCTACCCTTTTTTTAAGCCATACTTGACCTATTTAGGATTAGTATTGACCCACTTATTTCTATAATTAGTCAATTTTTTTCTAGATTTTTATCAATCAATTCTTGTATTTAATTTTAGTATCTTCTATTATTTATGAAAGTAATTTATCTTTCATAACTTGATTATTTAAAATAATGGATTGATAACCTCTAAGGAAGCTCATGCTTCTTAGATCTAGCTTGCTAGGCAATCCACCCTACTACCTAACTAATCAGACCATTTTTTTGAGTGATTTATTATTTACAGGTCATTTCTCCCAATCTAAAGAGGGGTATTTACATTCATCTAGATCAACACATGCACAACATATCAGGTTTTTCTACCATTCCCTTCTCAAGTTTGTTTTGTTTTTTTAAAGGACATAAGTGAAATTTATTTGAAACATTATGGCGTGCTCGATGGGACCCTTGAGTATTTTCTTAGGTTCATAGTTGCATCTAGGTTATTTCTAATTCTTACCTTTCCACTCATATAATGAAATTAAAATTTCTTTTTGGGCTTAAAATCTACTGCATCCATTATTTTCTTACTTATTTTAGCTCACATAACTTAATTAAAGCAAAGTAATCAATCATAAATTCATCTTGTCACACACAAAAGACCAAACCAATTACATATAATAAGCATCAAACATTGACATAAGGCCCAACTAGAATTTAATTACCTAGCAGTCACCTTTCCTGTTGGGGATCAACCAACAAACTTGATTACTTTTATGTAAGCAACTAAACATGGAATTAAACCAGAATAATAAGTAACTAGAATCAGAAATAGCAAAGAATAAGAGATACAAGAAACCACCCTAAAAACTTGTATTAAACTCTTCCAGAAGGAAATACAATGAAGAAAAATCACACTTTCTTCTCACACCTCTCAGATGTACAGATCTCTTTCCCTCAAGAGTTCTCTATCTCTCAATTATAATCAATTCCAACAACCTGGATTGATACACATATACAAAATGTATTCTACTTCTACGATAAGCTATGAATATCTATCCCTATTATATAAGATTAGGGATCATGAGCTATGTAATATCAACCATTAGATACACCTCCTAATCAAAGGCTTAAAATAGTCCTACCAAAAATAGAAATGCAAACTTACAACTAATAGCTAAACTTATCATGCAAACAATCTGTTCCATCCACACAAATAGACTTTTTGGACACACAGGCGACCGACGTTGATCCCTGTTTACCTACACACGACTGACATCAACAGCTACTAGTTAACTCCTTGCCGTTGTCGGTGACAGTGTAAATCTACCAACTTTAGCATCCACTCATCTGGTGAAGCTTTTAGCTCCACACCTCAACAATTTCTCACTTGGAGATAAACAGGTACACCATTACTTGTACAACAACATCTTCTAGCTTCTCCATCTTCAAACTCAATCTCGAAGACCAACAAAAGTTGAATGAAGATTCAACTTCTCCTTTGTTACCAGCTTTGTTAACATATCAGTAGGGTTCTTATCTGTATGGATCTTTTCTAGCTTCAACTCACCATCCTCCAATACCTATCTAATGAAGTGGTACCTAAGCTGTATATGTTTGGTTCTTGAATGAAAGGCTGAATTATTAGCCAAATGAATTACACTTTGACTATCACTATATAATCTGCAACTCTCTTGCTCCTTTCCTAGCTCTTCCATGAACCATGTCATCCATATCATCTCTTTGCTAGCCTCTATGACTGTAATGTATTTTGCCTCTATAGTAGACAAGGCAACAACCTTCTGCAACTTTGAAATCCAGCTAGCCACCATTCCACCAATAGTGAAAACATATCTTGTGGTGCTTCTCCTACCATCCAAATCACCTACCATATCCAAATCTACATAACCATGTAGAGAAGTGTTTGACCCTCCATAGCACAAATGCTTACTGCTGGTACCTCTCAGATATCTGAGAATCCATTGAACTACTTTCCAGTGCTCCTTCCCTGGATTGGCCATATACTTACTGATAACTCCCACTACTTGGGCAATATCCGGTCTAGTACATACCATTGCATACATTAAGCTCCCAACTGTGGAAGCATATGGAACATTCCTCATGTACTCTACCTCATTATGTGAATTAGGACACTGATCTTTACTCAACTTGAACTGTCCAACCATAGGTGTACTCACTGGTTTTGCATCCTGCATATTGAACCATTTCAACACCTTGTTCACATAATCCTCTTGAGACAAAATCAACCTATGATTTTTCCTGTCTCTCTTAATACTCATGCCAAGGATTTTCTTTGCTGCTCCCAAATCCTTCATGGCAAATGTGTGAGTTAATTTCACCTTAAGCTCAGAGATATCATGCATGTGTGATCATGCAACCAGCATATTATCTACATACAACAACAAAATAATATATCTACCATTATCTAATCTCTTAAAATAAACACAATGGTAAGATTGACATCTACTGTAGCCATGCTCAGTCATAAACCTATCAAATTTCAAATACCATTGTCTAGGAGCTTGCTTGAGACCATACAAGCTTTTCTTCAATCTGCACACAAGTTTCTCCTTACCTTCAACTTCAAATCCTTCCGACTGATCCATATATATTTCTTCATCCAAATCTCCATGAAAAAATGTTATCTTAACATCAAGCTGCTCAAGATGCAAATCCTCAATAGCAACTAAAGATAATACAGTCCATATAGAAGTCATTTTAGCTACAGGAGAAAAAATCTCACCAAAATCAATACCTAGTTTCTGTGTAAATCCTTTCACTACCAACCTAGCCTTATATCTCATCTATCCATTCTCTCCTTCCTTCAATCTATAGATCCATCTATTTTTTAGTGTTCTCTTTCTTGCTGGCAACTCAACCAAATCCCATGTTTGGTTCTCTTTCAAGGAATCAATCTCCTCATTCATGCCTAACTCCCACTGAGTCTTGGATTCCACCTGTATTGCTTCATCAAAACTCTCTGGTTCTCCACCATCAGTGAGCAATAAATAGTATAATGAAGGGGAATATCAAATTAGAAGTTTACTTACCCTTTCTGACCTCCCAATGGGCATCTGATACTCATTCACAACATGCTGTCTACCCAAATTATCTAATAGTGACTGACCTCAGTCACCTCCAGGCCTGTAACTGATTGACATCGGTTCCACATGACCAACATCAGTTCCTACCTGATCGATGTCGGTCACTGTCTGACTGACATCGATTCCTATATTGCTGACGTTAGTTCCTTCTTGACTGACATCGGTCTCTGTGTTTTCCTATCTATGATTATTCTTTTCTACGAGCTCATTTTGGATTGTCACCTCATCCAATTCAACATTGCTCTACTCAGATTGATTCAGCTTCTTGAGCTGATCACTGTACATCACCTTCTCATTGAAAACAACATCATGGCTCCTAATTATTTTTTTAGTTCTTAGATTCCAAAACTAAAATCTAAAATCATCAAAGCCATAACCAATAAATGTGCACCTCATAGACTTAGCATCCAACTTCTTTCTATTTTCCTTATCAACGTGCACAAAAGCTTCATAACTAAAAACTCTAAGAAATGAAAGATCTACCTTTTTACCTATCCACACCTCTTCTAGAATTCCACCATCCAAAGATGTAGAGGGTCCTCTATGAATCAGGTAAACTATAGTATCTACAGCTTCTGCCCAAAACTGTAAGGGCAAACTAGCATGCAACCTCATACACCGTGCACGCTCCAATATTGTTTTATTCATCCTTTTAGCAACTCCATTTTGCTAAGGTGTCCTCGAAACCATCCTTTGCCTTTGTATTCCATTTATATAACAATATCAGTTGAACTTATAGTTACAAAACTCACCACCATTGTCAGATCTAAGGCACTTCAATCTCCTACCTGTTTCATTCTCAACTAAAGCTTTCCACATCTTAAAAGTGTCAAAAACATCAAATTTATTCTTTATGAAATAAACCCATACTTTTCTTGTAGCATCATCAATGAAAGAAACATAATATTGTGATCCTCCAATAGAAGCAACCTGAACTGGTCCCCACACGTCTGTGTGAACAAGCTCCAACTTGTGCTTCTTCTTTGTTGACCCAGTCTTGAGAAAACTTACTCTCTTCTATTTCCCAAAAATATAGTGCTCACAAAAATCCAAATCTATGCTTTTCAAATTTGAAATCTTACCTTTTGACTTAAGAATAGACATTCCCTTCTCACTCATGTGGCCAAGCCTTTGGTGCCACAGCTTTGCATCTACATCTGAAGTAGATAATACAGAAGGAGAATTATCAGTAATATAATTACCTAAATAGAGAGTACCTACTCTCTTACCTCTAGCCAATACAAGTGCACCCTTGGTAACCTGCCAAGATTCAGCTGTGAGAGTCATTGTGCAACCCTCATCCCCCAACTTTCCTATAGAAATTAGATTCCTCTTTAGGATGGGAACATGCATGACATCTCTCAACACCCATGTGTTGCCATTCTGCATTTTTAGCTGCACTTTTCTTTTTCCAACAATTTTACAAGGCTCATCATCCCCTAAATAAACTATTCCAAAATCTCCATGGACATATTCACTAAAATATTCTCTGTTTGGGGTTGCATGAAAAGAGGCACCAGAATCTAAAACCCAAGATTCTATATTATTAAGCAAAGAGAATATAAGAGCATCTTGTGCAACAATACCTATAACTTTTGCTTCTTCTTTACCTTCATGCTGATTGTCTTCTTTAGGTTTTGACCATCAATCTTTGCTTATATGCCCTATCTTTCCACAATTCCAACAAGCTATCTTCCTGCCATTTCTGGATTTGGATCTACCTCTCATCTTTGACTTAGACCTTGATCTCTGATGCTTTCCCTTCTCATTTTGCCTTCCCCTACTTTCAAAAATTAAAGCGTTCCTTGATGTTTCCTCTATGCTTTTCCTGCAAATTTCTTCATTCAAGATTACACTAACAACATCATCTACTTTTAAAATATTTAAAGCAGATGCAGTATTACTAACTGCCATTACCAATCTATGCCAGCTTTTAGGTAAAGAGCATAAGATTAATAGAGCTTTAATTTCATCATCAAAAATTATTTTGATTAAATTTAATTGATTTACAATTCCATGGAAATCATTTAGATGATTAGAAATAGATCCACCTTCCTACATTTGCAAATTAAATAACTACTTCATAAGATATACCTTATTTGAAGTTGAGGGTTTTTCATATAAATTTGCTAAAGTAGTCATTAACTCTACCGTTGACCTTGCCTATGATAAATTAGATATCACAGTAGATGCCAAACTCAATCTTATAGATCCAAGAGCCTTTCTATCAAGAACTTCCCATTCTTCATCTTCCATGTTTGTGGGCTTCTTTGAAACCCCACCTAACGGTAAGTATAGATCTTTTTGATACAAATAATCTTTTATTTGCATTCTCCATAATTGGTAATTCTTGCCATTAAACTTCTCCATTCTTAGTTTACTTTCTTCTGCCATTACTTCTCCCACTCAAACAAAAACCCTTGTGAGTGACCTGTAATCAAAAAACACTAACCAGATCTAAAACACCTGTTAGTCAACCTGGCTCTGATACCACTTGTTGGGGATCAACCAACAAACTTGATTAATTTTATGTAAGCAACTAAACATAGAATTAAACTAGAATAATAAGTAACTAGAATCAAAAATAACAAAGAATAAGAGATACAAGAAACCACCCTGAAAACTTGTATTAAACTCTTCCAGAAGGAAATACAATGAAGAAAAATCACACTTTCTTCTCACACCTCTCAGATGTACAGATCTCTTTCCCTCAAGAGTTCTCTCTCTCAATTACAATCAATTCCAACAACCTAGATTGATACACATATACAAAATGTATTATACTTCTATAATAAGCTATGAATATCTATCCCCATTATATAAGATTAGGGATCATGAGCTATGTAATATCAACCATTAGATACACCTCCTAATCAAAGGCTTAAAATAGTCTTGCCAAAAATAGAAATGCAGACTTACAACTAACAGCTAAACTTATCATGCAAATAATCTGTTCCATCCATGAAAATAGACTTTCTGGATGCACAGGTGACCAACGTCGGTCCCTATTTGCCTACACATGACCGACATTGGCCGATTATAACCGACGTTGGTAGCTACTGGTCAACTCCTTGCCATCGTCGGTGACTATGTAAATCTAGTAACTTCAGCATCCACTCATTTGGTGAAGCTTTTAGCTCCACACCTCAACATTTCCTAGCTCTCCTACATGGATTTCATCACCAAGGGAAGAACTAACTTATCTTTAAAGTTGAGTATAAACTCTAACAATTAGTATATTTGGGCTAAGCACTCGACACCCTTATCATTTTAGTGTGTGAAGAGAGGGGGTAGGCCCCAATATCAAGCCACATACTAATTTATAATATAGATCCCTTTGAGAACCTAAATAAAACCTAAAACTAACCATAGACTTCTTTTCTAGTAACCACTCTACAAGCCAATTTTAATTACATAGTTCTTAAAACTTAAGGCATAAGCTAAAAGAGAGGCTAAAATAAATCTTAGGATTAACTTACTTTAGTGTGTGTTTCTTTTCTTGAACTTTTTCTTGTCTTCTCTCTATTTGAGTTGTGAGATTTCTTGTATCTTCTTCTTTCCCCTCTTTTGCATGGTTTTAACTAAGAAACAACTAAGGAACCAAGCAAACTAGGGTACACCTCTTAATCATCCATCTTCCTCTTCATCCATGGATTATGTCTTATATTTTTATGGTTCCCCCCATCCTTCTGATAGTCCTAACATCCCTCAAATAGTTTCCTAAGAAGATGCAAATTTTGTCACCTTATTTGATAACAACTCTATAAATATTCAACATTACCTCAACACCATCTCTCACCATACCCCTACTTTAGTTCCACTTGTTCACCCACCTTATGGCATGCCATCCTACCTTATGGGAAACACTATTGTTAAAACCATCTCAACCCAACCTCTAGTCACCTAGGCATTATCATCTAGCAATAACCCCACTAATACCACCATTTAGAATGAACCTAATCAACCAAGCAACACCCAAGTACCTTCTTTCCCAACTAATAACCCTCCTAATCTAGGCCCAACCCAACCTTTAAGAATTATTATTTCCCTTACCATAGGATTACCCTTTTTTAGTGCCACCACCATTCCTCTTCTTCCAACCTACCTACCTCCACTCCATTTTAGAACTTGGTTGTTCCCATACCTTCCACCCTTCTACCAATCAGTACTAAAGTGACTAACTACCCTTGACCTGCTAACCCAGCCATGCGTCCTACACAACCTATGTTAATGTCTCAACAAGTGCCTATTGCATAGAACCTTAGCTACATCCCTAACAAATAAGGGTATGTATCTCTAACTTCCACCTAACTACCTATATCCACATATTTATATGTGGCATCATCTAAACCACTCCCATCTGCATACCAATATATACCAACTTCCCAAACTTTTATAAGCTATCTTTATGTTGTACCTACCTAGACCCAACATAACTTACCCTATAACTATGGGGCCACACAACCAAAAATAGATCTTTTCAAATTACTAATGGACAAAATGATCACCTTAAATTCATTTATCTTTAGTACCCAAAACCTCTTATCATATGACCAAATCTGTAATGAACCTATTCACCCATCCATCCCCATTCGACCATATCCTCCTCAATGGGAACTTTTAAAGTTTCAGAATAAGGAAGCCCCTCAAAAACACCTAAGATCATATAGGCATTCATGTTATATGATTTCCTATGATGATGTTCTCCTTATTTTTACCTTCCCCGTGTCTTTATCAAGGATATCACTATATTGGTATAGTGTTATTCCTAGGCACTCCCTCTTCTCTTTTGCCTAGCTTTCCCAAACCTTCCTAGACCACTTTTCTTTAAACATCTCTAGGAAGGTTTCTATCACCGATCTATACTCTATTTAGTAGTTTGATGATGAGTCTATTGTTGATTTCATGGTCTATTGGAGAAGTATCATCAACCAAATCTCTTTCTCTCTACCCCAACCTAAGCTAATTAAGCTTTTCACTCAGGCATGTGCCAAATGCATTTCCTCTACTTTATGGGTTTAGAGCTTTAGGACCTTTGATGAAGCTTCCACCATGTCCCACAAACTAGAGAATAGAGACATTGATGAGGGGAAGTTGAAATTGAGAAACAAGAACCCCACCTTCAAATCAAGTAATACCTCATCCTCCAAACCCAAAAACCAAACCAACATTAATTCAAAAAACAAGGTAACTTCAAATGTGGTTGTCCTTAACACCACCCCTCCACCCATTGTTAACCAATCCAACTCCTCCAATCAAAATACTAGGAATCCAAACTACAACAACCCAAGACAATTCACTCTATTGGGGGAGTCATACACATTAGTCTTAGAGAAACTATTAAAATCAAACATTATCCAACTTACTTTAATCAAACCTCCACAACAATTTAATTCTTGTCATCCTACACCTATTTGGTATAAAGAGAATGAAATATGTGCCTTTCACTGTGTCATTGGACATGATGTTAGTAGGTGCAATACCTTCAAGAGTGTTGTCCAAACTCTCATTTACAAGGGGGAGATTTCACTAGACAACCCTAATGCACCCATAAACCAATCACTTGACATCTTTAGACAACCATTTCCCAACAACGCTCCATCTGCCAATAACAAAAATAAAGTAATATCTTCCCATGAGGTATACACTATTAACATGGTGCCTAGTGAACTTGATATCAAGGAGACCACTACCTAACATAACCTAACATCCCCTCTAATTATTGAGGTAATGGATTCATAAACCTCTCCTTTGAAAACTAAAACAAAGGAGATAAATTATTACCTTCTTATATTTATCGAGACTATGGAGCAATCAACCCATTTAGAGGACATACTAGAGGAAACAATCATTCTCACCACACCTTTTTCTTTTATCCTACAATAGTCCACTCTCCATTCAAAAATCATCCCTAAGGAACAGATCATTCTACCTAATCTTCCCATTGAAAAACTATCTTGGTATGTTCCATGCTCAAAACCTTACTCACCCATCATTAAGGGTGGATTTAAACCACCAAGCCCACAAAATAGACCCCTAAAAAAATCAAACAAAAGATAAAAACCACTCAATATCCCAAAAACCAAAGCTTCACCTCCCTTTTCCAATTTGCCTTGTATTCTAGGACCTCATCCCTATACCTTAATACGGAAACTAGACTCCCCAAGCAAAGCTCAAACCCAACCACTACTCTTGGTTACACCATCACTCTTACTTTCATCCTCACCCATTTTTTCCACACCTCCTATAACCAAAATACCTATTCCTCATATCTCTACCCAACATCTTCTACATCCAAATCATCTATCACCAAGCTATCCACACTTAAAGTATCCACCAAGAAACCTCACTCACCCAAGACTCCCACCATCAAGCCTACACTTACCCCAACCACCAAACCTAAGATTCCTTTACTAGAGTCCTACTCAATCATCCTTTAGAGGTTATTTCAAGCATCTTTCTTAACCTTACCACCCATCAAATCATTTGACCCACATAGTCCTAAACCAACTTGGTACAATGAAAAATTAGTATATTCATACCATAAGATACTAGGTCATGCTACAAAGAATTACAAGGCTTTCTAAGTCTTAGTCTATAAGTTGTATCATGAGGATGACTTGTTATCTAATTCAACTTCTCTAAGCTCAAAATTAGCCTAATAACCATAAACCATTGACCAACACCCACCTATGCCTCCACTCTCACCTCAGAGTGAAAAAGAATCAAAGAAATCACCTAACCTAACTCCTCCCCAATCCATACCATCCATGTGGTCATATGATCATAAGCTCAACCAAAAGATAATGGAATGACAAAGGTCTCCATTCCATGGACATATCCCTCTTTGACCACCCAACCACCTAGATAACACCAAGCACCCTCACGTTCGACAAAACCCAATGTATCTATCTTGAGACCCTCTCACCCTAATCCATATGAATCAATCCAATAAGTAGTTATAAATAGATTCACCAAACCCCAATGAATATGAATTTATATGAACTAATCAACACCTCACCATAACATCTCCAAATAATAATAAAAGCATTGCAGTCTATATAGGTTAAGCTGGAAGACCCTCAACCTTTAGTAACTTTCATCAGAGCCCTTCACATTTCTAACCTTGTTACCTTTAAGGACTTAGAAATACCTTCCATCCATCTAGATGACCCATATCCTTATCTTTTCATTACTATTCATATCAACTAGACCTACACCAAAAAGGTCATGATTGATGTGGGATCCAACATTAACATCATCTCCTCCCATGCCTATAACTAACTCAACTTGCCAAAGAACATCATGTCCAAAACCTTGGTATTATTCTAATAATTCAATGATACCATGACCATAACTTTAATAATTATCATCCTTCATATTTTCCTAGGACCCTAAACTCTTCTTTAACTCTTCTATGTAGTGGAAGGTGAATTTTAGTACAACATCTTATTGGGATGCCCTTGGATTCATTTCACAGGTTGTGTACCACCCACTCTACATCAGTGTATCAAATTTGAGCATAATGATTATGTGTTACCATACAAGCTAACCCAAACCCTTTCATGTCATGTAACATGATATACCAACCCAATGACATCCTCCTTCTTCTACCTAATAAACCTTCACCAGTGATAGATGAAACCTCATCTTTTTATATCAACCAAGAATCCAATAGATATTTCATTCATTCCATCTATATCCCCACATTAAACCCTTTAAAATCAACCTTCCAATGTATTTCATTAGGGGAGTATCTCCTTCTCGCCCTTGACTCTTTCCCTAATCCAAAAGATTATGGAAAACTTGACCACCAACTCGATTATAACCCCAATGTTAGCACCATTATTCCTTTCAAACCCTCATCTTGTCAAACTAATTTCATCTATGGGGGACTTTATAAACCCCTAGGCACTTCCACCACCTCCTTTTCACCTTGACCATTCACCTATATATTTTATTATCTAGACAAATCAAAATTTTCCAAAACATACCTTTACAAGTGTGCTTCGAAGGGATTTGGCCTAGGTATATATGAAAATAGGCTGCATGATTTATTTCCAATGAAAACCCAAAAACCTAATGAAAATCATGGATTCAGTTTCAAACCACTGAAATAGTGAACCAACCCACCTTCCATTACCATCATTAACAAGGAAATCCTATCCCCACCTTCCACTCCACCATCAACAACTGAATATTTTGATATCAACCACCCTAATTTTTTCATCAACATGATTAGCCTTGAACCCCTAACCTATAAAAAGGATGGGGTGACTGTAACCATCCCTATGACCCATCTTGAGATGATAGGAGATGAATCTCCTACCATTAATATCATTCGATGTCAGGGTGATTCTTTTATTCTCACCTATCTTGGTTCCCTAGATTCTTCTATCCATAAATCCCTACCTCTGGAGAATTCAACCATGTTGAATGAATCCACCATGGATATAAAATTAGGCATTTTATATGACCCTCAAATTGTCAAAATTAGCCTATCACTAAATTTTGAGAATTTCTAGGACTTCCCCTCCTTCTTGAAAGACTATAGCATAAAATTTTCTTCGTTTTACAATGCCATGCCAAGAATTGACCCCTTTATCACTACCCATAATATAGTCACCAACCACAATGCTAATATTGTTAAGTAGAAACATTTATGAATGTATCCTTGCAAAGACCTTCTCATCAAAGAAGATCTCTAATGCCTCCTCTCCATTAGTTTCATTCAACCCATTGACTATCCCTAATGTGTCTCAAATATCATACCTATCACCAAAGACATAAGGGGACTACACATTTTTGTAGACTTTCATGACCTCAACCTTGCTTTCCCAAGAGATGACTTTCCTCTACCAAACATTAATCAACTAGTTGAACTTACATCTGGCCATGAGATTTATCTCTCATGGAGGGATTCTTGAGCTATAATCAGATCCTTATCACACCTAAAGATCAACATAAATTTACCTTCATCACCCCATAGGGGACCTTCTACTATAGGGTCATGCCTTTTGGACTGAATAACAATGGTGCAACCTACCAATGTGCCATGACCTACATCTTCCATGACCTTATACATAAAATCATTGAAGACTATGTCGATGACCTTCTTGAGAAATCCAAATATTGTATAGATCATCTAGTCATTCTCAATATTATTTTTGAGAAACTCATTCATTACCATGTTTTCCTTGACCCTAAGAAATGTATTTTTAGGGTCTTATCAGTAAATCTCCTTGGATTTATTATCTCCCTCTAGTGAATAGAAGTTGATCTAGCCAAAATCAAAGTAATACTCAACATGCTTTCTTCAACCAACCTCAAGAAACTCTACATATTACAGGGGAAGCTCTAATCCATTCATCACTTTATCTCCTAGCTCTTAGATTGATAACAACCCTTACAACACCTTCTAAACAAGGATGCATATTTTAAGTGTAATAAAAACTATTAAAAGGCCTTTAATTCACTCAAAAGGTACATTTTATCTCTAACTATCCTTACCCCTCCCAAGGATGATCAACCTTAATACCTTTATATATCCATCATTGAAAACTCCTTAGGGGTAATTCTTGCTCATCAGGATGAATAACATAAAGAGAAATTCATCTACTACATCAGTCGCACTCTTGTAGATTATGAGACTTGGTACACCCATACTAAGAAAATTTGCTTAGATTTAGTCTTTATGTCCATCAAAATTCACCACTTCTCAACTACAACACCTATTGTTGACCAAATTTGACCCTATAAGTTAAATTGAGACTCTTATAGGTATAAACTTGATTTTTAGATGTTTTAGGGGTCTAGTATTATGTCATAAGGTGTATTATAGTCCGTTTGATGTCATTTCATGTCATATTAGCCTTGGTATTAGTCATTTTTTATATTTATGTCTTTTTGAGTCATTTTGGGAGTCAAAATAGAGCATTAAATGAGTTTTAAATCCTCCTTGGGAAATCTAAAGGTTATAAAAGGTTATGTCACATCCCATGGTTTTAAGAATTCTTTATTAATTGTTTCTAACTAAAAAGTGGTAAGTTCTTTAGAAGAAATAGCAATTTTCTTGGAAAAAGAGGAGTTTGACACTTGTATGGCCCATGAGAGAGTGTGAAACATGGGAAAATGTTTTCATATGACCCTTCAACTTAATCAAACCCATTTACACACTTAATTTACTCTACAAGTGTCAAAATTGATCTAAAACTATTTTTGATATTTATGTCTTTTTGAGTCATTTTGGGAGTCAAAATAGAGCATTAAATGAGTTGTATAGCCTCTTTAGGAAATTTTAAGGTTATAAAAGGTTATGTCACATCCCATGGTTTTAATAAGTCTTTATTAATTGTTTCTAACTAAAAAGTGGTAAGTTCTTTAGAAGAAATAGCAATTTTCTTGGAAAAAGAGGAGTTTGGCACTTGTATGGCCCATGAGAGAGTATGACACATGGGAAAAGGTTTTCATATGAATCTTAAACTTAATTAGACCCATTTACACACTTAAAGTCCTCTATAAGTTTCAAAATTTATCTAAAACTATTATTATCCTTCTTCACCCTTTCATGCACATAAAACTAGTCAATAGGTTTGTACTTGGTACAACCAGCAAGTGAGGTTTCAAAAAAATTGATATTGGAGGTGTCTTATAAACTTAATAATATTCAATTTGATGTTTTAATTTATAATAATGGTGCCCAGTGCTTTATGAACCATTCTTAAGAAGTTGACCTATCCAATTTGTTTACTAATTTGTGCACCCTATAGGTTTTACTTTGGTTTGGATAATTCTATATAATTTAGTTACTAAGATTAATTATAGAAAATTTTGGATCCCTCATAAAATTATTTCCATGATTTTTTTAGTTTTTTAAGGTGTTTTGATATGAAAATCATCTCATATTGTAAGAAAAAGTACCATTTTATTTTGTAGGTAGGTTTTCACTATCTTCAGAACCTTCATGCTTTGGTAATGGTTTCAGAGGGTGGGGATAGGTTAATTATAATTTTTTAAATTTAATATCAATCCCCTCACCTTTAAATCTCATCCCCAAAATGAAAATTCCATGATTTTATATTCATAACTATCATACAGTTAATTTGTTATATGACTACCATATACAGTTAGTTAGATGAACTATGAAAGGATATGAGACACATCCATGGAGTTGTGATGGAGGGTTTAAAATTTTGAACACACATTCATATAAAAATCAATCAAGTTTATCTCTTTCATTTTCATAATGAATATTGTAACACTAATAACTCAATCACCATTACTTAGTCTGCACCATGAAATGCACCTATAGGTGCCATGAAGGAAGGGTTTAATATTTAAAAAGAGTTGTGATAGATTTACTTGAGATTTAAAATATATTTTTTTTAATTTACACACCATGAGGAGATAAAAATTTAATATTAATGTATATTCTTTGGTACATTTCTCTAATTCATGCTTACTACTTGCATATGACTCGAAGTGCATCTACAGTAGCCTCGTAGGATGACATCATGGTAGAATGGGAGATTTGATAAGTGTTTAAATATTTTAGAGTGATAAAGGTACATTTGGAAACCATTTTTGGTCAAAATCATGTAAATCCTACATACTGACCACAATTCTCATCCTCACTGCTTGTGTATGAGAAAAACCACCTATATGTGGTACTAATAGAGAATCAGAGGTATCATAAGAGAGTGTTGGAGCATAATGAAACCTTCCTTGGAAGTCCTAACATGTAGTTTTGATATGTAAAATCATATTTTAGGTAAAAATTGAATAATATAAGTGGAAACTAGGATTAAAGGTGGAATGACTGTGCTTAGTGATCAAATCCCTAAAGTGCAAAACAAAGTACCTTGTTATTTTGTTGATATCTTGTAATAGGGGTACTAAAGGACTTGAAACATATAAATGTGCATAAATTACATACCAAAAATATTAAAATATATAGGAAAAATATGGATGGAATATTACTTAAGGAGGATGGTTGCTGAGAACCTCAAAGATGCACTTTCATGCACTAAACTCTGGTAGTGATCACCTATAGGTTTGAGTCCAAATAGACTCTTCACCCAATGTTTCAATACCAAAAAATGAATTCATGTTTAAATTGTTTTATATGGTTTTAAATAAAATTGATTATATATATGACATATATATAGGTTGATATTCAAAGTTTTGGTTCTAATCTACACCTACAGGGGTGCCTAAACCCAAGATTATTCACCTATAGCTGATAGTGACTTAGTTGATAACTATTCTAAGTCTTTGGCATATAAAATACATGGAATGGGTGACTAAAATAAACATGGTATTTCATTTATCATTTCAATATGACTTTATATCAATATAATCATCCCTAAAAGTTTGATTTACACCTACAAGCAGGGGAAACATACAAGCAGGGCTAGCTTATCACTCAAGCCTAATTGAGTAAGAGCAAATTTCAAGGTGTAAATATGGATGAGAAAGGTTTATGAGAATATTAAAGACATATATAATTATATTTAATATCATTTAATTCCCTCATGACATATAAAATGCAAATAAATGACCTTAAATAAGCAATGCATAGTCTATTCCCAAACCTTACATGTAGTCAACTACTCCATGGTTTGTCTTGGATTTTTGAGGAGTTTTAGGGTCAAATGGAATGAAAAGGTCCCAAAAAAATTATGGAATGTATTTTTAACTTAGATAATATATTCCAACATCCATTTTTTTTTAGAGAATAGGGGAAGTTCCCTCTATTTTGTCTTAGATAGAGGGCACTCCCCTTGAGTGTAAATTGGGAGGTTTTGGAAAAAGGGTGATAAATGGATGGACCAGGAGATAAATAAAACTTGATAGAAGGTTTTTAAAGTTGAGTCAGATATAGGAAAATATGATAAACCATTCACATAATGGAAAACTTCAACATAATGGTCTGAATCATCAAGCATGCAGTCAAGCTTATGAGGTAGGGTTTTGGCCTAAGGCCCAAATGGTAGAAAAATGTCACTTAAATATTTAAAAGGGCACTAAAATAGACTAATATATGTTTAGGAGGTCATAACATAGTTTTTAAATCTCTTGACATGCATATAAACCATAAGGTTAGCCACTTTTGTCTTAGAACCAACATTAGGCCTATGTGAATGGAAGAAAGAGCTCAAGTGAGCAACTTGAGATGCTCACATATCCCTTGAGGTCATGCATGGAGATTCAAGGACTTTATGGAAGCTTATGGAGATATTTAACTATGCTCTAGTGGTATTTTTTGGTAATTCTAATGTCCAATCTTCATGAATAATCCTTAAGAGCAAAAATGACTTAAAATTCTCCTAAACCCTTAGTCTAGACTCGATGTGGAAAATGAAAGAGATAATGCACAAAAATCACATATTTTTCCTATAATAATGAATAGATGTTTTATAATACTTAGTCAAGCTCCCTAAAATTAAGATGAGTTGTATGGAATATATACAAACATGGTGTATAATTTTTGGTCCTAACTATTTTTTGCATTGTACAAGTTCTAGGAGGTTTCAAGAGATGAAATAAACTTTGAGATAAATATAGAGAATTGTAATGACTAAATATGTTCATTTTAAGATTCATAAAAACTCCTAAGTATGCCTACTAGAGCTCTCATCTTAGCCATTCTAAACTAGCATAGTGAACATGATAGTGAGAAGGGTGAAAACTTCAAGTGGATGGTTTTTTAAGGTCTACCTGAGCAGTCTAAGGCCATGGAGATTATTTACAAGTTTAATCCACTCCCTTTTATAAATTTTCATGGAAAACTTATTCCTTTTTTGAATACAAGTGTGCAAGGTGTGTGAAAGAGGAGTTTCTTTAACTGCAAGTATTATGGCTCACTTCCAAAAGATTCTAGATGACTAGGAATATAACCAATGCATAGATAAGCATGTCTAAAACCCTTCCCTCGTATTCCAATCATTATACCTACCTATAATAATTTTTGGGACATTAAAATAGGGGTGAATGATGAAGGTAGTTTCCTTTTGCATAATGAGAACTCCTAAGCCACATTTCAAGAGTTTCATGACTTAGGGTGACACTTATGATTCATAAATTTGCATGATCAGTTTCACATTCTCTTATCATGAGCATATAACTAATTTTATCATCTTTACAAGTGTCCTTATGACATTTGGATTTATTTCTTCTCCTCTCTCTCTCAAATTCTATAAGAACTAGCCATTTTGGCCTTTGTAAGATATTCACCACCTAAGTATGGTGAAGCCCTACTCATTTTCATACCATGGATTAATAAATAAAATTGATTTTAACTATTATATGAATTTTCATACCATGTTCACTTGAATGATTTATATTGCTTAGTGATGAATATTGTTTCCTTAGCATTATTATCTTATTCTTACACCTATTTGTAGCTTGAAAGCTTCTTCTTATAGGTCATATACAGTGTTCTATGAAGTGTCAATCTTGAGTGAGTTAGTCTATACAACTATTTATATTCTAATCCTCTTGTATAGTCCTCCTAGCCTAAACATTCATCACAAACTCATAATGAAATACTTATGTGATAAGATTCAGATTAGAGAAGTGTATGTTTAGTTAGTCTCATGGTCTCATGTGTGACATGAAATTAGTTAGTAGTCATCAATAAATTTAGTGTATCACTTGCTTTATGATAGTTTACTTTTATTTTTCTCTCCCTTTTCCCTTGCAATCATAGGTATAGTAGTGATCCAAAAGTGGTACATCAAAGGAGATAGCCTTAGCTAGAGATTTAGCTTACTCTTAAGCTTACCCATAGCTTAAAGAAGTTTTAATTATGCCATTTGGATGAGGAGAGATGAAACATATCCTCAAAGGGTGAAAATCCAAGTGATAACACCTATGTCATCACCAATACCAACCCACTCAAGTATATGCACTCCAAGCCACACCAAAACCAATGTATGGCCAAGTGGCTTATGCTCTTAGTTGAGTTTGACCTTGAGTTTCTTTAGTAGAATTTAATTAAAGTGAAATTCATTACCAACCAATTGTCAAACACACCATTAGCATACAATCAACCTCTTCCTCTTGAGATTCCCAATGAGTCCATCATGACTCTCTCTCAAGCAGACTTCACCTATCAAGTGACCATGTTCTTTGGCGAATCAAAGTGTCAACATGATAGGGGAGATGGTATCATCCTTATCCCCTTTCATGTTGAAACTCTTCCTTTATCCTTCAAGATAGATTTAAAATGTACCAATAATATATCTTACTATAAAGCCCTAGTAATAAGCCTTCAAACTACATTAGCTTTGGGATTCAAAATAATCAACATCTTTGGAAACTCTCAAATAGTGTTAAATCAAATCAATGGATCTTACTAGTGTAAAAATGATGTCTTTCAATAGTACAAAAAACTATTTGATGAACTCTTAACATGATTTGAACATTACTATAACCAAACCACCCCATGATTTATGAACAAGTTTGCCAACACCATGGCTTCACTTACCTCTTAGATCCCATCTTCACCTTATGAATATAAGATATATATCATCATCCATCAACTTTCCAGGCCTTATTATATCAAGTTAGACTCTCCTACCATCTTTAATATGGAGGAGACCCAACCCAACCTTTGGTATCAGTAGATCTTTGACTATCTTAACCTTGACATCATTCCTTCCAATCTTTCAAGGAATGCTCAAAGATAATTTATTAGGATTACCTCTCATTATACCATAGTAGGGGGAATTATTTATAATGTGGCTTTGATGGTATCCTCTTCTACTACCTACATAGTCATGAAGCCTATCATGCTATTAGGGAAATACATGATGGGATCTATGGGGGACACTTTAGTGGCCTTGTCATCACCAAATACATCCTTCACCTTGGCTATTATTGGCCTACCCTTAACCAAGAATACCATGATTATGTGAAAAGGTGTGTTAAGTGTCAATAACACACTAATTTTCATCACACACCTATCCATAGTCTTTGCATCTCCACATATTTCTATCCCTTCTCACAATGGGTTTTGGATCTCATTAGTGAAATTAATCCCCATTATTCATAGCGATACCATTCTATCATCACAACAACCACATAATTTACTAAATGGGTAGAGGCTATTCCTCTTGTATTGACTAAAGTAGAAAAGATTGTCAACTTTATCAATCATCACATCATCTATCATTTTGGTGTTCCTTAAAAAATCATCACTAAAAATACAAAATACTTTAAAAACAAACAAGTCTAAGGTATTTGTGATGCATTAAGTATAAATTTAAGTTTATCATCACCCTACCATCCTCAAGCTAATGGATAGGTAGAGGCCTCTATCAAAAATATCAACAACATGTTCACTAAAATGGTTAATGCATCTAGATGGGATTAGAACTTACATATCCCCTTTACCTTATGGGCATATCATACTAGCATCTAAACCCCTATAGGTGTTACCTCATTCTCTCTTATATTTGGAGTAGAGGCTATCTTAGCTCTCAAAGTCCAAATTCATTTGCTTCATGTATCACTACAGGATATCATTTCTAAATATGATTATCATTAGCATTATTTAACCGAGCTTGAGCTACTTGATGAACGTTGTTTAGCCTCCCTCAACCATATTCATGTCTCTCAAGAGTGCATCAAATGAGCTTACAACAAACACCTTAAAGTATGAGAATTCAATATCAAATACCTCATCCTAAATGAGAACCAAAATGTCACCACTATGGAGAAAAGTAAGCAGGGAAAATTTGCTTTTAATTGGCTTAGACCTTATATCATAATGCACAAGTATGGATCAAGATCTTACCAATTATCCTCTCTTGAGGGAAACCTAGAACCTGAGCCCCTCAATGCTTTGCATTTCCATCCTTTATTTTATTAAAAGGGATCAAACTCACCTTTTTCTAACTTAACCCCATCCATTGCTTTTAAACCACATTCACCTCCTTATTTTAAGGATAATCAGTTAAAACTAAATCATGTGATTATCCATCATGATCATAGCCTAATCTTGAACAATGGGTACCACATTTCTATCTATGGCATGATTTTATTAGTACTTTTTACCCCTTTCGTAGGACATATTCCCATTATCATTGTCACCTAAACCCCATTTGTACCTACTTAATATTCTTGTGATTTTAGATTTGCCTTCATAAAGGAGAACCTTTAAGCCTATATAAGCAAGTCTATATCAAGCAAAATCAAAATCAAAGTCATAACTAAAACTGATCATGGGTCATTCCTAGCATTCACAGACTCCTCCCTTGAAGGATAGTTTCCCAAAACATATCAAAATTGATTAAAATAAGGTAGACTTCTCCCTTGAAGAACATATATCAAAATTATTAAACAAAGCACACAAACTTAGACCACTCCCTTGAAGGATGGCTGAGTAAAGCATTTGTAAAAACTTAACAATTTATTTGAAGCTTCCCACATTGATCAGCTTCCCAAACCCTCCCAATAAATAATAAAATAATCAAAAGACCCATTATCAAGCATCATAAAAAAAAAAAAAAAAATTAAATCCAAAATTAGTTCTCAAAAGCACAATAATTTTGAAATCCACAATCGGCTCTCATGAGTATACTTCCCACATCGATAGATCTACATATTATATGACATATACTTGTTAATACTAAATATTTGGTATCCTATTTAAGAGGCATGCTAGTCTCAAAATAAGGTCCCATTTTCATCCTTCTCCCCTTTATACACTATAAGTAAGGGATTTTTGAGCTCACTTGACATAATGTGATCAAGAAACCTTTTTAGCCACCTAATGAATGCTAATGTAAAGCATTTGAAGGGATTATATTCCTTAAGCCCATCTAAATTTAGTCTTGTTTTAGTCCTTACCAAATAATAAGTATCATGACCTCTTATTATCCTCTTATAACTAGTTGATATATTCAATTCGACATTTGTCTCATGATCATCTTCTCTCTCACACATCTAGTTTTGTTATCTAACTTGATTTATGTGCTTCATTTTAAAATAAAAGGACCATAATCATAACATCATCATAATTATCATCATCAAAATCCACAACAAGATCATAATGTCAACATTTTAACATCATCATTATATCATGAATAAATAAAGACATCATTAGCATTACCTATATATGTGCACATACTCATTACCATCAACATCATATCATCTATAAATAATAACATAATAAGCCAATTTCAACACATGTCCAAATCTAAATGAGAAAACATATACTCATTAAATTAATAAACCACTTTCACCATAATAATATCAGCATATCAACATCATAGCAAAAACCATCCATAAATAACATCATCAAGAATAATAGTCATAACTATCATAAAATTCATCTTAATCATCCATAAACAACATCATCATCATAAACAACAATAATAGACCATAAACAATAATCCATGTGATCAACATCATAGCATTATCCATTCATCATACAAATGATTATCATATCAAACATACCAACTATGACCATCATGAACATAAATAAAAATCCATCTCATCACATGCCTAGCTAGGTGAGTTTACATTAGCATCCATGAGCATAACCATAATCAATAATCACATCATCAATAATCAAGATGAGAAGCCCAACCATGAACCATAAGCAATAAATAAAGATCATATCTATAAATCATGAGTCTATAATCAACCATAAACATCATCATGTATACAATAATATACATCTATCTCTCAAAATAAATATACATCTCATCACATCAACTCTTAATCCAATATAAAAATCATATACATCAATATGTTTAACGTCTCATATCAAACTATGCCCTTGGGAAACCACTATCCCTTAGAGCACCACTACTTCCTAATGACTATCCTCCCAAGGTGCCTACCTGACCAACTAAAAAAGTAACCCATTGACATGGTGTCTCCATGCTAGCACCACCTACCATTATTTCCCTATACTCACCCCATTAGGGATCATCTGGATAACACCTAAATACTATCACCTTATAATAATAGGGTTCTTCCACTGTGGCTACATACCATTTCATGGGGATATGCTTAATGGTTTTGTAGGTGTTGTGGCTCCTCCTCTGGCCTATCTCAAATAATCTCTCTCTTAGGTAATCAAGGCTAACATAGCTCTATACTTATCCCTCTCACCTATAACTACAACCACCTAACCCTATGCTACTACCAACTAACCTTGTAGTACTACCATGGAATCTTATGCCATGGCAAATGTTTCTCATGCCTGATCCCTCTGCATGGTCACTTCCTATATATTTGGGGTAACCTCCTATACTTACACTTATTGAGATCCACCTTTACTAGTTGAATTGACATCCATAGCCTATTGACCACCATCATCACCCCCAAAATTGGTTGCCACATATAGTTCTTGGTACCATGTTGGGTACCCATCTACAGAACTTACATCATTTATCTCAGCCCTAGCTAATAGCTCCTCATGATTAATGAAAATTTGAACTAATTATGGCTTAAGAAGAAACATCTCTATATCCTCTAACCTATATCTCAATAATGGACATAGAGTACCCTACACCAGATCAAACTATTTCCACACCTTATCAAAAGGAATGAGCTCTATCTCACCCTCTCTCTTACCAAAAATCCATCTATATCTCTATAAGGATAGTGTATGTCTCTTGTAGTGAGACCACTTTATAAACCTGACCAAAGGTCTCCAAATCACATTTTCAATGACTAAAGAATCTAGTAAACCTCTAAACCAATCAATATCATGAGTCCCTCCACCTAGTCTCAAGAGGGAAAAATAATATCTCCACCACATGAATCCTACCTAGAATTCCATTTGAGCATACCCCTCCCATGGTATCCCCATCAGTCACAACACTTGGATGTGCTCATATGTCTAGCAATGCAAAACAAACCCCACACTGATACCATACCTCCTATAGGCTTAGAATCCCCACATCTCCTTATAAATATGAACTAATATCATGGGTGCCCATGTGAATAGTGTGAAACCCAATAACATCTCAACCAACACCCCCAACAATAAATAGTGGAACCTCCCACTACTCAAATCTAGTATGGTAAAGCATAAGACCATGATCATCATCATCAACCACCTATCATCTCGATCCCTCTAGTATAGTAAATTATATCTAAACCCCCTTAGATGCCACTTCACAAATTCAAGTTCATTTTTATACAATAGCTCCATTAAATCGTCTCTTTCCTCCCTCTCAATATGATAAACTAACTCACCATGTATGGGTATCCATGTAATCTTATGGACATCCTCAAGTAAGATAGTCATCTCACCTATAGGTAGTAGAAAGGTGTTTATAATAGGATCCCATCTCTTGATGAATGCCAAGATCATCATTATATCCCATGAAACATGTTGGTAATACAACATTGCACCAAGCCCCACCTCCTCTATGTGAGCCCAATCATCTACAATCACCCCTCGATGAATCTCAACAAAGATCCAAGGTACCTGATCTCACATCTAGATCTGTTCTCATGCCTAAAAAAATTTATAGTAATAAACCTTAATATACCACCACACTTTTCCTACTAACTATACCATTTACCCATTACCCTTCACCCTAAAACATAACTACTACCTTAACATCTGACCTTAAACCATTACTTATTAACCACCAACGTTACACTTGACCTTAACATTTTCCATTTTCCTTTAACTATTACCTACCAAACATAGACATTACCCTTAACATCACTTTTACCTAGATATTCCAAACATTCAACACTAAACTTTAAACTAATTCGTATCCTAAATTTGAAACCCCTTAAAAACATTCAACACTTTTTAAAAACATTTCCACCCCTTATCAACCATCGATGCTCATGGTGATCACTGACAGTCAGGTGACCAACCTACTATGGTCATTTATGGACCATTGATGATTGGTAATGACCATCAACAATCATTTTGCATGACCACTGGTGGACTAATATTCATCAACCCCCCACATTAACCCACCTAAACACCACCTATCCTTGCAAATTTATATAAATAAATATCCTCTACCCTACCCTAACTACTATACCTTGACTCTTTTCCAAATTGACCTTAAATCTAACCATAAACTACATAAAACCCTAAAACGTAGATCAATCCCATCTAATTATCAAATAACCAAAAACTTTGTATCTAAACTACCAAATCAATACACATTTGTAACTAAACTACAAATTCACAACACCCCTACCTCATTCCTTGATCATAATTGAGGGGGAACTCTAGGACCCATGACCTATTAACCTCTACCATGCCCATGCTTCATCCTCATCAGTCAACCTCTAGCACACTTAATCAACCTCACCCACTCACCCACCCTCCACCATGAGTTCTTTTCACCCAAAATGTCAAATCCTCTCACCAAATGTCACCTTACTCAAATTAAAAAATATGACCCCACATGGTTCTTTTGTCTCTACCCTTTTAGGACTGATGCTTGACTACTGATGATTAGGGTGACCATTCATGGTCAAACCTAAGGGTCTTGTTGACCATTTTTTGCCCAATAGGGCAAAAATTGATCCCCTTCTATCCCTGCTATTCTAGACCATTTCAATTTTGCATGAGTCTGTTCATTTCTACAGACTCTACAAAATTTCTACAGACTCTACAGGTTAGTCCTTTGACACATGAAGGATTAGTTCAAAGAGTGTTGGGTTTTTTCAAGGCTTCTTTAGGATTTGGTCTAAAGAACATTACAAGAAGGTTGGCATCATTGAACTATTAAACCCGGTTCAATGCCTTGGTTCAATGCCTGGTTCAATCAGTAGTTCAATTGTCCTTAGTTCAAGCTTTATTTCAATCAGTAGTTCAATCACTACATTTCAAATCCTGGTTCATTGCTTAAAGTTTATTGCTTCATTTTCTAGGCTTGGTTCAACACCTTTGGTTCAATGACTTTGGTTTAATGCGGGTCCAACATTTAAATTTCATCGACAAAGTTCAAGGCCTTGGTTCAGTAGTTAAAGTTCAACGCATTTTGGTTTATTAGCATGTAGCTTTGAACCATTAAACTAGTTCAAATTGTGGTTTAATGGCATTGGTTCAACACTTTAGTGCTCAATTTGTTGGTGGGTTCAGACACTTGGTCCATTAGCAAGTTCATCAGCATGCTTCATTGAACTATTAAACTGGTTCAATGAATTGGTTCAATCATTTGGTTCAACGCTTAAGTTCAATGCTTTAGTCTAATCATTTGGTTTAGCACCAAGTTCAACAATTAAGTTCAATCAAATCGGTTTAATGGCTTAGTTCAATGCCATCGGTTTAAAGGCTTGTTTCAATGAGCTGGGTGCATAGTGGTTGAACTAATTGAACCGATTGAACTGTTGAACTAATTTTGGTTCAATGGCTTGGTTCAAGGGTGTGCCCTATAGCCAGAGGGTAGAGATGGGTTCAAAATCCCTTATGGAGGGCAGTTAGTTTCAAAGATCCTGAAGAAAAGGACAAAGAGCGACCAATTCCCTTGGACTTTTATCTGTGGGAAAAGGCTTGAAATAGAAAACTCATGGGGAAGAAAAGCCATAGAAAAGACCTGACAGACTTTTGCTGAGGATAGTGACGTCCCAAAAGCTGTCAAGTTTAAGCAAATGAACTAGCCATTGGGTGATGGCCGTGTGAATGTCAAATTTAACATAGTAGAATAGCCATTTGTTTTGAATAGTCTGAGTGCCAAATCATGGAAAGAGCCCAAGGAATGTAGCGACCCACCATAAGATCACCCCTAAGGGATGAAAGAGTAAGAAGAAGACAAGGAGCAAAAAGGACAAAGCAATTTAAGTGGCAAAGAGATGGAGAGTTATTACAGATGAGCGGTGTGACCTATTTTTCTCCAAGTTGGCATTGATGAGGGGACAAACTGTAGTTTGTTTGTAGAAAAGAGGTGCACCCATGTCTTACATTAATGTTTGAATGCCAAAGTCAATTTTGTTTAATTTTAAACTTCTCATCAAGAAAAAATATGGCTCTCAGCCTTAAGGCAAAACTCTGCCCAAAAATCTCTCAGGACTTGTAAGGCAGAGCTGCCAAAAATTTACCTTGAATCGAAACACAAAATTTTTACCTCCATTCTAAGTTTTGCATCTTTAGTATGTGTTTATGCATTCGATTCTATATTAAGTAATTTTCTTAATGCTTTTACAAAATGATTTCAGCATTTCTAGTGCATTTTTAAGTTTCCTTTTACAGGTCTATTAGAAGTGTCCCTAGAGGAGTATAAGTGAAGTGGATAGGCTATTGTAGTGTGTCTCATAATGCCTCTAGTAGCTATTTCCTCCCTGTATCTCCACGGACCCTTGACCCATTGATGCAGAAGGTTCTCTCATGTCAGATGAAGTGTATGGGAGTTGGTTCTTGGTGGAAAGTGTATGTTCGGGTGGATTAGATCATACTTTTCTAGTATATCACCTTTTTTTTTACTTTTTTAGGCTTAAGTTCTATTTTTAGCATCTCCTTCTCCCTTTTCATCCCCCTTTTTTACATTTTGTTTGTGATTAGTAGGAGAAACTAGGGCCTAAATGATACATTAGAGGGATCTAACCCTTATCTAGAGACTCTCCCCTCCAGCTTCACCAATCCCACAGGTGAGTGGGGAGTTTCCATTGTTGTGTGAAGAAGGTAGGAGCTCGACCTTCTGCCAAGGGTGAAATATTCTACGTCAATAGTTTCTAGCACGCTTAGTGGGACCAACTAGGAGGAGTTGTGTCCAAGGAGTTGAAGAATTTTTGGTGTGTTCTTCAACCAACCAGCCTTTGGAGGCTTTTGTATCAACACCAATGGTGACTCTAAATTGAATTTGCTAGTTAAGTATCTTGGTGCCATCAAAAATCACTTTTTGTATGTATAATCCCTCTACACAAAATCATGGGTCTTGTATTCCTTCATATGACTTCAATCAAACTCAATATTTTTAGAGAATCACCTCAATTAGCTCTCCTAGTTACCCTTCAACAATAAGGGAGGTGGCACTGGAGTTTGAGAAGTAAATGATGGAGATTGACAAACTAGAGGATCAGTATGGATATTAGTAGGAGCTGATGTATAAAGAGGAGTGTTTGTTTAGGCAAGCACAGGCCTTGCAATCCATGGAGGAGGAGGTAAAAAAATGGAGAAATCCATTTATTCAAGGCATTCAACCTTATGTGCCCCCTCCTATTCTAAATAAAGCCCCCCCTTTTGCACCAAATCCTTTCTATTAGATAGCACTTGCTCACTCTAACTCATTAAATGCATCTACTCTCAATCCTGTGTGCCTAGCTTTCCAACACCAGAGGGCATCAAAACAACCTCCCATAGAGATGAACCTTTTAAACTCCTTAGATTGTGAATCTTCCATTGGGGGGAATACCACAAGACAACATAGCCCTCTTCTAGAGACTCTTTCAGTGCATCAATAGTCTCTTCCTAGCATTCCTCAACCTCCCCAAGTCTTTCAATGTGATGTGCAGATTCCAAGTTGGAGGAAGGAATGCCAAGAACCAGCCTAGAGCTTTGAAGAGGATGGTGATGGTGACCTCCAAGAAAGACTCTTTTAGGATAATCTAGCCAAGAAAATTGAAGATTTAGAGGCTAAGATGAGACTACTTCTTGAAAGAGAGATAGAACTCCCAGACCTTGTGGAGGAGCCCTAGGACATTGGAGAAAACAAAGTTGCTACCTATTCACAGGAGCAAAATTCTAATTCCAAGATCCTAAACTAGGGGGAAATAGTAGAATCATGGGGTAAGAAGGAGGAGAAGCAAGGTTTTTCTCAAAACCTTGAAGAAGCTGAGGCTGCTCCTACTCATGATGATGTTGGTGACCTCCAAGAAATGCTTTTCCAAGAAGATCTAGCCAGGGGAATTGTAGAGTTGGAATCCAAAGAGAGAGTCCTCATCTAGTGTGTGATGGATAGTTCAGACCCAACGACACATTCCATGTCTAAACACACCCCATCTACACACTTATAGGAGAGCTATCAGGCCACACCTGATATTGATGAACTATTGGCCAAATGGAAAGAGGAGAATCATTCAATTCTAGCTCAAGGACTACCTTCTTTTCCACATGTTTGTCCCACTTCACCCCTTCTCAAGAAAGAACCTATTCTATAGGAGGTAAGTGAGGAGCAGAAGATCCAATCTACAATTTTTCAAAGGGCTATCATGAGCGATAGCGAAAAAGAAATCATCATTGAGGCTTTTTGTGAAGGCATCATCAGCAATGGAGAAGACTCAAGTCTCGCATACATGCAGATGTTCCAATAGTATGAGGAAGAACAAAAGCACTGTGAGTTCTCTCCCCCCTTGTTTAATGGACTTCCTTATGCTTGAGTTAGAGGAAGATCAAGAGGATACCTTTGAAAATCTAGAGATCCTGATCTCTAAGGAGGAAAAGGAGAGGTTTGTCTTCCTGGAGAAATGCCTTGAAGAAGAAAGCTTCAAATAAAGAGGTGATATTCTATGAGATGAGCAATCATTTTGTGAGTCCATTTTAGACATCATCACAGTCACCCTTCTTCAAGAAGGCTAAAAGGAAGTAGAGGATGAGTCTGATAGAGTCTGTAATGAGGCAAAAGGAAATGAGTCAGATCTTGATGCATTACAGAGGGAATGTGCATATCAAAGGGCTAACGGTGATGAGCCAGCAATAATTGATTTCTTGGTGAAGAGCACTAGTATGAGGGACCAACATTCAACAAGCTTCCAAGGACAAGCAGAGTATATATATGTTAGAAGCATGTTTGATTCTGATCCACTTGGATATAAGCCAAACAAGGTGACAGGCAAGAAGAGCAGGTCACCAACTCTATTTTTCATTTAGCTATTTACCTGGCACCATAAGTCTTCTTTTTGGGAAGGGGACTTAAGAAATTTTTCTTTTGATCTAGGAGAGAGGTGAACATTCCTGGTTATCTATATATAGTAGTTTGCTTTTAATTTCTTTCCTGCTTTCCATAAGTGTAGTTTGCACATGTAGTGTTTTAGCCTTGTGTGTTTCCCTTTGTGTGTGGGTTAAAAGTTTCATGTTTGATTCTTAGATATTTTAGGGGTATTTATGATCTTTGTTCAAGCTGCATCTGACTCTATGCCTAATGGATTGGATTGCAAGGCAACTGGTCTTTAAGCATAGTAGGCATGCTTCCCCTAGGAGTTGCCAATTTGATGACCATTTTTTTCCCAACAAGCCAAAAATTGGTCCCCTTCTATCCCTGTTGTTCTAGGCATTTCATTTTTCAATTTTGCATGATTCTGTTCATTTCTATGGACTCTACAAAATTTCTTTGAACTCTACAGGTTAGTCTTTTGGTGCATGAAGGATCAGTTCAGAGAGTGTTGGGTTTTTGCAAGGCTTCTTCAGGCTCTAGTCTAAAAAACATTACAAGAAGGTTGGAATCATTGAACCATTAAACCCAATTTAATGCCTAGTTTAATTGGCAATTCAATCAGCCTTGGTTCGAGCTTTGTTTCAATCGATAGTTCAATCACTCCATTTCAAAGCTTGGTTCATCGCTTCAAGTCTATCGCTTCATTTTCCAAGCTTGGTTCAATGCCTTTGGTTCAACGGCTTTGGTTCAACATGGGTCCAACATTTAAAGTTCTTCGACAAAGTTCAAAGCCTTGGTTTAGTAGTTAAAGTTCAACGTGTTTTGGTTCATCAGCATGCAGCTTTGAACCGTTGAACTGGTTCAAAGGGTGGTTTAATGGTGTTGGTTCAACACTTTGGTGCTTAGTTTGTCGGTGGGTTTAGACACTTGGTCCATTGGCAAGTGAATCCGTGTGCTTCATTGAACCATTAAACTAATTCAATGGATTGGCTCAATCATTTGATTTAATGCTTAAGTTTAACACTTTGGTCTAATCATTTAGTTCATTGCCAAGTTTAATGATTAAGTTCAAGCGAATCAGTTCAATGGCTTAGTTCAACGCCATCGATTCAAAGGCTTAGTTCAATGGGCTCGATGTGTAGTGGTTGAACTGATTGAACTGATTAAACCATTAAACCAATTTTGGTTCAATGGGTTGGTTCAAGGGTGTGCCTTATAGCCGAAGGGCAACAATGGGTTCAAAAGCCCTTGTAGAGGGTAGTTAGTTTTAAAGAGCCTGAAGAAAAGGACAAAGAGTGGCCAATTCCCATGGACTTTTGTCTATGGGAAAAGACCCAAAATAAAAAACTCGTGGGGAAGAAAAGCCACAAAAAAGACCCAATGGACTTTTGTCGAGAACGCTGATGTCTTGAAAGCTGTCAAGTTTAAGCAAATGAACTAGCCATTAGGTGACAGTTGCGTGAATGTCAAATTTAACACAGTGGAGTAGCCATTTGTTTTGAATGGTCTGAGCACCAAATCATGGAAAGAGCCCAAGGAATGTAGCAACCTACCAGAAGATCACCCTTGAGGGCTAAAAGAGTAGGAAGAAGATAAGGAGCAAGAAGGACAAAGCAATTTAAGTGGCGAAGAGATGGAGAGTTATTACAGATGAGTGGTGCAACCTATTTTTCTCCAAGTTGGCATTGATGAGGTGACAAACCATAGTTTGTTTATAGAAAATAGGTGTGGCCATGTCTTACATTAATGTTTGAACACCAAAGTCAATTTTGGTGATTGTACAACATGGTTATAGCAGGCCTTTTCTAAAGAATGGCATCAGTAATAGTGGATTTCCTCTTCCCAAGGTTCAGAATGCACATGGGCCACTTACAAAAAAGAGCACCAAAATATTTCCCAAGAAGTGCCAAGTTTCTCTTCCTCTTTCTATAAATTGTAAACTTCTCATTCAAGAAAAAAAATGGCTCTCAGCCTTAAGGCAAAACTTTGCCCAAAAATCTCTCGATACTTGTAAGGTAGAGCTGCCAAAAATTTACCTTGAATCGAAACACAACATTTTTACCTCCATTCTGAGTTTTGCATCTTTAGTATGTATCTATGTATTTGATTCTATGTTAAGTCATTTTCTTAATGCTTTTGTAGAATGATTTCAGCATGTCTAGTGCATTTTTGAGTTTCCTTTTATAGGTCTATTAGAAGTGTCCCTAGAGGAGTATAGGTGAAGTGGATAGGTTGTTGTAGTGTGTCTCAGAATGCCTCTAGTAGTTATTTCCTCCTTGTATCTCCATGAACCCCTAACCTACTAATGCAAAAGGTTCTCTCATGTTAGATGAAGTGTATGAGAGCTGGTTCTTGGTGGAAAGTGTATGTTCGAGTGGAGTAGATCACACTTTTTTGGTGTATCACCTTTTTTTTTACTTTTTTAGGCTTAGGTTCTATTTTCAGCATCTCCTTCTCCCTTTTCATCCCCCCTTTTTACATTTTGTTTGTTAGCAGTAGGAGAAGCCAAGGCCTAAATGATACATCAGAGGGAGCTAGCCCTTATCTAGAGACTCTCCCCTCCATCTTTGCCAATCCCATAGGTGAGAAGGGAGTTTCCATTATTGCATGTAGAAGGTAAGAGCTCAGCCTCCTACCAAGGGTGCAATCTTCTACATCAACAGGTCTATCCTGACCATTAATGGTCAGCTTATTAGGGTTGCCCCCCACTTCTCAAACACACTTTTTCTCTAATACCAAACCAATCCAATCATTAGAGATCACCTCCTTTTCCAAACTTACCTCTGACTGTGTCACCTTTCTACTAGCCATTTTGGCACAAACTAGTACACATTTTGCGATGACCTTGCCTTGGTCCTTTTGATAACACCAACTACTTGCCATATTGAATAGTTTTTTTTAACTTATACTACCTTAAACACACCCAACCAATTTGTGTTTTCACAAGAGTACTTCCTACCTTAGATACCAATGACAACACTAACCTTACCTAGGAGAATTATATTTACAAGTGTTTCCAATCAACACATATGGTCATATGGTCCACTTGTCACTTGTCCTCCTAGTAGCAACATTGTCTAAGAGACTTGAGTTTATGAGTGTAACCCAAGCATCACATATGGTCATGTGGTCCACTTGTCACTTGTCCTTGTAATACCAACCTTAATTATTACCAACAATGGCAACCTAGTCAATGCATGATCTTGGCTATTGTACTTAGTCATACTTTATGACATGTTTGCACTTTAATGCCCAACCTATCAACCAATACCTTAACTACTTATCAAACCCACAAATTATTCTACATTACCTCGTTGATTCCCTATTTGAGGGGGAACACCTCCTCCCATGCTTGGGGTAACCAAACCTTCGACCCACACTTTATTTTTGTTTTGTTTCTTACTAATACAAACTACATAATAAAAAAGGGGCAAAATTTAGACACTACAAAACCACACACTATGGTTCTAAGTGTCAAAACACCCCTAGACTACCTCAGGACCCCTTGGGGACCAACCCTAACACTTCAACCATAAACCAAACTTAAATCAAGTCAAAATTTACCTACTCGCTAACCTACCTTTTTAACCAAACCTAACCTTTGACCCTCAATAGCTGATGGTCAACTTAACCATCAATGGTCAATCCTGACTACCAAAATTTAGGTTTGTGCTACCTAGACCACTAAACTACCACATCACTTTGACTTGCTTTTTTATAATTAGATTATCTAATTCATATATGGATTAGTGCATGTCTAAACTAAATTTAGATAGGTTATAACTCTTCTTAATGTATTGTTTCGCCTCTCCTTCCTTCCTATAAAGATAGAGGGGAAGAGGGTGAATAAGAATCCAAAATCAAGAGATCAATATCTAGAGCCAAAACTTATTGCATCAGACTTCCTTTTATAGGTGTTCTTTCATTGATCTAGTGAACCAGCAAGTGTGATAGAGATCTAAAGTACTACCACCCATCATCCAATATAAAACTAACATTACTCTATTAAAATTTCTCCAGGCTCCACCACCTCAACCATTCATCAAATCAACAACCAACAAGCTAAGTATCTATTTTTAATCATTCAAATACTTTACTTTTGTTTCAAAATTAATCCATCCCAAACCCATATCTCATAATTCCATTTTATGACCTCATCTAAATAGCCTTTTATTAACCCAAACCCAACCCATAGTATCCACCTATGATCACTTTGACTAACAGTCTATCCTAACCATTAATGGTTACTGTAACCATTGATAAGTGCCCTAACCACTAACAATCACCCCAACTATCAATGTTCACTATGTGACAAAATAATAACAAGCTATTTCTACCCACCAAACCTCAACCAAATCCAATTTTTATACCCTCTCCTTGATCATAGAACACTACCTTATTTTTTGAGCCATACTTGACATATTTACTAGTAGTATTGACCCACTTATTACTATAATTAGTCAATTTCATCTATTCTTTTATCAAGAACTTCTTGTATTTCATTTCATTATCTTCTATTTTTTATGAAATTACTTTATATTTTGGAACTTCATTTTTTAAAAGTGTGGATTGATAGCCTCCAAGAAATCTTGTGCTTCTTGGATCTAGCTTGCTAGGCAATCTACCTAACTAATCAGACCATTTCTTTGTGTGCATTCTTATTGATAGGTCATTTTTCCCAAGCCAAATAAGAGTATCTAAATTCATTTAGATCAACACATGTACAACATATCATGTTTTTTTACCATACCCTTCTCAAGTTTATTTTTTCTTTCTTCTAGAAGACAAGCAAAAAAATTATAAAATAAACATATTTGACATGTAGTCATCCTAATATTTAAGAACAACATTATAGATTTTGGTGAGGCATGTCTCAAGTATTTTATTAAATGCTTCTAAATTTCCTTTAAATTGGGGGTGGTAGGGTGTCATTTTATGGTGCACCACCATATACTCATACAACAATATCTAGTCTATTGTATTGATGAAATGTGAGCCACAATCACTAGTCAAGATGATTGGGCACCCACACCTATTTATAATGTTTTCCCAAATGAATCTTGATATTATGGTAGTTGTATAATATTTTGTGGGCATTTCTTCTACCCAATTAATAAAATAATTTGTATCATCTAGAATGTACCTTGTGCTTACTCACCTTATGATGGGAATGATAGGCCCCGAAAAATCAATGGCCTATTTTCAAATGGTGCCTATGTAAGAATAGGTATGAGGGTCATATTATCCCAATGGTTTGGTTTACCTATCCACTAAAAATAATCACACTTTTTTTCATATTCTTTTACATCATAAAATATAGTCGGTGGCCATAATATTGATTATAGAAATTTTCATGGTGTGGCATTACTAGCATAATTACCTCCAGAAATCCCTTCATGTGCTTCTGATAGTATTAGGTCACATTCATGCTCTAGGAATACCACTGTGATGTCCCTTACTTAGGGACTCCTTTTTTTCCTACAAAAAGCTCTGATCAACTGTGATATCCCCTTCAAACAGCGAATATAGAAACACAAAAGCTCTGAATAAAGATACAAATTTGAAGAATAAATTCAAATAACAAGAAACCACAGTAAATCTCTTAACTGGCAAATCACTAATCTTATTATTGTCCAGAAGGTTACAATAGATGTCCTCAGTCATGCATAAAAGGAATATTCATACATGGCTTTAAAACTCTGATTAACTTTTGCAAATCTGGCACTTGAGCTTGAATCTGTATGTCTCGGCTTGCTGTGTCAAACACACAGTCACCGATGTCGGTCGATATACTACCGACGTTAGTCTCTATTGGTCCTTCACTACCGACGTCGGTCTCCAGTCGGTCGATGTCAGTCACTGGGGATCTCTTTCTGCCGTGGTCGGTCTCTGCATGGATCTGTACAGACCTGTACGAACTTCGTATGACTGCCCAATAAGCACAACCTATCTGTTTTCACCCCTGATCTAAAGCTATACAATTCTAATACAGAATATCTCTATCTATATAATTTATTGGATAAAAACTAATAAAATAAATACCTAAATTACTGTGATAACTTCTGTGTGAATTTATCTCTAAAAATCCCTGAAATACTATGATAACTTCTGTGTGAAGTTGTCTCTCAAATCTGTAAACCTCTATGATAACTTCTACATGAAGCTATCTCTCAATTTGGCAATAGATCAGCTGATATTTCATAGCCTCTGAATCGCACACAATGAAGAGTTGACGTTCTCCACTGCAGATGGAATCCTGGAACCCTTGGCTCAGTCTTCACAGAAGAATTTTTTCAATATCAAAATCAATAATCAATGCATAATCCAAACTCTCTCCCATGAGAAATCTTATACCCTTCCAAAGGTGTGCTTGCTAAAATTAGATTTCCTCAAATTAGAACTTGGGGTTCTAAAATTAGAATTCCTCAAATTAGAACTTGGGCTTCTTAAATTAGAATTTGGGTCTTAAAATTAGACCAATTAATTAATAATTAATAATTAATAATTAATTAATATCTAATTTAAAATTAGACCAAATAATTAATTAATTAATTAATATCTAATTTAAAATTAGACCAAATAATTAATATTTGATTAAATCAATCAAATATTAATATCTCCCTCAATACATGTCGGATCCTTGAACCGTCTGAAGCTAGTGAACTAGGGAGTGATTCTGCACATGACCATATCAAAACAAGGGTGCTCCGCTGTATGTCAAATATCCCTAAATAATAGGAGCTCAATCTAATGTGTTTGAAATAACCTGAATGAGAGCCAACTATAGGAATTTTGTAAATCAAAGCCAAGCCAATCTCCATCATGACCCTCTATCCATCCAATCAGCCTACTAAGGTCACATAATAGGCTAATCATCAAGCATGTCAATGTCCACAAAAAAGGGGACATGACAATCTACCCCTCCAAAAATTTCTTGTCCCCAAGCAATCTCAGAACAATGAACCACTCGATCCACCTGGATCCCAAATGTAATTATGCTCTACACTACTGTAACTCAATGCAAGTACCTGGAATATCATCAGAAGTAGAACAAAGAGAAACCCATAATCAAATTGGTGAATGCAACTCAACCAAACTCTAAGAGCACAACTGCCATAGTCAAGAACACATGAGAACCAAACTCTCGAAGCATCATAACCCAAGTAGAATGGACAACTCAAACTACCAATTCCATTTGCAAGAGATGGTGCCAATCCATCCCATAATGGATGGTAAGAAACTGGAGCCGATCTACACCTGTGTGAAATCAAATCTTCTCTCTCTGGGTCAAAAGAAGAATAATGAGCATACCCCACCTCAAAATCCTTGTGAGGTAGCATAGTAGATAGGATCCCTATAATCTCCCCACCCAATTTGCTAATAGCACTAATACCTTGGATGAGAACACCTTCTGTCACCCTATGCGAATGCAGATGAACACCTGCACTATCCAACAAATACTCCATGAATGACTCTATGCAGTAAAAATTATATGTGGAAGCATCAATGTACTCCCCCACACACCACAACTGATCTCTCTATAAAGGTGGCACAATCAACTGGACCACACTATCATTTGTGTGAGAAGAATCAATCTGGAGAGGTATCCCAAACTCATCAGAACCAGGTACTCCCAAATCCTAAACTAGTGTGTCAGCCTCAACAACATGTTCCTCAGCTACACTATAGGAATGTACTCACCAACAACACTCAATGTACTAACCTCTGAGTCTGGGGCTGGTGAAGACCGTAAATGCTCTGACTCCATGGTCATCTCAGCCAAATGAAATTATGACTCCTCATAAGCTAACTGCGTAGTCTCAAGAATCTCAGAAGTCACCTCTAGCTACTGAGTAAGCTCACTCACCTTATCTTCCTCGACCAACAATGCATCATATGCTGTGTTACCCCACTCCATAAGATAATCTCTATTGGTGACCAACTGCATATAATCCTATCTCAGAATCTAGATAGCCTCCCATAAATAGTGGATCTCTGTCAAGGACAAATAACTACCTCCCTACTCAATGCTAGTAGGAGAACCCCATCCATAAACTACTAACAACTAACGAGCAACATCGAAATGCTTGCAAGCAGTAGTAATGTCTTGCTCACTAACTCTCAGCTGACTAGACACATGATGGTGCTGGCTAGATTGTCTCCTACAATCCTCCACTGATGCACGGTACAAAAGAGTAGACTCAAAATCATTGACCTCTATAATACTACCATAAATACTTTGTGAATCAACTTCAAAGCTCATATCAACATATGGAGTATCAACAACTGTAGCATCATTGTCTAACTCCTCCATACCGGAAGAAACTGTCGAAGAAACTAAGTCCTCAAAACTATCCACTGCATTCTCCTGGGTGTCATCTTCAATAATCGGATCTTGGGACTCTTCTACAATCTCTGCCATATCTGAGAGATCATCAACACTCACTGTACTAACATCTGAGTACACCTCTACACTCTGAGTGCAAACATCAGACTCATCCTCATCTAACTCTGAAGAGACTGCTGCTGAAACTATCTCATCATCACAATCTCCTACTCCCATGTCCTCTGCAACTAACTGAGAGTCTAAATGCCCATGACTAAGCTCATCCACATGTCTCTCAGAATTTGAGAGAGCCACCTTCATTGCCTCCATGCCCTCCTTGATCTGTTGTAACTCCTTTCTATCTCCTTATGTTTTGAAGATGTTGTCTCACATTGGCAGCCACTAATCTAGCCTCCTTGGCCTTTTGTGACCACATATCACATAAATTTTGGGTCCTTTCCATATCCATCCAAGTTTGATGTTCTTGATGTGAAGATGAAGGAGCAATATGATCATGCAAAGAATCCATACTCTTATTATCCATATCATTAGCATGCTCTATGCTGGTCTCCAATGTAGAAGTATCAAGTGGGACTTCTTGCAAAGCTGATATAGACAACTCATTCCCCATAGCTGCCCTCATATCCTCTTCAGTCAAATCAACATGTCTAACAACTGGTGTAGAGCTGCCCTCAACCCCTGTGAGACCTCTTGTTTCTCCTTCGTTCTGTTTTGTGATGTGGACCTTTTACGAATGGATGCCATATACCATACTAATTTGTCTTCAAATGTAGGATCTGAAAGAGTTTCATTCATCCTCCTCTGGGTTTCAACCAACTGGTTCAAACTTTGTTTCAGCTTCTTCATATCCTTGTCCCACTATTTCTGAGTACTTGAAGACATCATGGATACTTCATACTTAGGGGCTCCTTTTTACCACTGTGATGTCCCTTACTTAGGGGCTCCTTTTTTTCCTACAAAAAGCTCTGATCAACTATGATATCCCCTTCAAACAAGGAATATAGAAACATAAAAGCTCTGAACAAAGATACGAATTTGCAAAATAAATTCAAATAATAAGAAACCACAGTAAATTTCTTAACTGGCAAATCACTAATCTTATTATTGTCCAGAAGGTTACAATAGATGTCCTTAGTCATGCATAAAAGGAATATTCAGATACAGCTTTAAAACTTTGATTAACTTTTGCAAATCTGGCACTTGATCTTGAATCTGTATGTCTCAGCTCATTGTGTCAAACACACAATCACCGACGTCAGTCAATATACTGCTGACGTCAGTGTCTGTCAGTCCTTCACTACCGATGTCGGTCTCCAGTAGGCCGATGTCAGTCACTGGGGATCTCTTTCTATCGTGGTCGGTCTCTGCATGGATCTGTACGGACCTATACGGACTTCGTACGGCTGCCCAATAAGCACAACCTGTCTATTTTCACCCCTGATCTGAAGCTATACAATTATAATATAGAATATCTCTATCTGTATAATTTATTGGATAAAAACTAATAAAATAAATACCTAAATTACTATGATAACTTTTGTGTGAAGTTATCTCTAAAAATCCTTGAAATACTATGATAACTTTTGTGTGAAGTTATCTCTCAAATCTGTAAACCTCTGTGATAACTTCGGTATGAAGCTATCTCTCAATTTGGCAATAGATCAGCTGATATTTCACAGCCTCTGAATCGCACACAATGAAGATTTGACGTTCTCCACTGCAGATGGAATCCTGGAACCCTTGGCTCAGTCTTCACAGAAGAATTTCTTCAATATCAAAATCAATAATCAATGCATAATCCAAACTCTCTCCCATGAGAACTCTTATACCCTTCCAAAGGTGTGCTTGCTAAAATTAGATTTCCTCAAATTAGAACTTGGGGTTCTAAAATTAGAATTCCTCAAATTAGAATTTGGGCTTCTTAAATTAGAATTTGGGTCTTAAAATTAGACCAATTAATTAATAATTAATTAATATCTAATTTAAAATTAGACCAAATAATTAATTAATTAATTAATATCTAATTTAAAATTAGACCAAATAATTAATATTTGATTAAATCAATCAAATATTAATCTCCCTCAATACATGTTGGATCCTCAAACCGTCTGAAGCTAGTGAACCAGGGAGTGATTCTGCACATGACCATATCAAAACAAGGGTGCTCCGCTGTATGTCAAATATCCCTAAATAATAGGAGCTCAGTCCAATGTGTCTGAAATAACCTGAATGAGAGCCAACTATAGGAATTCTGTAAATCAAAGCCAAGCTAATCTCCATCATGACCCTCTATCCATCCAATCAGCCTACGAAGGTTGCATAATAGGCTAATCATCAAGCCTGTCAATGTGGCTCATCTCTTTTTGGAGACCTATTCTAGGATGTTTACTTAGATGTTGAGCTTCTCCTTAAATCACACTTTTCCCATCAAAGTATAAGCTCTCTCAATGCATCTCCTATTGAGACCACTAGAGTAGATGAGTTTGATCTCAAGTGTTATTTCATTCATGTTACAACATGCAACCTATTCAAGGAGAGAAAGGCTTTTACCAAGCTCCTGTAGGATTACCATAAGCACCATTATCCCCTTGATCATCTAGGTTTATAGATCTCTCACACTGATATATATATATATATATGTATGTATGTATATGTGTGTGTGTATATATATGTATGTATGTATGTATGTATGTATGTATGTATGTATATATATATATATATGTATGTATGTATGTATATGTATGTATGTATGTATGTACATACATACATACATACATATACATACATACATACATACATACATATATATATATATACATACATACATACATATACATACATACATACATACATACATACATATATATATATACATACATACATACATACATACATACATATATATATATATATATATATACATATATATATATACACACACATATACATACATATATATATATATATATCAGTGTGAGAGATATATATATACACACACACATATACATACATACATATATATATATATATATATATATACATACATATATATATATATATATACATACATACATACATACACATATATATACATACATACATACATACATACATATATATATATATATATATATACATATATACATACATACATACATACATATATATATATATATATATACATATATATATACATACATATATACATACATACATACATATATATATATATATATATATATATATATATACATACATATACATACATACATACATACTTACATACATACATATACATATATTGGTGCATGATCTCATCACATCCCAATTTGTACATTTCCCTACCAATTAGTTGAAATGGGGTAACATAAACTATGAGCTACTTATTTTCTTTAGTTGTCATGACCTGAGGTGTAAATCCAAAGGTTAGAAATGTGGTGATATCTATTGAGTCTTTCAAGACACATTAGATCCTGTAGAGTTATGTGTTGGGCATATCATCTTCAATTGGCACTACTACATCCTTAGAGTTGATTTGAGAGAGATTTTTTGGGCTCAAGTTTTGCTTTCTAGGATTGACTATAATAGAAAAATAGAATTCTTGGAATAATATAATCCATCAACAAATGCACCCATGTAAAATGGTCTTGTTCACTAGGTACTTAAACACCTCATGATCATTAAATAAGATAAATGGGGTTATTACCAAATTTTTTAAATACTTATATAGGTCATAGACCATGGAAAATCCATCACACTTATTCATGGTGTAATTTTGTTCTACTTTGGTCAGTTTCTTGCTTGTAAAATAAATATGATGATCTATTTTCCCTTTGCCTAATTGTGCAAGAATGTTGCCTATTGCAGTACCAGAGGAAAAAATGTAGACATATAAGGGAGTTACCCAATAAAGAAATTTTATCATAATTATACTTGTTAGCTTTAGTTTCAAGGTCTTGAAATCATTTTCTTGCACCGTACCCTAATAGAATGGGCCATCCTTCGATAATAATTCATGTAATAGTATTGCAATCTTGGAATATTCCTTATGAAATTATTATAATATCCACAATGTCCAAAAAAGGCATGGATGTATTTTTACATTTATGGTGTTTGAAGCTAAAGGATGATTACATTTTTGTCTAAATTAATGAGTAGGCTATCCTTATAGATGATGTGCCTGAGCAATGTGCCAAACAACATCATAAAAATACACTTCTTGAGATTTAAAGAGATTTTTAACTATCAACACCTTTCAAACATTAGGTGAAAATTATCATAGTGATATTTTACCAATCCATATATTGTTTAATCATATAAATAGACTTGGAGGAACTTGTGAATAAAATCTTTGAATGTGGTGATCACCACCTGGGAGAAAACTTTTGGTGAATTCTTTAACCCAAAGGGCATCACATTATATGTAAAACATCCCCACTTGGTCATAAAGGTGGTTTTAATCTTGTCTTCCTCCTTGATCTAGACTTTATGGTATCTTGAAAATCCATCAGTAAATGTGTATAGTTTTCAACCTATAATTCCATCGAATACTTCATTAGTGAGTGGATTTGGGAAGGGGTCTATCACACAAGTGGTGTTAAACATCCTATAGTCAAAATAAATTCAAATGTTCCCATTATTTTTGATGATTATGACCATGGGGCTGACCTATTTGGACTCCTGCATTGGATAGATAACGCCTATGACTAACATGCCATCATTCTTAGTTTTTACCTTAGTGTGAATATTTAGGTTCAATCTATAAGCTCACTTCTTAACTGATCTCACATCATCAACTATTTTGATGCTCATTTTATTGAGGGATGGGTGAAAATATTTCATATCCTTATATTTTCATAGGAATAAGTTTTGGATTTATTTTACTACATCAACAATACGTGCCAATTCTATGTCAGACCAATAGGTGCCTAGAGTGGTAATTTTGGGTTCCCCATCTAAGGTGGCATCTACCTTAGTATTTTTTATGGTTCCCAATAAGGTTCATGCATCTCCTAGTGGGAATTGATGACATGCATACTAACCTTAGTTTTCTCTACTTTATAATGCTTAGAGCCTTCTTATTTTTAGGTGCCATCCTAAACTTGGCACACTAACTTCTTACCCCTTAACAAGTTTTTCTAGTTTCACACTTTCCATTATCATCATCTTCATCACTAGAGTCACTATTTAGAATTTATTATTTGAAAAAGGTTGGGAGTGCTAACCCTTTTTCACCAAACATGTCCCTGAGGTGCTCTTCCAATATATTAGTGTCCTCAAACACTGACCTTTAAACTATCTATAATGGATCGATTAGCTCAAGAGTTTGTGAAGAAAAATAAAAGGTATGAATAAACCACTCTTTAAGGGCATCCAAATCTATTTTTCATCATGTGTCTAAATTTACTATGTACCATACCCATGATCTTTAAGGTTTTGTAGAAATCATGCACCCATAGATTTATTGGGGTATTTTCACCATAAATAATCCATATTTCTTCGTAAAGTCATACATGTGATATGGGGTTAGATTCACTAGAGTAGGATAGAATCTCTAGATCCTAATTTATTTTTCCAAATATGGTACAAATTTCCACCTTTACATCCTACCAGGTTGGAAAACTAGGCTTATACGGTATCCACCAACATGTGGCATTGCTTTTCAATGTGTACACTAGTGTGCTAGTTTTATCTACCTCCTTTGGTATGCATGACTCAATGTCATAGACATAGTTTTATACATGATTACTTCCGTAATACCTTGGGAATGAATCATGATTACCCTTATTGATGTAGAATACTATTTCCCCCCTTATCTTGGTACCAAGAATCCATATTTTAGGAGTGTAATCAATCTATATCTAGCCTATTTTTACTAGTTAGGGTGCCTTCGCTCACACCAAATAGTACCATAATCCAATTGTCTCATATGATTCTTAAACCCACCAGTTTCAAGAAACATCTATGGTATCTGAGGCTAAGTATCTATCCTCCCAAGAGAGGATTCTTTGATTGTTTGGTTCTAGGGTCTCAATGCCTTGTAATATGATGTTATAGATATGGTTGATTTCATCTTCAATATCTAATCTCTCAACATAAAGAGGTATTTTTTCATTTTAAATATGTATGAATACTCTCTCCTTTCCATTTTAAAAAAACATGTAACACCTTTTGAAGTGCATATTTGCATTGTTTGCATAACACCATGACATTCCTAAAAGAACTAGGTAATTGTCTTACTCCACTAACTCTATGACTTCAAAGTTAGCCCATAATTCAATACCCATGATATCTACAACCATTATTTTAAAAATACCTATAGGATGAAATTGGGTCTTATTATCCATGAAGATAACATGAGGGGAAGGTCTTAGAGATGGGCTACCCATTTTTCCCAAATAGTCTTTGTCAAGATATTGACCTCAAAGCCCATGTCTATGAGAACCTCATAGATAGACTAGCTATCAATAGTGATGTTCACTAGAATTTCTTGGTCATATTCAACATTATGAGTGTGTTAGACTTCTTACACCCTATCCATGCATGGCATGGCCAGCTCAGCTTACTTTTAGCCTGCATGTTCTAGGATGAAGCTATTTAATAGGGGTAACATACCCTCAGTCTATAGAAGTTAAAATATCTTAGTTAATTCTTATACTTTAGACTCTTGACTATCCTATTATTTCTAGGCCATGACAGTCTTCACTTATAGGTCTTACAATAATTAGAACTCTCCTTGTAAGTTTTGGATTATGATCATATCTTGATGTAGTACATCCTTCTAGTGCATTAGGTCTAGATAAGGTGAAGCTATTAGTTTAGGCCATATTATAAATTTATTTAGACCTGTATCATATTATTAAGGCATAAATTAGGTACTTTCATAGCTAGAGACCAAGTGGTAAACCCACTTTGAGTAGTTGCATGCACCTTGACTTCTATGTGTGTAGGTTACACTTTTGGGGTCTATTTTTCCATATCCTATTATATTCTAATCATCCATGTTCCCTTGTCTATAGTAAGCCTTATTTGTATCATTTTTGTAAAGTTCAAGGTATTCTTTAACCTTATGGGGCCCTTGATAATACCCATAAATGGGATGTGTAGGGCATTCATGCTGATAATACTCTATTAAGCCACACTTATAACATGAATGTGATGAGAACCTTCTACCACTGCTTCCTCTACCTCACCCTTTGGCATGTCAATGTATCCATAATCCTACATTATTTTTTTCCATATCCATCATTCCCTTGGTTTTATTTCCCTCCCACTAATGTTATAGCTTGTCACATGCCCCTTTCCATGTTTTCATGTATTTTGTCAATTACCAATAGTTAGTAGTGGTATGGGTGTAGATCTCACATAAATGATAATAGATGGTTGTGTTGACTTTGATGGTATGTTATAAAAAGGGATTTTATACACATCATTCACTTCTTGATAGATGTCATAGCTTAGAAATAAAGCATACACATTCCTCCATGGGTAGTTAGTTTTATTATGTCCTTATACTTTATAGTCAATGGACCATAGTCCAATTCAAGTGTCATGCACAAAGATGGTGGTGATATTTGGTTTTATTTCCCTCCCACTAATGTTATAGCTTGTCACATGCCCCTTTCCATGTTTTCATGTATTTTGTCAATTACCAATAGTTAGTAGTGGTATGGGTGTAGATCTCACATAAATGATAATAGATGGTTGTGTTGACTTTGATGGTATGTTATAAAAAGGGATTTTATACACATCATTCACTTCTTGATAGATGTCATAGCTTAGAAATAAAGCATACACATTCCTCCATGGGTAGTTAGTTTTATTATGTCCTTATACTTTATAGTCAATGGACCATAGTCCAATTCAAGTGTCATGCACAAAGATGGTGGTGATATTTAGGATATGGGACACCATATATGCAATCAACACCTTCATAAATGGGGTTGATCACAATGTCTTCACTTCTGACTACCTTGGCTCTAAGTTCTTCTTCAAGAAATTCTCAAGGGTTTGTAAAAGTCTTCATGAAAAGTTGCCTTGTATAATGGCATGAACAACCCCCAAAAAACAAACTATACATACTGAGAAGCATGTATATCATATGGTATATTAGGATATTTTTAAACCATGCATCGTATAAGTATAACACTCTCTATGAGTCCTTAGGTAATTTATTTTAGCATAACAATGCTCCTATTATTTAAACTCTGAGATGTCGAACTCTTTCAAGAATGTATC